>JAOTBA010000205.1:39332076-39342092 GCA_025629845.1 Erythroxylum squamatum
TATGCTTTATATTCCATTTTAAATATGGTATGAAAAAATGGTATTATATTATCTTTCATTCACATTAATGCAACAAACCAAATAATATTATTGGTATTAATACAGAAACCCAAGTTACAAATCAAACATCATTTTTTTATTTTTCATATCTATTTCTATTTTCTTCTACTATTATACCCATATCTATACCCAACTCCGTGCTCAAATCAAACGAACCTGAAACTTGAGCTGAGACAATTGGTTCACTCCCTAAGCCATAATCTAAAAATGAGTCCCCGCTTCATCATTTCTTATCCTTTTCAAACTGTTCCTATACTTCCAACCCATAACTGTTGTGGATTTTAGTAGTGAAAGGTTTGGGGAAACGAGCCTAAATATCCAATCCTTTGCAAAACCTACAGCAATGATATTTCTAATATATCCCATGAAATCCATCATCTTAAGTCTCATTGGCTGCTTAGAAGTGATGTGGCTGACACATGTTCTTGTGCTTCTATTTATCTTATCTTCTCTGTCACTTATATCCAAAAGACACTTCTTTCTCTTGTCACAACGATGGCCTTTCCAATTATATAAGCACGCATCTTAGTATCTCGTTTTCGGCCTATCTTTCTTTGCATTACTCAGTTGGTTCTGCAGTTCTTTCAAGTCTTTAATAGTGGTAATTACAGCAGAGGTTCTGAAAGACACTTAGAATGGCTCTCCAGGCTGCTTCTTTGGTTTCCTCTACTTATGTTGCCCCTCTGGAGGTTTGTAGCGTGCGGTTGCTCTCTAGTAAATTTATGGTGTTGAATCTAAAGGTTTTTCTACTTGTGCAGGGCAAGTCCAGTGCATCTTTCAAGGACTCGAGTTTATTTGGTGTTTCACTCTCAGACCATCTCAAAGCTACCTTGACAACTTCTGCTTTGAGATGCAAGGTAATTTCTTGCTGCTGCACTGTATCTTACTTGCTTTTTTTTTTTTCTTTGTGTAACATGGGCTTTTCAACTTTCATGATGCCCCTAAGTCAATAGAGATTGCATTCTGGTTCTTTGTTTAAATGGTAAGACAGAATTTAACTGATTTCATACAAATGCTCACTGCAGAGAGATTTAAACCAAAAAGTTGGGGTTGTGAGAGCCCAGACCATGGCTACAGCTAGTCCAGCGGTCACCAGGTCTGCCCCAGAAGGAAAGAAAACCCTAAGGAAGGGTAGTGTTATCATCACTGGTGCGTCCTCTGGGCTGGGTCTAGCCACGGCGAAGGCTCTTGCTGAAACCGGGAAATGGGATGTAATTATGGCCTGCCGGGACTTCCTCAAGGCAGACAGAGCTGCCAAGTCCGCTGGTATGGCAAAAGAAAACTACACTGTTATGCACTTGGACCTTGCTTCACTTGACAGCGTGCGCCAATTCGTTGATAACTTCCGGCGATCAGGGAAGCCACTCGATGTCCTGGTTTGCAACGCTGCGGTTTACCTGCCAACTGCAAAAGAGCCTACATTCACAGCCGAAGGATTTGAACTTAGTGTTGGGACCAACCATCTCGGTCACTTTCTCCTTTCAAGGTTGCTGGTTGAGGACTTGAAGAAATCTGATTATCCATCTAGGCGTCTCATAATTGTCGGCTCAATTACAGGTATAACCCACATTTGAGCTTAGAGATAGGCTTTTCATTTCATTTTGCTAAATGTGGCATTATTTCCATGCAACATATATGTAGGTAACACGAACACATTGGCTGGAAATGTACCTCCTAAGGCCAATCTCGGAGACTTGAGGGGTCTTGCTGGGGGCTTGAATGCTCTAAATACCTCTCCCATGATCGATGGTGGAGACTTTGATGGTGCCAAAGCCTACAAAGATAGCAAAGTCTGCAACATGCTCACCATGCAAGAGTTTCATAGGCGTTTCCACGAGGAAACTGACATAATCTTCGCATCCCTTTACCCAGGTTGCATTGCAACAACAGGCTTGTTCAGGGAGCACATTCCCTTGTTCAGACTTCTATTCCCTCCATTCCAGAAGTACATTACTAAGGGCTATGTCTCTGAAGAGGAATCTGGAAAAAGACTTGCTCAGGTACCTAGCAGGAGCATACTCGGATAGAAAACACTTGATATATTCTATTTTTCAATTGATAATGTTGTTCTTTGGCTTAGGTTGTTAGCGATCCAAGCTTGGTAAAGTCTGGTGTCTACTGGAGCTGGAACAAAGATTCAGCTTCATTTGAGAATCAGTTGTCTGAAGAAGCTAGTGATCCAGAGAAAGCTCGTAAAGTCTGGGAACTCAGCGAGAAACTTGTTGGTTTGGCTTAAC
Source organism: Erythroxylum squamatum (assembly GCA_025629845.1). Classification (NCBI taxonomy): domain Eukaryota; kingdom Viridiplantae; phylum Streptophyta; class Magnoliopsida; order Malpighiales; family Erythroxylaceae; genus Erythroxylum; species Erythroxylum squamatum. The sequence continues at coordinate 39,334,374 of JAOTBA010000205.1, forward strand.
GAAGAGCCCGGATTTGAAGCTCTCGAGGGCTAATCTTTGCCCCTCTTCTGTGGGTGTGCAGTTTGGATTCGGATGATGTGATTTTGTGAACAATTTTCGCTTGTAGGAATAGGCGACTTGTACCGGTTAACAATAACGTCACTCACGCTTGCTGCAAAAGTGTAGAGATCTGTGTTTTAAGCATTAAGAGTTATTAGTTTTGCAAGTAACTAAAAGGTTTCAGTTCCATTCTCCAGTTGAAATTGGTCGTTGGAAACTGATGTTCATAACCTTTAAAAGTGTAAAAACGTGTAGCATGACATGACGACCTTAACAAGAGCCTCTTAGAACTGCCATTTTCCTCCACTTAGCAGTACTCTTCAGACGTTTTCCATCACGGAAATTCAACTTGAATACTTGGTAGAATCCTAGTTTTTGCGTGGCACCATCTAAAGACATAATTCTTTTGCCCCTAGAACCATTGGTAAATTACAACATTCTATGCTTGTAATACTGGAACACCAAGGAAGAATGTAAATGCCTCAATAAAGATAGCCTTCCATGGCACTGCGTTAGTGGCTTTGAAGTTTAAGTGCATAAAAGTAACTTCCTCCACCAAAATGTTCAAAGGGCAACACGATCTGTGGTTAATCAAGCATCACACTGAACTACAAAAACTTAGTTATTTCTCTCGAATATTGTTTATGAGTTCAAACTATAGCATAGCTAGAATTAATTAGATATGTACAGACTTTCATTTATGATTACTCCTCATACTACATTCGTCTAAAGTTCATATGCAGGGAACCTCGCGTGAGATGGTTCAATCATGTCGAGAAAGAGATAGGCCATTCCTGCAACACCCTCAAACATTGAGTAAGGGCAATCACCTCCATGCATCTTTCCCTCCAAAATAAGTTTTTGTGCTCTATCAAGCAGAAAGGATGCAAAAGCTTTGGCTCTGTATAAGTACTCCACATTTCCTGTTAATCTGTAGAGTGAAAGAAAAACATACGCATTTCCGCTTATTCCATGACAAATTCCAACCCGTTTGAGTAGACCCCTGTTCCAAACCACCTCCCCTGCTTCCGCAGCTGCTTGCAAAAACTCCTTATCCCCAAAAACCTGATCGAAGATATGGTAAAAACTTGTGGTGAGATATTCTTGACTCAATCTCCCATATGGTTATTAATACCATAGCTTACAATAACTTTAAAAGGATAAAGGTTAAATAAACAAAAAGGAAGAAGAAGACGATAACCTTGTCTCCATTATCCATTTGTTTCTTCCAATCTATTGATAGCGTAATGCGTAAATCAGAAACAGTTACCTGAGCTGCTTTCACAAGAGTAAGTGCAACCCCGGGAGCTCCATGACACCAATGCACAAGACGGTCTGATTCACTTCCTTCACTTGAAGGATAATTACCACTGGGAAACCGGTTGCTGATCATATAGCGCAGAGTATCCTTAACATCCTCCATCTCATTTGGTTTCAACTCCATGTCCATTAAAACATATATGATTCCAGCCAACCCATGGGCAGCACCCCAGTACTTCTTTCCATGCCATTCATACATCAATGGAGATCTTCCTTTGCGTGCTAATCTTCTACCGGCTTTGATTATCTCATCCGTAACTGCTCTCTAAAAGTCATTTGAAAGAAATAGGTAAGAAGTTCCATCTCCACCACAACAAACATTTGGATTAAAAAATGACCCGAACAATGTCTTACTCTGTGACTGTAGGGAATAGTGTCTTGACCAATATGGTGGTTCAGAAATGAGCAAGCCCATAAGTACCCTACTCTTCCATACAGTAACTCCTGTGGCAAATCACTAGGAAGTCTAATCTGCTCTCAAGTAATAAAACCCACAAGTTAGCTGAAATAAATGAAAAAAAAAACATAGCAATAAGAACAGCCTTCCCAAGATAGGAAACAAAGATGCACTCAACACCTCTTTAAACTGTGCCAAGTAGTGATCTGATAGACTTTGGTCACCCACATGCTTTGCCACAACAGCGCCTAAAGCACAGACACCAGCCCGGCCACAAAGAAATGTCACACGCCTACAATCCATAAATTTGCATACGAAAGATAGTCAGATTAAAGAACTCCTGTCCAATTACTGATCAGTTAGATAAAAAATATATGATTAATGATCTACAGCTACCCAGTTAATCTACTTTTCCAATCACCTTGCCGAGCATGCCAAACTTAAAAAGTTACAATTAGTTGCTGACTTCCTAAACATACTTATAAAGCTGCAGTTTATGCACTATGTTCTTATTTCATCAATTCAGCAAATGTAACGCGTCATATCAACAAGTTTAAGATTGAGTTGTTCTAACTTGATCAAATATTAGCTAGAATTTAGTCCAACATCTGATGTTTAAACCATAGTACTAGATAAGGTTGACCACATAAGTAAGCTAGGATATAAAGACACAGTCACGCCCATAGAAAAAGAGAAAGATAAAGAGGGAGTCACCCAGAGTTTCTCGAAGCAGTTTCACAAGCCTTAACAATTTCAGAGCACAATTTAAGATCATTCTGATTCTTGGTAACTTGGTAAGCTTTGAAGAGCAAGTAAACAGTCCCTAGAGCTCCAGTATACAGAGTGTAATCGTGCACACGCTTTCCCCTTAACCCCCATGTTTCCCTTACAACCTGAAATCATAGCACACAAACATTAAATAATGCTCCTCGCCAAAAAAAAGTAACGACATGGCATTAGAAACAAAAAAACCATAAAAGCTTCAGTTATACTACAATTTCGAAACACAAAACCTACTTAAAACTAAAAATCAACAAAAAAATAACCTAGGTACAACTTAGCAATGATAAGAAAGGGGGAAAAAAAAAAAGCAGTTCCAAAACCAGAACAGAAAATTTAGTTAAGACAAATTATATTATATTTAACAAAAGTATAGAATATCGTACACTGTCTTTAAGGTCCAAGGCTGATGTTTTGAGCCTGTCACAGAGAGTGTTGTAGGGAAGATAGAGAAGCTTGGTGAGGGAGTCTTCGCTTGTTTCGGTGACCGGTTGATTAGATGAAGACGTTGCTGTTTCCGGTATATAACGTTGCATTTCGTTCGGAAAGTAACGGTCCGCCATATGTGGTCCCCAAACTCTCTCTTCGTCCCCGGTGAATCACCGACTTGTGCCGTTCGTTCTCGGTATAAAAGTAAAAGGAACCTTCGAGTGTTTCGTAGGATTAAACCTTCCAAGTAAAGTAGAATTACTATGGAGAATATAATGGTGTCGGAAGGACAGGCTGGGCTTAAAGGTTACGTCTTCAAAGTTGAAACCCAAACATGGTTCACAATCCGTAACAGTCGCTGGCCGAGTGGTTAATGCGGACAATTTATCTCTTAAATTTTAATTGAAGCGAAGTAAACTAAATCACTGATGTATCATCTTTTATTGCTGGCAAGGCAACATGCCGCTATTATAAATAAATTAGATAAAATCAGAAACGTTATGCAGATAGAAGATTGCCCCATGCACAAGATTGACAAGCAAAAATTGAAAAGTATTTTAAAGAAGGCGATCAATTATAAATTATTGTATACACTCAATAAATTATTAGGTAATAATTTTTATTATTATAATATAATAAATAAATCATAAATTATGAGATTTGAGTAATTTTATTGATAAAACTGCATATTTACACTCAATGAGAAGGGTATGTTGACAAATAAGAGTGCGTAAGTAGAAAACAAAGAGGGAAATAACAAAGAGGTTGAAGTGGCATTTTAATTTAATCCCAAAGCCGTTGAAATTTTGACCGGCCACTTAGTTGTGGGAGTCCCACTCCGTCCAGTTGGCTGCACTTCCTCTGCGCGCTAAACTGTTGATTCTTGTACATACATCGACTTTGAAATTGGCCCCACATACTGCTCCTTCACTGTCAACTCTTGGCATTGCTCTAACCTTATTCATTGGATGCTCAAAACTCATCAAACCCCCTTCACTGTGGAACATGAATCCTGAAAAATCCACATGTCACCATTATCTTAGCATTAACATACAGTTTACGGTATAAAATCGAGCTTGCAGCATCAATATTATTCATGTTAGTCCGCCAAACGTTGGTGGATTTTGTGGATAAGTTATTATGACTAGATATGATAATGTCATTCTTTTACCATACCAGTTGGGAAGGGGGCAAATGATTTGGCACACCCTGCTTTGATGACCTCTAAATCATCAGATATAACCACGGACCCATCTGCCGCAATACCCCAGTACAACTTCACTCCACCATCAGAACCCTGCAAGCCAAAACAAACTTAAGCCTAATGATCTAGAAGAAGTATCCAAAATTTTTTATCAAGAAATCAACTGAGAAAATAAACATGTTCTTTTTAGGACACACTTCAAGATCTTCAGATACATATTAGCTGTTCTAAGGTCTAATTTAGTAGCTACATGATCAAATAGTAAAATCAATATGGTACCAGTGCTACAAAGACAGTGCCAGCCTTGCTGTCGTAGACAACGAAGGCAAAGCTTCCATCAAGATCCTTCACAACTTGATCTGCGGGGTATGGACCTCGATCACGAAGAGTTCGGTAAGCTTCAATCACGAACATGGCCTCATTAGTCCCCTTGCCTAATCCATACTGTCTATTCAACGTGCACAAGTTGTTCAAATTCCCTAAGAAAAGGCAGTATATTTCATCAAACCCACAGAACAACCTGCAAATCACAAACAAATCGTTAATTTTGGTCATTCTTTCCATGCACACACGGTACACATGGTTACATTAGTAATAGCAACGTGAGACCAAAAGAAAAGGGCACCTTTGTTGAACAGAGAAAGGATTGTGAGGACGAACATAGGCAAGCACAGCAGCATCACCAAAGCTCATAGAGAAAGTGTTGGCAGGATGGTGAAATAAGAAGTCCCTAAGAGTTTCGTCGGGCAGTTTTGGCTTCTTGGATCCATTTTTTGAGGCAGGGCTGTTGAGTTCCTCAGGTGGGTGAGCAAAAGCTTTGTGAAATATGGCCAACATAGTTTTTTCCTAGAAAATTGTTCGTATGTGACGGTTTAAGGCATATCTATGTGTATATATGGAAGTAGGTGATAGGAGTGTAGGAGGTCATCAGGAATGGGCATTCTAGTAATTTAGATTAAGACAAGTATTTGCGTGTACTCTTTCTTCTCTGACTTCCTGTACAGGCCGTTGCTAATGTTTTATAAGTTTTGGTTAAAGTAAAAAAAATGGTCTCATTTTACTTTTTTTGTTTGTTTTTTTTATAAATATTAAGAATGAAATCAATAAAATGAAATAGAATAAGGACAAGTTAAAAATAGGCTTTGAACCCTTTTTATCCTTACTTAAAGCCGAGCATGTTCCGGTGACGTAGGAATTTCTATACTTAAATCATTGTCTAGTGAATGTGAAAACTTTTTTTTTTTTAAGAGTGCAATTCTTTTATGCAGTGAACACAGAAAGCAGTGAGGTCAATACACGTGAAACCGAGGGCACGCTGCGAAAAACAGGATACAGACAATTTCCGAGCTAGGTATAGAGCATTGTCACATGGTTAGGACTCAGGAATCAGGACTCAGGACTCAGGACTCAGGACTCAGGACGTAACGCATTGTCAGACAGGGTAATAAGTGCCACGCTGACAAGCGAAAGGAAGCGGTGTGAATGTGAGGAGATAAGGATTCTCGTATTTCTATGTAGTCTTATCCATTAGCTGCCTTTTCTTTGGTTTATTCAGAAATGATTTCTGTCTCCTTCTCTTTTAATTATGTTTGACAGGTTAGTGGGTCTAACCAATCAGCTTTTCATCTTCTGGTTCCGTAATTAACTACTTCAGATATGACTAATCTTCATTTGAACAACTAGAATTAGTCGTCGGAAATTCTCCGGTTTTAAGTAAGTAGAGACCAGTTCGGTACAAAGTTACAATCCAAGTTACGTGAGGGAGTCTCTTTGTCAAGAACATGGTTTCCTGCAAGCCCCAGCTTAGAACGGACTTGATCTTTTTTAAGTGGAAAGGATTTGTTTTAAGTTTCAGGATATGCAGTTAATTGGATATGTTTGGGTAAGGGTGGGCTTATCCAAAATGGATTACTCTGACATTGACAAGATCAATACGAAGCACTAAGGTCTCAATCCCTGTTTCTTTAGACTTTTGCTGTTTTCTATACATTCTGTGGGCAGGCAGCGTACCATTGTCTGACTCGTGCTGGTAAAATTTATTTCACGACACAATTTGTCATGTTTAGCGTATACTTTCTCTTATTTATAATAAGTGTCGTTTTAGATACATTTTAATTATTTAAAATAAGTATTATTCTTAACTTTTTATACATGTTTATAATTTTACTTTCAAATTTAACCTTTAAATTATACGCTAGATCTAAATACAACATTTTTTTCTTACTTTTCCATTAGACAAAGTTTTCTCTAATAAAGACATAATAGCTAGTCGTAGATTCTCGATCAATATTAGAACCTACCCAATACACATTTTAAAAGCATCCAATGTATCGAGTCCAGATCCTCTGTCTAATATTATGGTGTCTTATTGTGTCCAATAAATCTCAGCCATTTATTTATATGGGACCCGCATGGGACCCGCGTGGGTCCCGCAAAATAAATGGCTAAGATTCCATGAGACAGAATAAGACAGAGTAAAACTGGACAGAGGATCTGGGATGCAATGTATCTGTGTCCTTGATTTTCATACAATATCCCCTGTCCAGGAGCTCTTTATAGGTAGCATAAGCTTTGTTCTAAAAATTAGCTTGTAACACTAACATAATATGCAATATTATGGTAAGTTACTATAAGATAGTTTAATTTCTGACCAATCTTTGATATTTTTCAGGAACTTCCAGCAAATCTCCATCTTTGGTGAGTCTGACCAATCTTCGATATTTTCAAGAACTTCCCGCAAATCTCCATCTTTGGTATGTCGTAAATTACGGGCATTAGGGTAATACTTGGCTCAACTCCCAACTTTCTTATCTCAGTTAACAGATTAAGTACATATTTTCTTTAGGATAGGAAAATGCCTTTCTTACTTATATATCATTAGTTTTACTCACAAAATATTTCATAGCTCCTAGATCCTGCACGTGAAATTAACTGTGAAGAAAGGATTTTAATGATGAGATGCCCATATAGTCACTTCTGATAACGACGATATCATCCAAATGCACAATAAGAAGAATAATCTCAAATTTAGATTATTTATAAAAGACTGAGTGATCAAATTTGCTCTTATTCAATCCAAATATTTCTTCAACTTGACTAAATTTTCTAAAATAACCCATGTGGTTGCCCATTCACACTTCCTTTTGAAGATCGCTATGTAAGAAGGCATTTTTGATATCTGACTAGTGTAAGGGCCAATTAAATGTAGCTTCTATAAAAATGAATAGAGATATTAGTTTATCAGCTAGTGACAAAGTATCAAAATAATCCACACTATAAGTTTGAGCATAGCCTTTTACAACAAGTCATGTTTTAAATCAAGCCACTTAGTCATCATAATTGACTTTACTTGTAAAAACCCATTTATATCTGATGGATATCTTTCTAACAACTAACTTAGCTAAATTCCGCATACCATTTGTAAACTCAACCATGCATTTCATAAACAATATTAACGTATAAAACACATGCAAAAAACACATATATGTAACCGTAATATATATGTGAAAAACAGTCGCGGAAGCATAACCAAGAACATACCTCCAGCCAT
>JAOTBA010000205.1:39387241-39402458 GCA_025629845.1 Erythroxylum squamatum
TTTTTCAATAACACATGCTTAGCTTAAAATTCAATAAATAAACATACTACCCACCTCGAATCGATGCTAAAAGCTTGTCCAAATCGTCAATTTGCCCATAGCTTCTTTCTTTCTTCCAACTTAAAATTACCTAAGCCATAAACATCCAAATTCAACATCATAAAAATCATAATCCTCAAAATTAACTATAGGAAACCCAATTCTATCATATTTCCAAGCTTTCTAAAGCATCAATTTCTAAAAACCCCAAATCCTAAAAATTGGCATAAACCCTAATTCACCATAATCCAAAATTATCACCTCATTGAGCAAGACAATTAAGTTAGCGGATTAAGTTAAAGATGCTCAAAATAATAGAAAACTATCTTCTCTCTTCTGGTTTGGTTTAAAGTAATAGCTTTAGACTGAAAATAGAAGATTTAAGAAATTTATTGAAGTGCAATAACTTTAACCATGAGGTCTAAGGATTTTATTGTTTATATTTTTTTATTCTAAAAAATTTGGAAAGGCCACAAAAAGAATTTAGTTATTGAGCAAGAATATTTCACACATTTAAATAAAAATATCTTTAGTTTTTATTTAATTTATAATCATTAAACCTTTTAATTAATTCTTTAAATCACTTAATATTAGGGCAATTTTTAAAACATAACTTTAGTATAATTCAGGTTGAGGACATAATTTACGTATAAATTTATTTAGAGAATATTAATAAAAGTTTTTAAGGTGAGGTGATTCATAAAATTAAACAATGTAATTATTAAAAACCATATTAAATTAAAATACTGAATATATGTCTCGTGCTAATCAAATGCTATAATCTCTACTTTTTCTCTTGCCTTTTGAGATTGAAGACTAGCAGTAATATTTAATATCTTTCCTTCTTATATCTCGGAGCGTTACTCGATACATTATCCCCTTCTGAGATATTTAGGAAACGCACTTCCTATGTTATTCATGAATTTGTAAGGTAAAAAAATTATCAACCCGAATTTATACCAACCATACCATAAAATTATCAACCCGACTTTATACCAACCATACCATATTCTTTCTTATTTTTGGGTCACATATCCTCCAAAGGACAGCTATGGACCCGCACGTCCTTGGACTCTTCTCTAAAAGTGTTATATAATGCCTCACCTATTCACAATTTCCACTGCACCAACATCACCGCCCTTCCCCTTGCAAGTTCTAAATCTCACGGCTCAAACCTTTTTACTCCAAACTCATTTCCTGGTTCTTGCATGGCAGTGAACTTGCTTTTGCACGTTGTATCTGACCTCTGTCTAGGCAAGCCTGCGCTGAGGTCTCTTCCACTCTCCGCCACCATCGCCGACTCTCTCTTCGCTCTCAAAAACTCCGACGACAACTTCTTGAGCGTCTGGAGCTGCGATCACTCGACAAACACAACTTCTACCGTGGACCTGAATGATGGATTTGATGATCACGATGCGTGTCGATGTGTTGGAAAAGTGTGCATGGTGGATGTGATTTGCTATCTTTGCAAAGAGGACAACTTGTTGTCACCTTCCTCTGCTCTGAAGGCACCTGTCTCTGTGCTCCTCCCTAAGACTCCCGGAGTTATAGTGCATGTGGAGCCATCTTCAAGGTATTGGATCAGACCAAATTTCCGGATTTTCACCATCTTTAACTTCAGCTTTTCAAAATTTTTTAATTCAAAAACTTATCTTTATCTTTTGATCTCGGTCTTTTTATTTGAAATGACAACATCACTGCTTGTTTAATTCTTAATTTCTTGACCCCCGAAATTCCTGCATACTTCCAAACATCTCTCTAACCCTCGATCTTAATCTCGATTTTCATATTTTTCAAACAAAAAAGTCTGTAGAAATAAACATTTGGGCATCAATCGAACCTATGTACAAGAAATGAACACCAACTTCCAATAAAGTTCCAATCTTTATTGCTTCTGTTCCTTGCAAATGAACTGACAATTGACAATTACTATTTTCAGTTTGGTAGAGGCAATTGATCTGATCCTCCAAGGAGCTCAAAACCTGGTAGTACCAATAAAGACCAAGCTCAGTTCAAGAAGAAAGCAAGTCCAAAAACTCACTTTACCAAGAAACAACCCCACAACAATTCACAAAAACGGCCGTGAATTTTGCTGGCTAACACAAGAGGACATAGTTCGATTCCTCCTCGGCTCCATAGGACTATTCTCTCCGCTTCCTGCGTTCTCAATAGACAGTCTTGGCATTATCAATCCTAACACCATTACCACTGAGTACTACTCCTCTGCATCAGCTGCAATTGCATCAGTAGCTCGCTCTCTCGTCGACCAAACTTCGGTGGCAGTGGTCGACGAGGGAGTATTGATCGGAGAGCTCTCACCCCACACGTTAGCTTGCTGTGACGAGACGGTAGCTGCAGCAATCGCCACCCTTTCCTCTGGCGACCTTATGGCCTACATTGACTGCGGTGGCCCTCCGGAGGACCTTGTTAAGGTCGTCATCGAGAGGCTCAAAGAAAAAGGATTGGATTTAATGCTTGGACAGTTTGTAAATTCTGCCTCTTCAATGAATCCTTCGTGGATGTCATTGACGTCGTCCTCGGATGAGGAATCGCCGGTGGCTACATTGAGAAGCCGGTCACTGAAGTACAGTAGGTTCATTAGTTACTCGGCTAGGATGGCGCGAAGTGCTGAGGCAATAGTGTGTCATCCAGAGAGCTCACTAGTGGCAGTAATGATTCAGGCAATTGCACACAGAGTTAATTACGTATGGGTTACCGAGGGTGATGGAAGCTTGGTTGGAATTGTCACATTCTCTACAATGTTAAAAGTTTTCAGGGAAAGCTTAAAATCTATTGCCTAAAACAGATGATGAGCTTTTTGTAGTAAAGTGTTGGTCCTTTTTATCTTCATCGTTTAGTCTTAAATTGAGATTGGATCAAGTAGCCATTTTGTGTAGTATATCATAAACCAATCTGGTACTTCAATTTGATCTTTGCAAGTGTTCTGCGGGTTTTCTATTGTGTGTGCGCGTCTGTGTTTCTGTTTATTTTGCTGCTTAATTATTAAAAGCCAGGAAGGCAGGGATATCTGATTCTTGTCTCCATATCCTTAATTAAGGCACTTGCCTTTGCAAGTCAAAGGTTTGCTCATGTCGTGTCATGTGTGGAAATCTTGGCATTAGGTTGTTGTAGTTAACCAAAGGCATGTGACTTGTACAGCCTGCGCAATTTCTGATATCCTTCCCCATTGACAGCTCACAGCAGTACTTATAGAGCGAATCCTAGAAATATCCCTCTCTCGCAGTTAACCACTTCCAGCTTGCTTGGAAACTTCTTTAGTTCCTTGGATCCAATACAGATTCTTTAGTCCTCTTGAAAGACGATTCTCTGGAAAATAGAGGAAGGTTCGCAGGGGATGGAGAAGGAGGGCAGAAGAGGGTTGCTCATAAACAGCCCGCGCTGGAGCATTTCAATTTCAGGGCGGCAACTGTACGATGGATCTCATTAGAAGACAAAAATAGTTGAGTTGTTCAGGTAAAAGTGAAAGTGTGTGCTTAGCGTAAATCATGCTGTATAATGATGTGCTTATCTAACTAATTGTCTTTTATCTTTAATACATAATAAAACTCTGTTTTAAATAAAGAAACAGTTCCCCAATTAACTTTTGTGTACGAATTTTACTGGTCCTCTCACTCGCTTTATTGAAAGATAGAACCAAACGCCAACAAAATAGACATCATGATTTACACAATCCCACTTCTGTATATTGGTATTGTGTTAATATTAAACATATCCAGTTGCCAAGGACTAATTTTGCAGGGATGATGGTAGGTTTGACCGAAAGAGAGGATCACTAAAACTTGGAGTCAGATGTCTCTATCCAAACCAAATTAAATCAGATTACCTCAACTATGCTATAAACCTACATGGCAGAAGAAGATTTGTTTGTTCTCCCAAAAGGACGAATTTTTCAATGAGCATTAGGCATCAAGATGATTGGTGAGCTCAGGTTTCAACGTTATGAACAAGTGTTTAGAGATTCAGAAACACAATTACAGGAATTCCGATTTCAACATGATTTTTGACAGATATGGAGTTATGGAACATTAGGGATATAATAGAATGTTGTTTGTTTTCCTATTATGTCCGGTCTCCTTGCAGTTCACCTATATGTTTGGACAACAAACCTGGTTTAACGAGTGAGATTGATCATAGTGTCATCCTGCACGAAACTGAAATCCCTTTGGTAGATATGGTGTCAATCTCATTTAGTTACCACTTGGAACTTGATTTAGAAGACGAATCCTACATTGTACAAAAGGGACAGTCTCAAGAATAGTATGCAATAATTTCTGCAGCCATTTTAAGCAAACGTTTGCAAATTTCAAGCAAACATCCAACCCTATTGCGGTGATCTTAAATTGTATGATCACTTCTGGTGGATGTGTTACAGTTTTGAAAGAGACAGGAAACAGAAACATGGGGTACCTTTCATAGCAGCTGGAAGTGTCTTCTTTTATCACATTGTATTAAGACTCCTTGGGCTGGTGTATCTTTGTATTTTTGCAAACTAGAGAAGCAAGCATATTATCATGTCTTTTTCCTTACAAACAGAGAGAGGACGACCGATAATTTTCTTTGGTGTCTAGTGCATGTGCTGTTTGCATAACGACTACAAATCCACAAAAAGAGAGTATAGATTTCCCACCATTTCTTACCAACCAAACATTAAAGGAAAATAATTTCATTGTAATAACTATTCGGAACAGGGTCAATCTTGGTCTAAAACCATGTAAAGAGCACAGCGTAATTACCGTATCTCCTCACTCATCACAATTTTGATGAGCACAGGGTGGTCTAGAAATTGGCGAATGCTTGTTTAAGACAGAAGTCATGTTGCAGTTAATTTGTATGGCACATGATCACTTTGATGAAAAACAAAGTTGGCCTAATGTTTTACCTCACAGAGAATAGAATTGTAGACTTCCCTGTTCCAAAGTGACCACATAAACCAAAAGATGCTTAGGCCTCTTGGCTATGGCTCAAGTTAATGAGTACTGCTTCGTCTTTTACAGTTTCAGGATCATCCAGTACCTAAATGTACAAGAGTGATGATCTTGAGAGGAAAATAAGCCAATACGTCTCACTAAAAGTCGTTGGCTGTGCAAATATGATTTGACCATTCCAAGGAGAAATAACAGCAATGAAACAATTGGAAGAGCAACATATGAATTGAGTCCATCAACTCCAAGCAGTTAAATATCTTCACAACAAAGCTCCCAAACACAAGGGAATAATGTCATTTGCTGAAGCTGCAGGCGCCGACTTTAACTTATGTACTCAATTACAGTTACACATATCCTGAAAAATAGAAACTCTACTTACTCGCTAGAGGAAAAAAGATCGTAAGCCTTACATAGAACATATTGCAGAAAGCCAGTTACTTAGTACCAGCAACAAGAGCTGTCTCATTGCCCGTTTTCTCGACAAAAATTTCAGTTGGTTCAAGGCATGTTCTATGTGTGTCATGCCCAAGTTGTGCTCTTTCATTATCACCAAATCCAAATATCCGGCCTTGGTTAGTAATGGCAACGGTATGGTAGAGACCGGTGCTGATCTGAGAAACAGTGTGGGGCCTTAAGGAATCAAGGATTCTAGGTCTCAGCACTTTGTCAGATACTCCCCTATCCAGAAAACCAAGGCTGCCAAAACCCATCCACCCAAAGCCGTAAACAGCTCCACCATCAACCAAAACAAAGGATTTTCTTTTTCTTGCACAAACCTATGCAAAGGAGAAATCTTTCGTGAGCCTCACTCTTGTCAAAATTTCAACTATGGTGAAAAGTTGCATACACATAATTGTGTACAAATTCACACGTAACAAGCAGAAAAAGGAATACGACAGCATGCTTTGTTTTATTCAGCAACTACAATCCACTGTTCAGCTTAAAAAGAAGACTGATTGCAGCCTCAAGGTATCTATTTCTGTCCACGAAAAAGTACACATAAATGAGGAAAAACTGATGCTTAAACTCCCAATAACAACAATCCACGTGCAATTCTACCATAACAGGCTGTAAATGCAGATAAAATTAAGAACATAATGTTACTCAACTGACAATCACACGATATGAGGGGAGCCTTTTTCATTGAAATGTCAAGTTATCAACTGATACACCTCTTTTTTCCACTCTGAACAACCTATGAAACTAAAAAATGTTGCACTCTTGGGAGTTAATTTAAAACATACTATTGTGGGGAAGTGCACAATTATATTCAGGGAAATAAAGGTAATTATATCCACTATTATATGAAATGATCAAAGACAAAATCAAACATAATCAAAGATTGTAAGGATTTCCAATCTTCTTGGGCATGTAGGCAAAAACACTCACCTATAGCTTCAAAATTTGATGTAATAAGTGATGTGCAAAGATTTCAATGCTTTAGGAAACAGAATATCCACCAGAATAAGAACATCTAGGAAATAAAAATGGTTTTTATTTTTATTTTTTTGAAGATTGTGCAATTATTTTGTTAAAGTATTTCATATTTTCAGTATACATAGAATATAGAAAAGGATTAAAGGAATTATTAGAAAATCTACCAAGGTTGTAAATATATTCACATTTTGAGGAATTATGAACTAAAATTATGAGCTTCTCATTAAAAATGCTTTCTAACTAATTTTCATTTAAAGCACCACTAGTTATGCAGTTCATGTTATCGTGAATTGGATATGGCTTCTTGCTATATCTATCATATGTATATAATATTCAAGCAAGGAAAATCAAGAAAATACACTTGATTTTTCAAACAGGAAAAACATAACCCAACCTGCACACAGAGGCAGTTCTTAAGGCTGCTCAAGAGTTCAGGAAGGGTCTTGTCAATCTCATCTCCATGTCCTAATGCTCCACAATAACCTTTTCCCCAAGTGTATACCTACAATCGACATGACATAAAGTTGGTCAAAGATAGCACAAGAATTAAGAACCAAGAATAAAATTTTGAAGCACAAATTTATAGCGAGTGCAGGGACTCACAAATCCACTAGAATCTAGTGCCACGGCATGCTCATCCCCAGCAGAGACACGGACAACATGGATACCCTTCCTTATGAATGTTTGGATAGCACGTGGCTGGAACTCATCATGCTGCTCTCCATGGCCAAGACAGAAATTAGAGCCAGAACCAAATGAGTAAACCACACCATTACCAGTGACAGCCAGAACATAACTGGGCCCGGCAGCAACTTGGACCACAGAGTCAATTCCCTCAAGCAGTTCAATGATAGTGGGTGTTGGTCTGTCTACTGTATCGCCATGACCAAGCTGCCCATGCGCGTTGGTTCCACAAGTGTAGACATGGCCTTGTCTTGTAAGAAAAACTGTAAAGTTAAGGCCAGCAGCAACCTGAAAAATTGCCAGGCTTAGCAATGATAATTTGGAGGAAAGTACAAACAACAGAATGTCAAGTCCACATTATTCAGCCACATTGTCACTATTACTCCTGAGCCACATTATTCAGCAACAATATCCACTACCTATTACCACACTAGATACTTACCTGCTTGCAAAAAATTCCCTTCAATGACTCTACAATTCTAGGCCTAAATATGGGGCGGCCAATATCTCTATGACCACAACAAAACGATGAATTATCCCCACATGTGAAAACCTGCACTGACAATTGAAAGATTAAGTTGATAATAACATCCATTTTCAAAAACAGAACACATGATCAAATTTCTATGCTGCAGAAGTTAGGAATACAGCAGAAAAATCTGACTTTTTCATTACACTGTGGCGATCATCCGAGAAACTTAATTTTTCTAGTCGATTCTAGCAGAACAAGGTATCAAGACATACAATATAAAGATAACAAGATACTGCTTATGTAGTAGTCGCATCTTAGCATAAGGGCCCAACAACTAAGGAACCAGCATGGCCCATCTTTGTTCGTTAAAGAAATAAATGAAGTCATGAATAATACTTTTGCGGCTTGTAAGTTTTAAGCGGAATCAAGTATTGGTTCAGTCAAGCACAATTGTCTCAACAAACCTATATGCAGCTTGTTTATCACTAAATATCCACCTATGCTTATTCTTGCTCCCCAGCAATATATTCTCAAAGCCTAACTCAGGAATAAATGCAGCAAAATGCATGACTAGGATATGCTATGCAGTTACAAACCTCTCCAGACTTCAAAACAAAAGCAGCATGATTCTGGGAAGCTGAGACTTGGACCACAGACGCAGAAAGTGGGAAATTAATGCGGGAGAAAGCCACTAATTGTGTTATTTCAGGACCATGTCCAAGAACACCACACAAACTGGAACCACAAGAGTAAATGGATGAATTGCTAATCAGCAATGTGTGATACCTGCCAGTTGTAATCTGCATCTGTATATTCAACCAGCAATAGAAAAGAAAACTAACCTCTTTAGAAACATTGACTAAAACATAAATAGAGGAAAAGCATGAAAAAGAAAGGTCATTGCCAGAAAAAACAATAAAAGTACCCTTGCATGGACAAGGAGGCCATCCTTTCAGCTAATAGCAGGTTCTATGTTCTCAAAGCTCCAGGTAAAATAGTTTATACAAATAGGTAGGCAGCACACTGATATGAGTGCATCATTTGCATAGTCCCAATAATGTGGTGAAAATGGCGTGTGATATTAGATATTGGATTTTAGATTCTTTTCCAAGTGAGTTTTCCCATTTAGTTCACAAAAAAAAAGTAAAAGCTGACAAAACTAGCCCTTATAATCAATGATCAGCAAGGAAAGTGCAAAGCTGTATGCTCATGGGTAAAAATTCTATACTGACCACGGAAACAGCTGAAGATTAAAAAACTAAAAAGAACGAGGTAGAAATATCTTTGTCATATCTAGAGTTTGTATATCAACCTAAATGTCAAAAAGATATAAATGTCAAGTCCAAAATCGACAGGTAACCAGATCAGTATTCCACATGGGCATATGAGCACTAACTTCAAGAATGTGTATATACACTATTCATTCATTATGTATAAGCATATGCGTACATTGCCTGCAGAAGTCTCAACTACTCCGGACGATTCCTCCAGTGACTGCAAGAATCTCAAAACTCTCTTCCATTTCCCTTCACACCGATCAATCAGCTGCTTCCGAGCATTCAACCCCATACCCTGATAAATACTATTTGACACGCATAGCTGAAACGCAGCAAAATCCACTAATGACCTGAATTTTTGAGAGTAAAAGCCTTGGGGACCCCCAAAAGTCCTAGAAGTCAGCTCTAAACACACAAGATCAGCGGCACTTAGCCTGCTTGTCGTCAATATCTCTAAAATCAGATGTGATGGCAATTCCTCAATTGAAAGCATCCTATATCTATCTGCCATTGTACCGATCCAACTTTGACGTCAAGACTAAAAAATACAAGAACCTTTCACTCAAATAGAAAACGGTCGATTATGAAATTTTAGAGCGAAATCTCAGGCAGTGGAAGCAACATATAAAGAAGATAACATCAGACGGTAGGAAAATAGATGGAAAAGAGTACAATAAAAGTGACCCAGATGATAAATTCACGGGTTTGAATTTTTGATTCGGTGAACGAAAACAAAACATCAGAAGGACGATTACACAACCCAACCAGGGACTAGTCTCTCAAAGCACAAAGGCTTTACCTGCAAAATTCGGCAAATGAATCGAAGGATCTTTGAGATCAAAGTTTGTTGAATAAATAACAAGAAAAGGGCTTAATCATAAAAGCCAAAAGCTAGTGACAGTTACCTACCAACAAAATAAAAAGTGGCAAAGAAGTGAACTTTTCGGTGCTGATCCCGGCTGTTTTCTCAACCGAAATGCTGGGAATTTAGCTCAAAATTAATAGAAAAAAACAAGTAAAAGTGGAAAGTGATAAAGAGGAAGCAGAAAAGAGAGAGAAAGAGAGAGCAACTATAAGAAACGAGAAAAAGTTGGAAGATTGAGATATGGAGTCTCTTAATAGCCACAATTACTTAGGTGTCAAGGCTTTGGATGTTAGGTCAAAGAAGAGGAGAAGAAAAAGTCAGTTGTCTCACATTCTGACTTCTTTCTTATATGAATTTCATTCCTGTCCAATCCAATGTCGACAGGTGTTAGACGTCAGACAAGTTAAAGTTACGCGCGGTTGCCAACTGCGAGCGTGGTGTAAAACCACATTTTACAATAAATAAAAATATAAAACAACCTAGACAAAATTAGAAATTAATTACAAACTATAATTTTTTTTGTGAATTCATACAATATTTGTAAAATAGATAATGGTGTCGATGAAATGTTAAAATCTCTAAATCAATTAACTTTATTTTGAGTAATGTATCATTTTCATTATATAAAATAAGTTAAGATTTCGCATTTCTCTTTGTCTAAAATAATTAAATTCAAAATTGAAAATGATTATCTTAATTGAGGGATAATATTTTCTTTCAAAAGAATAACTGGAAATTAAGGATAATCATGTTTGAAGGAATACCTTTTAATAAATTTGAACTAAGTTTTTATGAATTGAAAATAGTGCATATAACTTTCTTTTTATTTTTAAATTTTTTTAAGAATTTAGGAATTCGTTTAATAAAATTTAAGAGAATAAATATGTTATTAGAATGTGTTGTCTCATTATGAATATCATAATTTAAATTAGAATCTCTTCTTTAAGTTATCGAGGAATAGTTTTAATAAGATAAAATCGTATATTGAGATATAAAAGTTTGAATTATTAAATGATTAATCATATTTTACAATAGATATTAGTCACACTTTAAAAGGATATTTAGTTATAATAATCATAACTATTAAGTCAATGTGTGTGTATATATATATATAAATAAAATATTAAGGTTCTTAACTAAAACATAATATGTCCCTAAATGAAAGATAAAAACTATAATGATTGTTGGAACAATTTTTAAATAAGAAAAGTTGTGCAACCATGTATGGTCTTATAAGCATGGCAAATAAACAATGTTTTAAAAACTGAATTGAAAGTTAAATTGATAAGATAAGAGGTTTCACGTTTAAAAGGTTCAACTTATATCGTCATGAAATCAGTTAAAGATTAATTAAATTTAAAGAATTTAAAATATGATTAAAAGAGATTTTTCTTATTTATCGAAAAATTTGAAGTTTAATTGAAAAAAATATTGTTAAATGAAATTTAATTTAATTAATTAATAAGTTCTTGTAAATTATAATAATTTAATTAATTTTTATTTAATAATATTTTTAATTAAACTTCAAAATTTTTTATGGATAAGAACAATCTCTTTCAATTATATTTTAAATCTTTAATTTTATTCAATATTTAGCAGGTTTTATGATTGTCTAATACCGATTGAATCTTTTAAACCTTAAACCTCTTATCTTTCTAGTTTAACTTTAAATCCGGTTTTTAAAACATTGTCCTAATATGCACAAACTTTTGAGATTTTTCCAATTCAGTACCCAAGTTGTTAAAATTTTCAATTGAGTAACCAACTTTTTAAAACTTTAACAATTCAATTCAAAACATTAGTTTTTATTGATGCGACTAGTAGAAGGATATCTATGTAGCATTTAGTAGACATTCCACATCATTAAAAATGACCTTTTGAATTGAGTTGTCAACATTTTGAAAGGTTGGTCACCCAATTTAAAATTTTAAAAGTTTGGGCACTGAATTGAAAAATCTTAAAAGGTTAGACTATTATCCTTATTTGATATGGACGTAACTCACATATCCTACAGTGTTTTGGTTAGCACTTCTAGTTTTGATTTAGTCATAGTTTAGTTTATGTCACTATCTCACTCTCAAGTATTTGTTTTGTGTTGATTCCTTCAAGCTTAACACTTGATTCTTGCCTACATCACTGTGAAAAAAAGGGTTAATTCGTATTCTTAGTTCCTTCCTTCTTGACTTCTAAGAATATGAGTTACTTGAATTTCTAGCAAGAAGTCGTTTATGTTCCATTTTCAACTAAGTACATTAGTTATTGGTAAATAATCTTATTTTGGATAAGTACATTAGTTATTTAGCTTGAATCATTTTATATTATTTTATAATTTTTAGCTTAAATATGTGACTACTTGCATCATTTTATATTATTTAGCTTGAATCATCTCACCGTCCTGCATTGGGATCATATCCAATCACATAATAGGTTAAAAACATTCGAGATGCAACTTATATAAATGTGATGGCCAGCTTTGCCTTCTTGCACTAGTATGTATCCCTCCATCATTTTGTCTTCTTGCTTTAACCTTTGCACATAGTTACCTTTTTATTTTATTATTCTATTATTGTATTCTCGTAAAATCTTTTGTTGTTATATTCACTTATTCTCGCAGTTGAAGAAATACAAATGTCAAGATTGTCTAGTAATATACCCAATAAGACTGAAAATCAATTACATTATTGTGATTATAGATTGGTAATACCTATAAGGACTTCTTAAACCAAGTTCATCCCAAGGAACCGATTTTATGGATGTGCCCAATTTAAGGTAAATTTTAATTATATATTTACTTTTTAAAAATTGGATTATAGATTGACGGATTAGTAAATTTGTGTTATTCATATTATTTCCAAAGCAAATGAAAATGTAATTACTTTGTGTGGCATAACAAGAAATTCACAAGAAAAAGTATATATGTAATCAATGAGCTTCAAAATATCAACGACAAATTAAAGAATCGATAAAAAGACTTATTGCTAAGGAGACTATTGATTTGTAAATGGACCATCTTTATTATAATTATTAGGTGTTACTTAGCAATTTACTTGTTATAAGAAATATATTTACCTTATTAATGTATGGATTAATATCAAATATTTTGACGTATTAATTTATTAGTATTATCTTATTTAGCAAGGGCTACAAAGTTCTTTATCACCAATTAAGGATAATCACAAATCTAAAAACAAAGTAATAGGAAATGATATATCTATCACCAATTGTATATAAACACCCACAAGCATATAAAAATTAAGATTACAAACAATGAACAAATCATTAACAAGTTAACAAGTATGACACAAAGTAAACAAATAGAACTTCTATATATAAACATAAATATTTTTTAAAGCATATATATACACCACAATTCATCATCCAAATATAATCTATATACAAAAATAGATATCCAGAATAAACATTATACACACAAAAAATTTAGCCTTTGTATGCATGAGTATATTCAAAATACAAAAAAGCTTTATATATATGAGTATAACTATATCCAAAATAAGTACCATATACATGAGTAACTAGTCTCAATGTGCACCATGTGTACATGTATTCGATTGGAACATTTTCTTGAATTGTGACCATATTGTTTTAATATTTTTCATAACATCTGAAGTCCTTTCCGAGTAGCATTATATTGGTTTTATTCCTCTCCTACCTCCTACCTTCTTGCCTTTTTTAGTCTTCCAGCCCTTTTTGTGTATTGTGGTGGAAGAATTTCACAACCATGAAATTGGGTAGGGGTGGACCACAAATCCTTACTAGGAATTGGAAAAATTTGACATGCGTAAGCAACTTTAATTTTTTGTTTACTATACATCAAGTCCATGTAATCTAGTTTACCACTATCGTGTCTAATTACAGCATAACCATGTTGATAAGGAATCCCACTGAAATCTCACCTCCTTTATATGCAAGTCATGTTGCTAAAATTAATATGCTTCACTTCAAACAATCTCCCGCCGCTAAAGTATGGCATCCAATTACTGAAAAGTTGTTTAAATTTCTCCAAGGTTTTCGGATCCTATAATAAATAGATCTGTTAAGTTTCTCCATCCCCTCCTTTTTCTTATTAAATCTCTTCGTTATTGCTCTTCTAATCATCTCAAGAATTGGGATGATTATTTTGTCCCTAATATCATTGATGTAAGCATTAAAGCTTTCGTAATGATTGTTTAGTAACATGTCACATTTAAACTCTACGCTATAAGTGTGTCTGCACCACTTGCAGGTTGGTTTCTTGTCCAACCAATCATGGATTGACTTGTCTGTACCTTTGCTTCAGATACATATTTAAGGAAAAAAAAAGAAGTCTAACATGAGTTAAATAACTATATAAATTGAAGTTCAAGTGCTATACAAAATTAAACAATCATATACCTTTCAAATTCATTGATGATATATGCTCTAGCCATACTTCACTCTTTATTCTTTTAAACCTTTGCATTCTTAAATTTGGCTTAAAGGTTAGTATAGATATGTCTTATACAATATCTATATTTAACACCAACCATATCAACACTGAATACATGTTCCAAACTTTGTTTCTATTAATCAATAAGGTATGTTTACAATAAATGAATGTTTGTAAGATAAAAAGAAAAATCAATAACACAAATTTACCTTTTGTCGATAGGAAATAAAAACCTAATGGTGGTCCTTCCAATATTTAATGTGTTCTTATAAACATTCAATAAACCATTTCCATGATACTTGATTCTCAATTCTAACCACAGCCCACGTGATCAAAAACGTGTTATTATTTTCATCCAATCCAATGGCTACCCATCATGCTTGCCCTTTAAGTGACAATTGTCGACACATATCATAGATCTACAACCGGCCAAGAAACCCTTTCTACAAGAATATAAACATATATATATGAAATCAAAAGTATCTTGTGGATACCTGATTATAGAAGTACTACCCAAATTGTACCTCTAAATCAACTCGTTCACCATCTTTCAAACACCCTTTTTTATCTCTTAAAAAATGAAACACAACACGATCCAAAAAATCGTTTACAATCTTATAACTTTTTTTCAATTACATTAATCATTTCGATTATGTCATCCTCACTTCTTAATTCTTTCATGCCATCATCAAAAAACTCACGAGGAAATTTGTAAATAAAAACTCTAACATCTCTATAGCCCAAGTCCCTTGCTATATATATGAATTGCAACATGATCAAATGATCCAGCTCTACTCCAAAATTATACATTTATAGTATATGGTTGGGGTAAATTTAGAAGTCACACCATGCCAAAATTGAAAATCAATCCTAGGGTCTACCACATAAGAAAGACAAACAAACAAATAAGAATAAGTTATGAAATATTTAGTTATGTCATTTAATTCCAAGAAACATAACATTTGTACCTTTCATAAAACTTTCAACTCTGTAACACCCCACTCCCGCGCGACCCGAACCCGACATCGACGGTGATATCCGAGTCCGTGCCCCGCGAGGGTGGCGTGCTAA
>JAOTBA010000205.1:39411143-39421499 GCA_025629845.1 Erythroxylum squamatum
ACCATTTAATAGTTAGTGTACGTTATTGGTTTTGGTTTTACCTAACACAATAACACATATGGAGTAGGTGGTCACATATGTATTAGGTGTTTGCAATGTACTATAAATAGAAGGTTTGATGTAAGAGAGATATAGAATGAATTTAGAAGAATAATTCTCCTCTCCCAAATTCTTAAGTTTTAGTTTCGGTTTTATAACAATTATCATAATCCTTACCCTTTTTTATATAAAAATATAGAAAGATCATTGTTGTATGAAAAATGAACCAATTCCAAATCATAAATAGAGATATGAAAAGGAAACAAAAACACAAGGATATCAAGGTCTATCTTATTTTCTTCTTCATCTACTTAATCGACCTAGCTCCATGTCAAGATTTGTTTGGAAACTTCAACCAATCCAACTTAATATCCTGGAGATCACATCAGCTTTTGGCCTCCACCCCATTTTTCTTGGTGTGCAGCCTGAGCTTCCTGTAAGAGACCAAATGCCCTTGATCCAAAATTATGAAAAAAACGACACAGGCTCAAGTACCAGTTTCAGATACAACTCCAGCCCAAATATTCATCAGAATATTCAGCATCCTCATGATAAAAGAATGCACCTGCAAGACACTCAATAATATACCATTCTGTTGTAACAAATTAGCTGTACAAAAACAGAAACCTCTATATATATATACAATCAATGAAAAGGAAAACTATGACAATTATATCATAAATCATTTGTTCATAAATTTTACTTCATCTTTTCATGGTATAAGAGCTTTAAAGAACAAACATCCATGGCTCACGTTTCAGAAGCTTCTTCTTCTACCAACCATCCTCCAGATTCTCAACAAAACCACACAACTACAAATATGCCCTCTCTCGATTTCTTTGCGCTTACTAAAACACTTAATTTCAACTTACCTATTAAGTTGGATCGAAATAACTACATCAACTGGCGTGCACAAGTTTTAGCAGCCACATGTGCCTTGGAGCTTGAGATCTTCATCACACCAGGCATCTCACCACCTAATCCGGTTATTATCACCACTTCCATCACTAAAGAAGTTCAGACTTCAGCAAATCCAGATTTTCGAGACTGGAAACGTTTTGATCAGCTCCTCCTTTGCTGGTTGCTCTCTACCATTGGTGATAATGTGATTGGACAGGTCAACACATCTTCTACCTCACTTGAGGTATGGCAAACACTTGAGAGGTTGTATGCGCAGACATCCATAGTTCGTGTCTTGCAACTCAAGCAACAGCTCTCTACAATACAAAAAGGTGCTCTTAGTATTTCAGAATATATGTAGAAGATTAAATCAATTGGAGATTCTCTCTTGGTCGCAGGTCATCCAGTTCCTGAGCATGAACTTATCCTAAGTGCTCTAAATGGCTTAGGCCATGAATATGATCCGGTGGTTGTTTTTCTCACTCACACCATGAAGACTTCTACCTTATAAGACACTCAGTACACATTCATGATGCATGAGACTCGGATTGAACAACTCAACACTCTCTCTACACAAGCTACTGTCACTGCACCTACAGCTAACATTGCTTCCTATAACAAAGATAACAACTCTAACAGAGGTAGAGGAGGTCGTGGCAGAAATGGTCGATGGTCTAGAGCTGGAAGAATTTTTTGTCAGTTATATCAAAACCCTAGTCATGATGCTCTCAAATGTTACAAACGTTTTGACCAAACTTGGCAAGGTTCATAGAGCTCAACAAACTGGAGATCACAAAATCAGTCTTAGCATGCTTCAGGTGGTTTTCAGCAACATGGAACTGGTCCCCGGACGTTTATTGCTCACAATCAGCCCTCTACATACACTCCTACAGATCCTAGTAGTGACTCAACATGGTTTGTAGACAGTGGTGCTACACACCATGTCACATCTGACTTGAACAATCTGACAGTTAGCTCTGAATATGGAGATAGGGATCATCTTATTGTGGGTAATAGTAATGCTCTCTCTATAGCTCATACAGGTTCCTCTTCCATTCAGTTTCATGACAATAAACACACTCCTTTAGCCTTAAAAGAAATTCTCCATGTTCCTCAAATAACTAAAAATCTCTTGAGTATCTCTAAATTAAAAAAAGATAACAAAACTACAGTTGAGTTTACTGACAATTATTGCTTGTTTAAGGACAAGGTTTCAGGGACAATTCTGCTTAGAGGAGTGTTCCGAGATGGGCTCTACAGTCTTAAAGCTACCACTCAATCATAGTTTACAAACCTTGCTCCTATTTCTGGTTCCTCTCAGGCCTTTTCATCTAGAAAATCTATTGCTTATGTACTCAACAAATATGAAGTTCATAATGTTCAAAAATATGCAAATGTTTGGCACGCTAAACTTGGCCATCCGTCCAAAAATGTACTTCATATGATTTCAAAATCAATGAACTTAAAGCTTGATCCAAGTGATCTTCAATTTTGTGACTCGTGTGGGCAAGGTAAATTATATCAACTTCCTTTTAACAAATATGATATCACTGTCACTAAACCTCTTGAGATTGTGCACTCTGATATTTGGGGACCCTCTCCCTACCCATCTAGTGAAGGTCACAGATATTATCTAATTTTTATTGATGCTTATTCACAGTTTACATGTTTTTACCCTCTCAAATTTAAATCTGAAACCTTAGCTACTTTCATTAGATTCAAGACTCATATTGAACTACAACTTGACCACAAAATAAAAGCAATTCACGCAGACAATAGGGGGAATACAAAGCCTTTTTACCTTTTCTCAATCAGACTGGTATTCACCATCGTTTCAACTGTCCCCATACTCACCAACAAAATCGTGTTTCAGAAAGGAAACACCGCCATATTATAGAAACTGGCTTAACATTGCTTTCCCATGCCAATATGCCTCTCACCCTATGGCTTGAAGCTTTTTCCACAACAGCTTACTTAATAAATAATTTCCACAACAGCTTACTTAATAAATAATGTCCCAACTATCTTCACCTAAAACCCTTTGACTGCAGTTGCTACCCTTACCTACGCTATTACTCCAAACACAAGCTTGATTTTCACACCACCAAACGTGTGTTTTTGGGGTATAGCCTTCTTCATAAAGGGTATAAGTGTCTTAGTCCTAATGGCAAAGTCTTTATCTCTCGTCATGTTGATTTCAATGAACATTAGTTTCCATACACATCTCTTTTTCCCCCCAAGCCTCAATCAGCTCAAACCCCTAAAGGCTTACCTCTCTCTGTTATAGCTCCTGCTGCCTATTCTAAGGTCTCATTTTCAAGCACTTCACTGTCAACAGATTTGCCTTCCATGCCTCCTTGCACCAGTAATCATTCTCAAGTAACTCCTTTATCTAATTATTTTGTTAATTTTCCTCTCCCTACTCCCTCCCCTTCCACTCATACACAACATACTCACTCCCCTCATACACAGCATACTCCATTCACTCATACACAGCATGCTCAACCAACCCCTATTCCTACTTGCCCTCCCCCAACACAAAATATCCACCCAATGGAAACACGATCCAAACATGGCATTTTTAAACCTAAAACCTATTCTGTTGCCTTAACATCTTGTCCTACCTCAGAACCCACCTCTGTGTCTCAAGCTCTTCAAGACCCTATGTGGACTCAAGCTATAAGAGATGAGATCACTGCCCTACACAAAAACTGAACCTGGACCTTGGTTCCTTATGAACCTACCATGAACATATTGGGAACTAAATGGGTTTTTCGAACCAAATACAGAGTTGATGGGTCTATGGACAAGTGTAAGGCGAGACTTGTTGCCAAAGGGTTCAATCTGAGACCTTTAGTCCAGTAGTTAAAGCATCAACCATCAAGGTGATTTTGTCTCTTGCAGTCTCACATAATTGGGACATCCAACAAATTGATGTCAACAACGCATTCCTAAATGGTGATTTGTAGGGGGTTGCTTACATAAGCCAACCTCGGGGTTTTGAAGGCTCCACTCAGCCTACTCATGTTTGCCGTCTCTCCAAGGCTCTATAAGGCTTGAAGCAGGCTCTTAGAGCCTGGTTTCAAACTCTCAAAACAACCTTCAACACTTGGGGTTTTGTCAACTCCAGGTCTGACACTTCTCTCTACTATTACAAGCATCATGGTGTACTTCTCATTGCTTTGGTTTATGTTGACGACATTCTCCTAACGGGGAATAATCAGAAAGCTATACAGGACCTTATTACTAAGCTAAACTCTTAGTTTGCTCTCATGACACTAGGAAGTCTGAATTTCTTTCTTAGGTTTGAGGACCGTAATGCGACAGAGCTGTATCTCTCTTAAAGTCAGTATGTGAGGGATTTGCTTCATCGTGCCAATATGTCCTCCTGTAAACCATGTGCCACTCCCATCTCCATTGGGTCCAAGCTCTCGCTCCATGATGGACTACCCTTCTCTGAACCTTCGTTGTATCGTAGCTTAGTTGAGGCTCTTCAATATCTCTGCAACACAAGGCCAGATATTACCTACACGGTTAATAAATTGAGACAATTTCTTACCCATCCATCCACTACACAATGGATTTCCTTAAAAAGGGTTCTTCGTAATCTCCAAGGGACTACTGATCTAGGGATTCATTTTCATCCCTCATCCTCTCCTCTTCAGCTTCAAGCCTTCATTGATTCAGATTGGGCTAGCTCTCCTGATGATCAGAAGTCCATAAGCGGTGGTTGTGTCTCCTCGGGGGAATCTTGTGTGCTGGAACTCGAAGAAACAGTCGGTCGTGGCTTGCTCTAGTACTGAAGCAGAGTATCGAGCACTTTTAAAGGTCTCTACTGAACTCATCTGGCTACTCTCCTTGCTCTCTGAACTATAGTTCACATCATCTCAAAAGCCTATCCTCTGGTGTGACAATAATGGTGCTCGATCTTTAGCTCACAATCCGGTGTTTCACTCTCACACTAAACATTTTGAACTGGACATCCACTTTATTCGAGACAAGGTTTCAGATGGTGTTCTAGAGGTGAGATATGTCAGTACAGTAGACCAAGTAGCTGACTTACTCACAAAGCCAGGTTTATATGGTTTTACCCTCTCAAATTTAAATCTGAAGCCTTAGCTACTTTCATTCGATTCAAGACTCATATTGAACTACAACTTGACCACAAAATAAAAGCAATTCACACAGACAATAGGGGGGAATACAAAGTCTTTTACCATTTCTCAATAAGACCGGTATTCACCATCGTTTCAACTGTCCCCATACTCACCAACAAAATGGTGTTTCTGAAACGAAACACCGCCATATTACAGAAACTGGCTTAACATTACTTCCCCATGCCAATATGCCTCTCACCCTATGGCTTGAAGCTTTTTCCACAACAGCTTACTTAATAAATAATCTTCCCACCCCATGTTGCAATAATAAATTCCCATTTGAAATTCTATATCACAAATGTCCCAACTATCTTCACCTAAATCTCTTTGACTGCAGTTGCTGCCCTTACCTACGCTATTACTCCAAACACAAGCTTGATTTTCACACCACTAAACGTGTATTTTTGGGGTATAGCCCTCTTCATAAAGGGTATAAGTGTCTTAGTCCTAATGGCAGAGTCTTTATCTCTCGTCATGTTGATTTCAATGAACATTAGTTTCCACACACATCTCTTTTTCCCCCCGAGCCTCAATCAGCTCAAACCCATAAAGGCTTACCTCTCTCTGTTATAGCTCTTGTTGCCTATCCTAAGGTCTCATTTCGAAGCATTCCACTATCAACAGATTTGCCTTCCATGCCTCCTTGCACCAGTAATCATTCTCAAGTAACTCCTTTATCTAATTCTTTTGTTAATTTTCCTCTCCCTTCTCCCTCCCCTTCCACTTATACACAGCATACTCACTCCACTCATACATAACATACTCCATTCACTCATACACAGCATGCTCAACCAACCCCTATTCCTACTCGCCCTCCCCCAACACAAAATATCCACCTAATGGAAACACGATCCAAACATGGCATTTTTAAACCTGAAACCTATTCTGCTGCCTTAACATCTTGTCGTACCTCAGAACCCACCTCTGTGTCTCAAGCTCTTCAAGACCCTATGTGGACTCAAGCTATAAGAGATAAGATCACTGCCCTACACAAAAATTGAACCTGGACCTTGGTTCCTTATGAACCAACCATGAACATATTGGGAACTAAATGGGTTTTTCGAACCGAATACAGAGTTGATGGGTCTGTGGACAAGTATAAGGCGAGACTTGTTGCCAAGGGATTCAATCTGAGACCTTTAGTCCAGTAGTTAAAGTATCAACTATCAAGGTGATTTTTGTCTCTTGCAGTCTCACATAATTATGACATCTAACAAATTGATGTAAATAACGCATTCCTAAATGGTGATTTGCAGGGGGTTGCCTACATAAGCCAACCTCAGGGTTTTGAAAGCTCCACTCAGCCTACTCATGTTTACCGTCTTTCCAAGGCTCTATAAGGCTTGAAACAGGCTCCTAGAGCCTGGTTTCAAACTCTCAAAACAACCTTCAACACTTGGGGTTTTGTCAACTCCAGGTCTGACACTTCTCTCTACTATTACAAGCATCATGGTGTACTTCTCATTGCTTTGGTTTATGTTGACGACATTCTCCTAACGGGGAATAATCAGAAAGCTATACAGGACCTTATTACTAAGCTAAACTCTTAGTTTGCTCTCATGAAACTAGGAAGTTTGAATTTCTTTATAGGTATTGAGGACCGTAATGCGACAGGGCTGTATCTCTCTTAATGTCAGTATGTGAGGGATTTGCTTCACTGTGCCAATATGTCCTTCTACAAACCATGTGCCACTCCCATCTCCACTGGGTCCAAGCTCTCGCTCCATGATGGACTAACCTTCTCTGAACCTTCGTTGTATCGTAACTTAGTTGAGGCTCTTCAATATCTCTGCAACACAAGGCCAGATATTAGCTACATGGTTAATAAATTGAGCCAATTTCTTACCAATCCATCCACCACACATTGGATTGCCTTAAAAAGGGTTCTTCGTTATCTTCAAGGGACTATTGATCTAGGGCTTCATTTTTGACCCTCATCCTCTCCTCTTCAGCTTCAAGTCTTCAGCAATTCGGAATGGGCTAGCTCTCCTGATGATTAGAAGTCCACAAGCGGTGGTTGTGTCTCCTCGGGGGGAATCTTGTGTACTAGAACTCGAAGAAACAGTTGGTCGTAGCTCGCTCTAGTACTGAAGCAGAGTATCAGGCACTTTCACAGGTCTCTACTGAACTCATCTGGCTACTCTCCTTGCTCTCTGAACTATGGTTCACCTAATCTCAAAAGCCTATCCTCTGGTGTGACAATAATGGTGCTCGTCTTTAGCTCACAACCCGGTGTTTCACTCTCACACTAAACATTTTGAACTGGACATCCACTTTATCTGAGACAAAGTTTCAGATGGTGTTCTAGAGGTGAGATATGTCAGTACAGCAGACCAAGTAGCTGACTTACTGGCAAAGCCTTCACCAACAACACGATTTTCTTACTTATTATCCAAACTCAACCTTGTCACAAATCCCAGGTCTCGTTTGAGAGGGGATGTGAGAGACCAGATGCCCTTGAGCCAAAATGACGAAAAGAATGACACAGGCCCAAGTACCAGCTTCTGATACAGCTCCAGCCCAAATATTCATCAGAATATCCAGCATACTCATGATAAAAGAATGCACCTACAAGACACTCAATAATATGCCTTTTTGTTGTAACAAACTTAGCTGTACAAAAACAGAAACCTCTGTATATATATACAATCAATGAAAAGGAAAACTAAGACAATTACATCATAAATCATTTGTTCATAAATTTTACTTCATCTCTTCACTTTCTCCATGCACTCAAAATCTTATGTATATTCTACCGCGAGGATAGTCCAGGTATTTGGGATTGGAGTCTTCTCCTTCTGTAATCTGTCTCCAGGCATTTCTTCTCCTTCAGCCATTTCTACTAAACCTTCTTACAACGACCAATAAGGAGGATATCTGGAATTCAAAAATCATTAAAAAAAACTGGAAGATGACTCCTACTCTAACAATTCCTTTGCTTTTTCAAACTCCCCGAGTTTGACTACACAACCTAGATTGGTTGTATACTCCTTGTTGTCTTACTTCTTGCACTTGGCTTTCTAAAGGCCTTGTGACTAGATCATCTCATCTTTATTCCCAATATTTGTGTTATCGTCTTAAAAAATGTAGGATTTCATCGAGGTAATTATGATTAAATAGATGGACTATGAATAAGTTTGGGTTGACTAAATATTCAAATGCGTTCAAAAATTCAACAACATATTGACAGATTAATTAGATATAAACATGCACTAGTTGGATTACATACATTTTAATTAATAAATAACTAAACAACTTTTTTTAAATGGAAGTTATGAATAATGTAAAAAAATAATGATTTGAAATAAGGAAAAAGTAAAATGATATAACAAAGAATATAATAGAGGGGGATGGTGTCTTAAAATTTCAATTTAAAAATATTTTCTTTATTGTATTAAATCAACGTCAATCGCCGTCTAAATTAAACCCCCCTTGAAACGAATTTTTGTGTGATGATTTTGAGTAAATTTTGTTGGAAATACTGTTCTTTCATTGGATTCGTATGTTTTTCTAAATGTTTGTAAAAAGAGTTTGAGAAAATATGGTGTAGTTTGTGAGATATAGGTTAACAAGTACAATTGTTCTATTTTCAATGTAAATGATTGAACTATTTTGATCTAATTATTTTGAGTTCAAGAGTTGAGAATTTGGCAAAGTGTCAAACACAAAAGTTTTAGATGAACATGTCTATTTTATTTCCATAAAAGGGAAAGTGCCCAAATTTTACAAGTCAGTAAATATCGTTAAATTTCATAAACTGGTCTTTCTAGCAGGACTAAAGTTGAGTTTGAGATTGTACTTATAATTTAAGAGCCTAGATAATTGATTTATAAGTTGGTTAAAACATAAAAATTTTAGGTTTAGATGTTATGTAATTTTTTGTCAATTATTTTGGATAAATTTGTAATGGTTTGAGAGATATAGTCGATTTACCATAGGCTATTTAGGGTGTTATGGTATCAATGTGTTTTGTCATTTGGAGCTAATTTCAAAGATTGTAGAAATTAAATTTGAGAAGGTTTTCAGCATAAAAATTATATATGTGTGTATTTGTGCATGCATGTGTGTGTTTGTGTCTGTGTTAGTGTCGTTATTTTCTATCTTTTTGTGTGTTAATTTTCTTTATTTTTGAGGTTTAAAGTTATACTTAATGGGAATTAATTTTGTTTTATGTCAAGGTGTATTTTGGAACTAAACAAAAAGAACTGCGACGATTTTGGGACAAAAAGATCTGAACTAGACGTTGACACTAATTAGACATGGCCTCGTGTAATAACCAAAAGCATGAAATGCAACACATGGAGCCCAAGACCAAAACGACAGCAGAAGCGTGAACCAGGAGTGAGGGTCTTGTGCGTGAACAGTTCAATATACCAGCACTTAAATTGTCTAATCAAACAAATAGTTGCAAGGTGTAAGTAGCAAGGTCAAAATGCAGCAGCAGAAGAAATAAATCAGCAACCAATGAAGCATAGTGATACGCGGCAGCTGAGTAAGTAATAAATCAATTAACAAGCTACAAAGGACAGAAACAACAACGCAACAAGGGATGAGCAGCAGGTTTAAAATGTTTTAATTGTCAAATCAGCTGGGTCCCATGAATTAGCTACAAGAGGAGAGCAAATTGTGATAAAAGGGACAGCGAACGACGTCGCACATGAAGGGCACAGGAGGGTTTCAAAGCAGCAAAAAGAAAATCACGCAACAATGAGCAGAGAGGGCTGACGTGGAATAAAAGAGAGGGCTCTTAATTGATTAAAAAATGCGACAGTGGATGAGGCATATAGAGGAGTCGGCGGGCATGAACACTAAAAGAGCGCTTAATTGATAGAAAATCAGGCAGAATAGAGAAGACAGCAGGCGCAAGTGGGAGCAATGAGGGTCCGAACGTCATAAGCTGGAGAGGAGCGCTAAGAGGAAAATCAACACGTAACAGATGCAATAAATCAACAGAGAGACGGCGGCAGATAGCATATAGAGAAGGATGCCCATGACAGTCCCAACGCCAGTAACAGTTGGAATAGTTAGGAAAATCATGATGTTGGGTAACTAGATTTTTATTTCTTGGTTTACGGAATCTTAGTTATTGAACTTTGCATGTTGTGAGATTTTGTTCTTATTTCAATCGATTTATTAGTCAAGTATCAATTATTTTTCTGCGTCATTATTTGATTGTTTAATCAGACAGCTAGGTGCGCAACTAGTTTGTGTTTTTATTCAATCAATCGCTAGATTAAAAAGGTTGACGTTCAATTCTTTT
>JAOTBA010000205.1:39474341-39486468 GCA_025629845.1 Erythroxylum squamatum
CTAATTCATGTGCATGCTTTTCCTATATAGAAGATTCTCCTTGCAGGTGTGAGTCGTTAGTCATTCCCTGACGTAGCGTCTGCTGAGCTGTTTTGTCATATGAAATCCTTGAGCATAATTGACTCAACCCTGGGCCTAGTGCTTCTTCTCACATTCCTGGGTCCATTACTAGTACTAGCCTGGTTCTTCATCATAACAAGGAGGAGTAAAGTATTTTGTCTCTTTCATTGATAATTATTTTAGGAAATGTTGGGTAAATCTTATCAAGAAGAAAGTATAAGTGTTTTCAGTTTTCAAAACACACATTGATTTGATTCTAGCAAAAAATTAAGTTCTTAAAGAAGGATAATGGAGGAGCATATACTAACATTTAATTTGTTGTATTTTGTAAGCAAAAAGGCATAAAGAGACAATTTATTATTGTATACACTCCTCGATAGAATAGCAAAGCAAATAAATAGAACATTATATTAAAGAAGAAGAGCAATGTTGAGAGCTAGATTCCCAAATAAGGCTTTCCAAGTAAAAGTAGTCAATATCACCTATTATATATTAAATCAGGTTTCATCAGTTTCAATAAAGTTGATGATACTTATGGAGATATGAACTGAAAATCTGGTGGATTGTTCCAACCTCCATGTATTTTAAAGTCTTGTGTATGTGATGAATAATGCAAAAAAATATGAAGAAGCTAAATCCAAAAACTAGTATAACTAGGATATGTTGATAGAGTGAAAAGGTATTACTTGTGAGATCCTACTATCTGGAAGTCATTTTAGAAGGGACGTCACTTTTGTAGAAGAATTACAAAAGGAAGAAAAAGATAACAATATTTCAAAAAGAAGTTTAAAGACTACTTTACAAGTGGAAAAGAAATTTTAAACTTCTTAACCAACACTAGAGTAATATATTGGATAACTAGCTGAGTCTGAAGCTTTAGAAGTTTATTGATTTGATTGTATAAAAGACCACTAAATTGATTTTTAGATTATGTAATTGTTAAGTGACCATTTCATCATAATTGCTTAAGCTTTTATGTGAAGCCAACTTAATTGGTTTTATATATTCACTAATACACCCCCTTCAAGTGAAAGCTCTTTGGGCTTGAAACTTGCACAGACTCACTCTACCTTGTGCTGACTAATAGGTGGGTAGTAGGATTTGAACTCACGACCACTTGGTCATAAAGACTCTGATATCATGTTAAATGATCGTTTCACCACAATAATTTAAGCTTTTGTGTGAAGCCAACTTAATTAGTTTTATATATTCACTAACAGTAATAAAGATTAGAGTGTAAAATAACATACTACTTTTAATAGAAGATAGATAGTCATTAACTCTTTGAGAAGCACTTAAAAGTTCAAATGCCTCTCAATGAATAGTAATAACGTAGAAAGAAAGTCAAATAAAAATAAAACTTGAGAACTTGTAATAAGTTTTCAAAATCAAGTAGAATGGTAATAATCAAATGGAGCGACATCGTGCAAGATTGGTAGTGAAAGGATATGCTTAAAAAGAAGTAACTGAATTCCATAAAATATTTGCTTTTATGGTTCAAATTAGTACAATCAAAGTAGTCTGGTTAATTTGTATTATGTTTGACTTACATCTAGAACAATTGGATGTGAAAAATACTTTTCTTCATAGAGATCTTGAAGAAGAAACTTATATACTCTAATTAGAAGGTTTTGAGGAGACAAAAACGAACTTAATTTGTAGGTCGAACAAATCTCTATATGGTTTAAACATGTGTTGAGATGTTGGTATAAAAATTTTAATTCCTTCATCATTAGCCTTGTATACAACATATTTAATGCAAACCTTTGTAGATATTTTAAAAAGTTTGGTGAAAATGATTTTAATATCTTGATATTGTATGTAGACGATGTGTTAGTTATAAGTCTAAACAAAGATCATATTAAAGAATTGAAGGCAAAATTAGCTAAATTCTTTTGAAATAAATGACTTGAGATGAACAAAAATGATTTAGAGATCAAATTCATTGGACATGAAAAATAAAAAGATTTGGACTTGCTTAGAAAATTGCTAATATGCAAAATTGTAAGCTAATTTCTACCATTGTCTCTGCCAATTTCAAGTTATCATATAGTATAGTAAGAGCCCGACTATGGCAATGAGAGGGATGAAAATCTCTAAGTATTATATGCATCTCTAGTAAATAGTTCAATGCTTGTCATGATTTGAATAAGGACAAAAAGTATACATGATGTAGAAGTAATTAGTCACCGCATGACAATTTTAAGGGATCAGATCTTCTGTTTCGGTTAATCAGTTCTTACCTTCTTTTGTTAAATCTCATCTACGCGTTTATATGAGGTTCACACAAATATGTGAACCAAATTAAGTGGCACAAGATTGGAACACCCTGATAAGAACAAGGTGCTCCAACCTAATTCTAGCAGCGGCCGTTAGATTATTGTAAAGACGACTTTAATTCCAATTATATTTTTTGTCACATAACATTAGTCAATTTTTATATTCTCACTTGATTCTAAGAATCCTAAATTTGACAGAATTTACATTTTTTAATATCAACAAATAATTTTAATTCTGAGCAATTTAATTTTTCACTAATAAAGTATTACACTTGTGTTCCAAGTTTGTGAAATACACACACGCAGCCCTAATAATCTTGAGATATGGGCGTCATACATACCCATATCAGAAAGAGATCCGCAAAATGAAGTCATATTTGCTGCAACTCCAGTATTACGATGTCCATTTCCTCTAACGTCGACTTATGATATTTTATGACAAACGACACCTCGACCACTGAATTAATATATATAAATTCCTCTTCTACGCATATACTTCTGGTAGTTAGTACGTTTTGCTTGGGATAAAATTGCTTCAAAAGGGGTTTCCTTACTGTTCATGTATGATCTATATTTGATGTGATAACAAAAAAAGGGAAAGCGAATTGTAGCACACATTTGACTCCAAAACGACAGCTGCGGTTTCTTTGCTTTGTCAACAAGCAATACAGCTTAGGAGAACCAGAATTCTTTTTCTTACTGATATTAGGAGTAATCCCGCATCTTAAATCTTTGTGTCTATCTGAGATTTGATTAATTATTACAGAACAACTACATTTGGCTAATATCTTAAAACTCTGAAGCTTAAAAATTTAGTATGCAAGTAATTACCGGGACTGTGAAAGCTTTAGGTTGGTAATATATCAGCTAGCATGCAAAATAACAATAAACAGAAGCGTATTATAATTCTATTCATGGAACATAAGACGTAGGATTCTTATTCTAATGAGAGACGGGGATGTTTGACTTGAACAGAAAGGTGACGGAAACTGCACTCTAGCCTTGTTATAGACCAAGTATAATAAAACTATACAGTCACCTAATCAACCCAACACCCTGTCTCTAGCTAGTATCTATATATATGCTAGTCTAAAAGCTATATTGAGCACAGTAGCACTCAAAGCTAGCAACTTCTTAGGGTCAAGGACTCGTTACAATCCTAGCCCTTCCTGTGATCAGATAAGTTACAATCAGACAGGATGGGAACATCACCAGCATTTGCTGCACTTTCTGTCTTCTTATTTGCCACCTTGTTTCTTCTTCCCCCGTCTTTATTTGCCATCACCAGGCATTATAAGTTAGACGTATGTGCTATATTAGCTAGATGAGTGTAGGGTTTCACTTTCTATATTTGTCATTTATCTATTTTTTTTTTCATGTGCTTATACGTCACTGAAAATTTTCAGATTTCGTTGCGCAATGTCTCACGCCTTTGCCACACTAAGAGCATGGTAACCGTCAATGGGCTGTTTCCAGGGCCTCGAATTGTAGCTAGGGAAGGTGACAGACTTGTTATTAGAGTGGTTAACCACATCCAAAACAATATAACCATTCATTGGTAAGGAACATTACCGTTCGCCATATATACTGCAATTGTATCCTGTAGCTACCTCGCAATTTTCATATTGTTTCAATGAATGAGACAGGCATGGAATTAGACAGCTTCAAACTGGGTGGTCCGACGGACCAGCATACATAACTCAGTGTCCTATACAAACTGGACAAAGTTTTGTGTATAACTATACCGTTGCGGGACAAAGGGGTACCCTTTGGTGGCATGCTCATGCTTCATGGCTAAGATCATCTGTCTACGGTCCTCTGGTCATTCTTCCCAAACACGGCGTACCATATCCATTCGCAAAACCTCACAAGGAAGTGCCAATCGTTTTTGGTAATCGACTAATTACAAATAGGCTTGAATATACATTCTAACATACATTTGTCCCTGTAGCAGCCCAAAATGGTGACGTAATAGCAACATTTAAATTGCAGGGGAGTGGTTCAATGCCGACCCTGAGGCAGTAATTAGCCAGGCACTTCAAACCGGAGGAGGACCAAATGTCTCTGACGCCTATACCATTAATGGACTTCCAGGGCCACTTTATAACTGCTCAGCCAAAGGTAGAAAACTCGATTGTAGTAACCAGCTACGGCTATGTAAACCATCTCGTTTCCCTTCGCAATTGAAGCTTTTTTTTTCTCCATTTTCTTTCACTTGCAGATACTTTCAAGCTGAAGGTAAAGCCTGGCAAGAATTACCTTCTTCGAATCATCAACGCAGCACTGAATGATGAGCTCTTCTTTAGCATAGCAAAGCACACACTAACCGTTGTTGAAGCTGATGCTGTTTATGTAAAGCCTTTTGATACAGAGACAATCCTCATTACTCCAGGACAGACCACAAATGTTCTACTCAAGACCAAACCTCAGCACCCAAACGCCACATTTTTCATGACTGCTAGACCTTATGTAACCGGCCAAGGAACTTTTGACAATTCTACTGTTGCTGGTATCATGGAATATGAAACATCACCCAAAACCCGTCAATCAGGGTTCTCTACCAAACAACTTCCACTGTTTAAACCAAATTTACCAGCTCTAAATGACACTCAATTTGCCACAAAATTTACTGGCAGACTCCGCAGCTTGGCGGATGCACAGTTCCCTGCAAATGTGCCTCAAAACGTTGACAGGCAATTTTTCTTCACAGTAGGCCTTGGAACAAACCCTTGTTCCAAAAAAAAACCTCCAGGGACCAAACGGAACAATGTTTGCAGCTTCTGTCAATAATGTATCTTTTGTAATGCCAACCACAGCCCTTCTCCAAGCTCATTTTACCGGTCAATCACAGGGTGTTTATGCTCCATATTTTCCAATAACTCCATTATCTCCATTCAATTACACCGGCAACCCACCAAACAATACAATGGTTAGCAGGGGAACAAAGTTAGTGGTTCTTCCTTTTAACACTAGTGTGGAGATCATTATGCAGGATACCAGCATCCTCGGTGTAGAAAGTCACCCTCTTCATTTGCATGGATTCAACTTCTTTGTCGTCGGCCAAGGTTTTGGGAACTTCAATCCCAAGAAAGATCCTTCAAAATTCAATCTTGTTGATCCCGTCGAAAGAAACACTGTAGGTGTTCCTTCTGGTGGGTGGGTTGCCATAAGGTTCCTGGCCGACAACCCAGGTTGGTATATACACATTATACACTATGCAAGCAATTCAATTCTAAGTAACAAGTCAATGTCATAACTACACAACCTGAGGATATACATTTCCAACAATAATAAAAGCTAAGAAACCTGGATTATTTATATGCGGTTTTTAAGTTAAAAAAGTAGTGTTTGATGTTTATTGACGAGGTGAGGGTATGGCAGGTGTGTGGTTTATGCACTGCCATCTGGAAGTGCACACAAGCTGGGGATTGAAAATGGCATGGCTTGTCTTGGATGGAAACCTTCCCAATCAGAAGTTGCTTCCTCCTCCAGCCGATCTTCCCAAGTGTTGATTTCTCCAGAGCTCAAACTTCAAATAAGTTTTCTTATTGCGTATTGTCCCTCCTAATGGCTTTTGTAACTCATTTTATATTTTTGTGATGCGTTGGTTTAGAAATGGAGAATTGTAGAACATTCTGCTGTTAACATAAATGTGTGAGAGGCTTCAGTAAAAAATAACAGTAAGATCTTTGATAAGTCCCTATCTATTATGAGATTAGACGGCGTTCATTGAAAGTTTAATGTTGTCTTTACCTCCAATACAAAGAAAAACGCTTATCTCAGTTTCGCCTATAAGTTAGGAAACTTCTTGTTCGTAAACATAAATGATTCATATTTAATTGTAATAATCTAATATCAAATAAGAAATGGAAAAACTAGGAGTTGAAATTGATTGACAAAATCACTGGTTCCATGTTTAAGAGTGAGAACATCTGCTTAAGTTGCAACTCGAGCAAAAATAAAAAGGAGTCAAATTGGAAAACTATTCATTTGGAAAATAAGTTACATGTACATTAAAAAAACAATTCTAATTTCTGAAGTCAAATAAAACGCATACTTATCGAGAGTGTGTAGGCCAATCACGTAAACCATACATCATGCTGTTGATGTTGCCTAGATTATAAATCCCGAAGCCTTGGAAAAGCTACCGTATAAACACCTGGACTCTGCCTCCAAAGTTCCAATTTTGATAATGTGATACAGAAATAATTTATGTGGAATGAAAAGTCGAATAAATTTCAAGGCAACCCCATCCACCATAGATGAAATATATTAGAGTACAAGCAATAATTAGAGAGGGTACAAAACTTATAATATGTTTCACATATTCTAAAGCCTAAAGGTGTAAAATAGGCAGAAGGCTATTTCACCATTTTACAGACAAAAGTCCTGACATGTAAACTGAACGAGTTTATTCTTCCCTATTTACACACAATGCTTAAGAGCCTACAAGAAGACAAGCCAACAATTGAAACCTAAAAATTTCGTAGCTGAAGGCTCAACCATATGAAAAAGAACATGACACAGATCATGAAACTCGAAAAGATTACTAAATAAAGGGAGAAGTATCTCTATTTCTTTCGCAGTTTGTGTACTGTAAGGTAATCTGGTCGGAAATGATCATGAGCTAAGCCAAGTTGCGTTCACGCATTAAGGTCTCTATCTTTTCAACGTCTTCCGGGGCATCAACACCATGAGCTTCATGGTTAACTTTGATCACCTGCAACATGTCGAGGGGGTTAAACATAAGTAGAGCAATTAATATAACTAAATCTATAATGGTAAGCCTTCCAGAAATTTAATTTTGCCTAGCAGATTGTGTAAGTTTGTAGGTGTATTATGTCTCAGGAATTCTCGGACAGAAGACGTTTTCAAACAAACCATGCAACTACGCAAAGAATGCAAGATGCAAGAATTCAAGACGTTCAAGAATCGTCGGTTAAAAGCCGTTAGATGACAGTTAGAATTTAGCTATAAATTTGTAATGGATTACAGAAGATGTATCGCATGAATCATTGAATGAAATCTCAGTCTTTCACTGAGTTCTTGACATACTCTGTTCGACTCTGTTTCCATTTCGTTTCTTACACTAGTTTCTCTCTCTGCATTTTCTACTAGTTAGTCGTTTGTCTGTGAGTGTTTGATCGTTAAAAACAACAAAGTTCAACAATGAAGAAACCTGGTTAGTTTAAGTCAATTTTGGGGCAGCTTCATACTTTATTCTGACTAACTTGCAAGTGAGGAGAATCTAACATGTGACAAAGGTTGTGTCATCTCCATGGATTTTCCAGAGAAATCTGGCACCAAATGGAGTATTAACCACCTAGTATTTGTGACAGGCACATGATTCACATCATGAGAAAGAGATCTCGTGAATGGTGCTTGTTAAACCTCTGGACAGCAGATTGAAATTCTTAACAATATCTTTCAGATATTAAGGTACAATATTTCACACAATTAAAAAGAAAGGAAACATAAACAGGTACACTTACAGTTCTTAGAATGGTTGAAGATCTGTAAGATCTTTTCAAATTCCAAATAAAACAATCCAGAATTTACAGTAAGGAAAATACTCCAAATAACCCTGATAGAACAGGAGAAGAATCTCGACCAACATCCCTGTTTAACCAGGCCTCCCAAAGAGTTGACATATTATCAATAGGACAAACTGATGGCAACAGGCTTTAGCCAGATGTATATCTTCTTTGGACAGTTGAAATTTGAGAATACCATGCTTTTAAAACTAGAAAAAGTCAGCCAAAAAAAAAGAGGGCAAGGTAAGGTTAATGAACCTTCATTTTGTAACCATTCTCAAGGACTTTAAGCTGTTCCAGATCCTCTTCCAGTTGCAGAGGAGTTGGTGGAAGCTCTGGATATATCTTCAGAAATTTAGAATCATAGCTCTGTTTGGGTATTACGAACCGGTGTCATACATGTTGAGCATGATAAATATAATGGGTAATGTGCAACGAAAACAACTAAGCAACCATCATAGTCAGTCAGAAAAAACATGGGAGAGAAGAAAATGCCAATTCTGTACCTGTATTCCAAGATGAAGCAAATATGGAAACTGCGGATTGACTTCTCCGAATCTGTATCAAGTTGGAGATCATGCACCGAATATTTTAAATAAGGAAATTATTGAAGACAAAACCTGATAAAAGGCAACCCAATATGCAGATACTTGAAACTTACTTGTTATAGGGAATTAGTCCCCTTGAAAAATAGAGAGCATAGGCGCGATTATCCACAACGCATTTCACTCGATTGGGGTCATATGCATCTTCAGGTTTTAACGATGTCACAGCAGTGCTAAACACTGCATCTGGAGTTGCCTGCATTCAGAGAGTTAATTGCAACAACTATTCAAGGTTCCTATCAAGTAAACAAGTAATAAATTTTCATCAAAATTTCAAGAATATATTTAGTTCAGAAGAAACCTCTATGGATAAAGAAAAGCTGGAAATAATTGATCTAAAGTATTTTTATAACATCCACTCACATCACATGGTTATATGCTCCAAAAATAAAAACGTTACCTGCAGGGCTTTAACAATTCCATCAATTATCTCAGGATCAAGGAGAGGCTCATCACCCTGAATGTTAACTACAACATCATACTTCTTTCTCAACTTTTGAAGTGCTTCATTGCACCTTTCTGTACCTGTACAATATAGATTATTGTTTGTGTTGGCAAAATTCCATTAGAGGCACGAAATAAGCAAAAACATGAACCAAATAATGCACCATTTTGACAAGATTCAGATGTCATTATCACATCAGCACCAAATCCGCGACAACAGTCTGCAATCTTTTCATCATCTGTTGCTACCACTGTATTTCCAACAGCCAGTCAGTGAGAAAAAATTAACAAATAGAAACACGCAAGGAAAATGCCAGGACATATGGATTTTAGCTAGAATGTTGACAAGATTGCAACAAAGAAGATGATTGCAGCTCTATTCTTCAGAATATGAAAAGTGGAAGAAATGGAACATCACCCTCCAAAAAATCTAACCAACCAAAGAGAAAACAGAAAAGAAAAGGCAAAGTACATGAATGCAGAAGAACAGAATGTTAACACTTTAAAGAATCATGTTCCAAAAGACAAAAAAATTACTTTACACCAACTAAGCAAGATGATTATGTGAATAGATAATAGCAGCTAACAGTTCTTTTGCAATCATCATCTCAAATCCCCAATGGGAGATTTCAGATCTATATCAACATATAATGAAAATACACTAGCATGCCAAATGAAATGCGGATAACTTCTCCAAAGATGTATTCCTTGACTGAGTTACCCAGGAATACATTTTAAATCCTTGTCAAAACTTAAAAAGTTATTTGAGCTCAGATATGTTGACATACCAATATGATCCAGTGAAGTTGCTAGTTTGGCTCTTTCCCAGGTTCTCTGTAGATAAGTAGCTAAAGGCATCAGTAGAGAAGTTGAGAATAAGGTAGTCATATCAGATATGTCAAAAGACATAATTGTTAGTCCTTTATCATGCACCCATGAATGCCATCAAGATAGTTACGAAATTGAAGTGCATTTATTTTTATACATAAACAGTATGTCAATATAATCTACCAGCATTTCATTACCATCTGATTCCATGTATTTAACATTGTTTACAAATTATAGGCCAGAGAATGGCCTCACTTGAAAGTCGGAATGAAGCATGATCAGAACATATTTGGAAGCAAGCATCCAAATACATGATGCCAGAAAATTATGCACGTTGTAGTTGTATGCAGTGGATCAACACGACTCCTAAAGATGAATCCGACCATATCGAAGTGCAAAGACTGTGCACAAGCCCCCTTAATATAATATGAATTCTGTAGATCTATTGTTACAAGTGGGAAAATCTTAACTTCGATCCTTTAAAGGTCCTTGATAGAACATTTCTCTACCAACTATATGCTCAATAAGTACACTATCCTATTAGAAACATTTCCAATTGTTTTGGTGGTCGGAGTGGAATTGTCAGAGCCGATGTTCCGTTTTCCTAACAAAATGTTACTCTAGATACAGAAGATAAAAACACGATGCAATAATTTGGGCGTTAACTAGAAAATTCCCATCTTTCACAGAAACCAAATAACTCTCAAACATTTCAGAGTTAAGGTCAAAGCGTTGACTAACATCAACATAAACGTGAAGAGAAAGGGCAGGAAAAAGCGAAAGAGTAGAACTTTGGGTGAAAAATAGAAACTTCTAGTAAGAGGTACCTGGATCATAGGTTTTCCAAGGATATTAACCAGTGGTTTCCGGGAAAACGAGAAGAAGCAAAGCGAGCGGGAATTATGCCAACAACACGCGTACGAAACTTTCTGAATCGATCCATATAAGCTCCGGCACCGACGGCAATGGCTATGGCTGCGCCGGCCACAACGCCGTGCACTATCCATGATTTGGAATTGAAAGAATCCAACGATTCAGAGGCCGAGCAAATTGGCATCTTTCTTACTGTGCCACCTTCCAGATGGCCCCTGTGTAAGGATTTTTAATCAAACATGTAGACTTATATGTGTAAAATTTTATATAAAGGTTATCAATTAAAGTTGAGCCGATTAATTAAAGTGGTTTAATATATTTATGATATTTTGAGCTTTATGCATCTATTTTAAGTGTGAATTTTATATGTGTAGAAATCAGGTTTATAATTTCTACTTTTATGATGAGCCAAACGAGAAATTAGATTAAGTTTTACCTTAAGTTTGGCCCTAATATAAGTAGTTATGGTCCCTAAATTAAAACGTATGCTTAATTCTTTTCTGACATCTCATCATCAGAGAAAAAACAGAGAGTTACGGAAAAACTCTAGAAAAAGGGGTTACGTTTTAATTTGGAAGACAAACCACAAAATTCCAGTGTAGATTTTAACAATAAATTCAGGTACGCTTTCACTTTATTTTATTCTTGATGATTTGATATGAATAGATCCTGTGTTTTAAATGAATTAAAATCCCTACACCCTGTTACAAATAATTTAACAAAGGACTTGGAATTAAGAAAAACACACTCGACCCTGTGCAAAAT
Source organism: Erythroxylum squamatum (assembly GCA_025629845.1). Lineage (NCBI taxonomy): Eukaryota > Viridiplantae > Streptophyta > Magnoliopsida > Malpighiales > Erythroxylaceae > Erythroxylum > Erythroxylum squamatum. The sequence continues at coordinate 39,485,730 of JAOTBA010000205.1, forward strand.
GCAAATCGATTACGGTCGCTAAGCACCTTTGGTAGAAAAATAGTCCGTTGGTACGGTCGCTAAGCACTTTTGATAGGAAAAAGAGCCCGTTGGCACACCTTTAGTGGAAAAAACAGCCCGTTAATACGGTCGCTAGGCATCTTCGGTTCAGTTGCTTATCTGTAGTAATATGATAGTAAGATATAAATAGTTTATTAAAAAGATAACAACATAAATTTTAAATATTAAAATTAAAATTGAAATTACATTACCCACTAATTTGGACTAAACTTAGAATTTTGACGAAGATTCAACTTAATTTTATTTTTAAGTAAATTACCTTTGAAAAACCTGATGAAATTTGTTATTATGAATGATTTATTTCACATGTACATATTTAAAATGATTTTGAGTCAAATTTCATAGATCGCATGTTCATTTGTTCCCATGTGGTTGTTACATATTTACACTTTAAAATTTGATTGGATAACTTACTATTAATTAATCCAATTAATTATTATCATTGTCTCATATGTTACTTCCCTCAAGAAAAAAAAAAGAAACTATAATTACCCATGTATTAAAATTCAAATCTTAATAAATGTTTAAAATGAGAGTTATATAATGTTCTCTGTAATATTTAGTTTATATTTTTAAACAATATTGTATTAATATAATAATACATGGTAATTAATATAATGATATATGAATGTATAAATAATAGATAATAAGTTCATAACCTTAACTCATTTGATTCAAT
>JAOTBA010000205.1:39520482-39535597 GCA_025629845.1 Erythroxylum squamatum
ATCAACAACTTAGATACGATCTTAAGTTCAATTGAGTAATAGCTTTAAGAACTAAGAAACCAATGAATAAGACAACACATGTATGGCATGCATTTAATCAAGATGAGTTTCTTCATATAATTTCCAAGTCTAACGTAAAGATGGTAATCATAATTGTCACTTGTGATTAGCAAAATTGAACATCATATTTTACTAATCTGGCTATTAAACAAATTAATTCCTAGTTGAGCATCCTAGAAATCAACCAATTCAATCATAAAAGTAATTTAGAAGTCACACAATATTCATTAACAAAATAAACTTTATTGGAACATCTCACACATAATATATGATAACACGATTTCCCTCAACTAAGAAAAGGGATTTAGCTACTCATAACAAAAGTAAAAATCAATAAAGAAATAGCCAATTGTAAAGTCTCCATCCTTGGTCTTTCTTAGAAAATTCGAAAACTCCTAGAGAAAATACTGCAGAAATTGAAGGACCTAACTATGGCTGACCAAAAACAAGAAGAAAAACTGCAGAAAAATTCTGCAGAAAAACTTAAACACTATCCATAAATGTGTCTGACGTGAAGCAAAAGAAGAATGCAGAAAATGTCAAACTACTCCTACTGAAAAAGCTGCAGAACAAGCTGCAGAAAATGTAAAACTATCCTAAAATAAAAAGTTGCGTGAACAGTAAAATTCTCCTCCTTTATGCTTTTCTATCCCTTCGCTCTCTCCTTTTTCGTGATCTTCAGCAGATAATCTATCCCCCAAATTTAGATGGTCGATCCTCATCAATAATGGTGCAATCTTATCATAAAAATCTAAAGTGGATCAGATCTGCATTTTAAAACAGATCTTGTAAATAGTTTTTGTCCTTACACGTGCCCACGCTTAGTCACTGAATTTACTACCAATCTAGAATTTTCGGATTATCTTTGTTTCCTTTGCATCTTTTTGATTCAATTTCATCTCTTAAGTGTTGAAAATCATCTAAGAACAATTATGAAACAAATCCATCAATTTTGAATAATAATTTCAACACATTAAAGAGATTTAAATACAAAATAAGCACAAATTTGCAACTTAACAAAAACTAAGAGAGTTTGGTTAATCAAATAGATTGCAGTTCAAATTGCTTCACCCCAAAACGGCTTTGGTAACTTGGACATTTTGAGCATGCAACGAACTTCTCCTTAATTGTTATTTTCATACTCTCAGCAACAACATAATGTTGTGGAGTACTAGGTTCATTTTTTTGATGTCTAATGTTGTACGAGGTACAGTAATCTTTAAACACCTTGGAAGCATACTCACCTCTATTATCTATTCGCAGAAACTTCAGCTTCCTCTCAGCTTCTCTTTCTACCATGACATGAAACTTCTATAGATATGACAAAAGGGCCCATGCCTAGCCCAAAGTCAATAGACCAGGCCTAGTTAACCATGCCTCGGGCCTAGTTTTCTTAAAAACTTTAAGCCTTGGGCCGAGTTCATGCTCGGGCCTGACCCGACTCTTATAAACAAAACGACATCATTTTACACTTTTAATTTTTAAAATAATTAGGCCAGGCTAAGTTAAGCTCGAGCTCCAACCCATAATCTCTTACCTGAAAGGGTTCGGGCTCAGTCCGACCCATTGTCATCCCTAAACTTTTGAAAAGTTTCAAAAACTTGACTATTTGCTTTCAACATGTATACTCAAGTATTTCTCAAAATATCTTCAATAAATGTAACAGAATATCTGTTACTTCCTAGTGACTCCTCCTCAACTGAGCCATAAACATCTGAATGCACCAGCTCTAATATCTCCAAATTTCTTATAGATCTTCTCTTGAAAGAGATTATATGCTGCTTTCTTGTCAAATAATGATCACAAGAATTAATTGATAAGGTGTTTTTGATGGGGAATAAAGGATTTACCAGCCAACAACTTTAATCTCTTCTCACTTATGTGTCCCGATTGTCGATGCCACAAATTTAGAGAAATTTCCTTTTCAACTATGTATACTTCTCCACCACCTCACACCTTTAAGTATGTCTTATACAATATGCAACATAAGTCTCCTCGAGCTGTTATCATTGCTCCCTTAAACAGTTTCCATTTCCTATCCTTAAAATTGTGCTTAAATCCTTCTTGATTTAACATATTTGCCGATAATATATTTAATCGTAAATCGAGGATGTGTCGTACATCTCTCAAGGTTAACAAGCATCCGACATTTGTTTGAAATCTGATATCACTCATACCAACATTTTTGGTAAACTTTGATTTTCCATCTTTACACTTCCAAAGTCTCTACTTTTTTAGTTTAAGAAGTACTCCACTTTTAAAACACAATGATATGAAGCTCTCATATTAATCAGCCACTCAGAACCAGAATCACTTACATAGAGACATTCACTTGTCGCACAAACTAGGGACACCTTATCATCTGTGCTTGTAACAGTTGTGACTATATTCTCACCATCATTATAATGATCTTTTTTTTCCTAATCTCTCTTCCACTTGTAGCAAAACCACTTAATTTATCCTGGCTTATCGTAATAATGCTATGTCTTCATCTCTTTGTCACCTTTAGACTTTGATCAGTTTTTAGATTTTCCACTCCCTTTGGGACCTCTGCTTTTACTTCTTCCCTGCTTTTTGCCACGAAAGCTTGCACATTGTCAACTCCCATTTCTTTTCTTCATTTCTTCATTGAACATATTCTCTTTGATTATATCGAAAAAGAGCACACCTTCAAGAGCTGAATAGCTAATTGTTACCATCAGCGTCTATGAGCTATCTAGCAGCAAACTGAATAGGAATAAAACTTGAAGCTCATTATCAAGAATGATTCTCATTGTAATAAACTTATTAATTATATCCTGGAAATCACTTAGATGCTTCGATATAGATTTTCCAGCTTTCAACTTCAATTTTACTAGCTTTTTAATCAGAGAGGCCTTATTATGGGCAGTCTTCCTTTCATAGATACCTTCTAGCTTTTTTCACAACTCAAAAGGATCCTTTTCTTGAAACACATGGTTGAATATACTAATATCAATCCATTATCAAATAGTACCCAGAGTTTTTCGCTTCACCTTTTTTCCACTCTCTATTTGACATATTCTCAAGTTTTGAAGGAACATCATCTTTTACACCTTTGATCACATCAATAGAATTGAAGAGATCCTATTAATATAGAAGGTCCTCCATTATGGGCCTCCAAATAGGGTAATTTTTTGACATCAAGTTGACCATAAAGCTATTTCCACCTTCCATCACGATGACTCTGATGCCACTTGTTGAGAGTCAATAATACAACTCTCTAAAAAGTCAACCAAAGAATAACAACAAAAAACACTATTCAACTTTAACTAGCAAATCAGTTTGAGAATAAGAAACCTAGTAATAAAATAAACACCAAGATTTACGTGAAAAGCCCTCTAGTATACAGGCTAAATTAACAAGCAAATCCACTAAATTCAAACAAGTATTTACAAAGTTTAATCTCGAGCAATTGACCCTTGATTGAAACAATATCTCACCCCACAACTACAAGTTGTCTCATCAAGTTTCAAGATTGAAACTAAAGTTGATATATCATTCAACAAACTTTCAAACCTAAAAAACAATAAAAAAGAATGAGAATACTTTTTTACTTGCTCTCTCTCTATTTTTCATCACTTTTGTTTATGTTTTGGCCACACATCATCATCATCATCATTGCACCTAGTCTGAAATTTTACAGTGAAGCAGGATCTGGGGAGGTCATATAGTACGCCGTCTTACCCCTACATAGTAGAGAGGTTGTTTCCGGTAGACCCACGTGCAGATGTGACATGTAAAATAATGATGCAAGACACAGAAGAAGAGAGAAAAAAATAAAATAAAATAAGTAAAAACCAGCGCGCCGCATAATTAAGTACAGAAAATAACAAAGACATACCTGATGTATAACTCAATCTGTTAGTACCTTACACCTTGTAGAGACCAGCTCTTTTCGTCGCTAAGTGCACTAGGGGTCTTCACGGAGCGGCCTTTGAGGATAAAGACTACCCTATGATTCGGTTGAACTTCCTATGTGATACGTGTGTCGTTTATCCTTATCCTATCACGCCAGACTTTCTTACTTCTAGCAACTACCTCAGTGAGGGCCAACTCTGACATATCTTCCTTAATCACTTTCCTCCAGGTCTTGTAAGGCCTTCCCCTCCTCCTTTTATAGCCACTCAGGTCTATTAACTCACTGCGCCGTACCAGAGCACCAGAGGGCAACCTGTGCACATGGCCAAACCACCTAAGCCTTGTCTCTCTCAACTTGTCAGCAATATTTTCCACCTGTAGTCTGTCTCTCACTAACCGATTCTGTACCCTATCTCTTATGGTAATGCCACAGATCCATCTAAGCATACACATTTCTGCTACCACCAACTGTCTCATGTGTCTACGTTTAGGCAGCCAACATTCTGCCCCATATAGCAAGGTGGGCCGAATCGCCATTTTATAGAACCTCCCTTTAAGTTTTACAGGGACCTTTTTATCACATAAAATACCTGATGCAATCTGCCATTTGATCCACCCAGATCTAATACGATGTAATATATCGCTATCGATATTTCTATCGCTCTGAATGATGGATCCGAGGTATTTGAAATTCGATTTCTGTGGTATAACATCAGTGCCAATCACTACCTCCGCCTGTTGTACCATCTGGCTACCTGAGAAATGACATTATAAATACTCTGTCTTGGACCTGCTTATTTTAAAACCTTTTGACTCTAACGCTTCTCTCCAACGCTTTAACTTGGCATTGACCCCCTCCTTGGTCTCATCCACTAGGATAATATCGTCAGCAAATAACATACACAATGGTACCTCCCCTTGAACGTGTTTGGTAAATTCATCTAACACTAAAGTGAACAAAAAAGGACTTAGAGCCGAGCCTTGGTGTAGGCCAACACCAATAGAGAACGCTTCCGTATTGCCTCCTACCGTCGTGAGGCTAGTTAGTGCTCCTTCATACATATCCCTAATCACTCGGATATACGTCATTGAAACGCCCTTTGCCTCCAAACACCACCATATGAGTTCTCGAGGAATCCTGTCATACGCCTTCTCCAAATCTACAAAAACTAAATGTGAATCCCGTTGTCATTCCCTATAGCATTCCATTAGTTGCTGAAGCAGATGAAGTGCTTCTGTCGTGGACCTACCAGGCATAAACCCGAATTGGTTGACCGATATCGATGTAATTCTCCTGATTCTCTTTTCAATTACCTTCTCCCACAACTTCATGGTATGACTCAGTAGTTTGATGCCTCGATAGTTTTGGCATTGTTGTATGTCTCATTTGGCCTTGTACAAGGGGATTAACCAACTCAATCTCCATTCATCCGGCATCTTGGCTGACTCTAGGATCACGTTAAAGAGCTGAGCTAACCACTCAATACTTACAACCCATGCTTGCTTCCATACCTCGATAAGAATGTCATCTGGTCCTACTGCCCGTCCGCTCCCCATCCCCCTCAAAACTTTCGTCATTTCTCCCCTCGTGATTTTTCTCCATGAGTACCCATTGAGACATTGTCCCAATCTTGGGGGTTCCCCTAACGCTATGTTGACCAAAATTCCTTCGTTATATAGGCCATGGAAGTATCTCTTCCACCTCTGCTTGATGGCTTGGGCGTCTGTGAGTACTTGTTCTTCCTCGTCATGTATACAGCAGACTTGGTTAAAGTCTATCGTCTTACGTGCCCTATCTCTTGCTATTTTGAAAATTTGATGTGCTCCTTTGACCGTATTCAAATCCCTGTACATCTTCTCATAAGCTTCTCCTTTAGCTATTGCGATAGTTTTCTTCACCTTCTGTTTCGCCAGTTTATACCTTACTTTGTTTATAAGCCGCTCCACCTCTGATTCACTTGCCAGTAGATCTTTGAAAGCTCTCTTTTTCGCCTTGACCGTCCCCTAGACCTCGTCTGACTACCACCAAGATTCCATTCTCCTCCCCTCTACCCTTTAGATACCCCTAGGAGTTTCTTGGCTGTCTCTCTCACTACGGGGGCTACTCCCTGCCACCTCTGATTTGCATCTCCACTCACAGCCCATGTTGCATTACTCCTGACCTGAGTCCTAAAAAGTTCTGCCATGGCCCCTTTGAGTCTTCCCCATCTGAATCTGCAGCCTGGCTTAGCAAATTGGTGTGCCCTCCATCCCCTAATTCCGAAATCCAAAACTAACAATTTATGTTGGGTTGATAGACATGCGGCAGGAGTACTTTGCAATCCTTGCACTATGATCAGGTACTTGTTCTGACAAGGAGATAATCAATTTGTGTCTTGGTAATGTAACTCTGAAACGTCACCAAGTGCGCTTCATGTTTTTTAAAGAAGGAATTCACTATTATTAACTCATATGCTAAGGTCATGTCTAATAAATCAACCTCACTATCATTTCTAGTATCGTAGCCGAAGCCCCCATGAGTTCCTAAATAACCGTCTGAATATGCCCTATATGCCCATTAAAATCCCCCTAGAACGATCTGCTCAGTATTAGAGATTTGAATAAGTACTCCCCCCAGCGTCTCCCAGAAAGTATGTTTTTGGTGTCCATCTATGCCAGCTTGCGGTGCATACGCATATACTACATTGAGAACCACATTGCCTAAAACTAGTTTTGCCACCATTATCCTATCATTTACCCTTGTGATTCCCCCATTCTGCTTGCGCTTACTTCCCAAGTACTATAATTTGAACCCCTATCTCCTTTGCTTTAGCTCCTGCCCACTTAATCTCCTGAATGCATGCTATTTGTACTCGATACTGGTCTAAAATCGCTACCAATTCCAAGGACTTTCCCGTGAGGGTCCTAATGTTCCAAGAGCCTATCCTCAGTAGATCCTCACCGTCCTTACTTTTGCAAGGACTTTTTCTCTTTTATCTTTTGAAATAAAATTTTCTGCACCGTACACAATCACATACATGACAGTGCAAGTGATCGTGTCTCTTTTACCATTGCCTAAGTCGTAGATATACACGATTATAGATAATTACACGATTGTTACACACTATCGTGTATGTTATAAACTCAGGCGTATACATGACTGTATATGTCTTCACCCTTCATATCCTTTAGCAAACGATTGCAGAGACTTACACAGTTGATCCACATGGTCGTGTAAGTAAAGGACACAGGCGTATAATACCCTTCACGGTTGTGTCTGTCCAGAAAAGTTGTATCTAACCGTCATCCATATTGTCTTCACTCGTGCGTCATCCCTATAATTCATAAAAGTGTCTAATAATCACAAAAGTCTCAAAATAAGGTTTTACACTCGATGCAAAAAGTAATCTATGAGAATAAATATGGAGTGAGAGCTATTTATATAGTTTCAATTTATGGTAAAATGATAAAAAGATACTCTGTTTCTTTCCGGATTTTGTCCTTCATACTAACAAACACACTGAACTTTAAGTTAGAAAATGCTCCAAAACGATGATGGGCAATTATATAGCCCCAGCTAAATAAGATTGCTTCAAGGTATGGAGGACTGTTAGCTAAAATCTTCATCCTCTCAATGTCTCTCAACAGCGACGGGGGATTCATATCTACACAAGCAGTTTCAGGGAAAAGAGAAATGAAGGTGACACGAGAGGACGATATATGGCGAACCCCACTCCATTATCAAGATTCCTTCGGATCTTTCCTCGAAAGGCGTGTGCTCCTCTCATGCCTTGGTAGGTCCCCAACCCATCTTTGTGGTCCACATACCTACGTGCCCTTCTACTTCTACATACCAAAGTCTAGCTCGCCTTCTCTCCCTTTCTATATATACGAGAGCCTTCAAGTATATTGTACACACACAAACTAAACAGCATCCTTTTAGGAGATCTTTCATTTCAGCTTACGGTTAATAATCACGATGTCGGACACCTGCGGCAACTGCGATTGCACTGACAAGAGCCAGTGCGTGTAAGTACTTTCTCTTTAATTCAATGGGTTCTGCGTATAATAATAAGGCCGTCATTTCATATTTTTCTCCTTTGTGGTGTTAAAATCTAACTCGTGCTACTTGTAGTTTGCTAACCAGCTGCTTGCCATGCATGATTCGTTGCTTCTAGCTACCAGGCTTCAATAAAGGGGAGAATATAATTAATATATATATAAGGTTGCAGAAAATAAGTTCAAATCCGCATATTGATGAAGAAACTATCTAATTTAGAAGTTCAATTGATATATAGTGGAGTGTATTAATAGTTTGTTTTTCACTTATCAAGTTTGATGTTGAAGATCGCGGGGTGCATATAACTACTCTCTTTATAAATTGTTAAATTCTTATTACGAAATCGTCAACTTTGTAATTCTGCAGGAAGAAAGGAAACAACTACAGCGGTGACATAGTTGTGACAGAGAAGAGGTGAATTCTGCAACTTAATTGATACCTACTCTACCTAGCCCTTAATTTCATCCCCCTCAAAAACACTTACCACGTTTATATACATAAATGGTGATCAGTAAATAAATTTATTCTGTTCCATGTTTATCTTTTATATTTTGCCGCTGAGTTAAATTAGCTATCATCAGACCTGTAAACGATTAACAAGTTTTAACTGATGCAAATCCTATTGTTGACACGTAGTAAAGACTGTGGATGTCACATATCTTTAACTAAATTATATCTCCCATCTGTGGTTTTGTGATCAAACCAAAAATAATAAAGTAATCATGTTCTATAAATTGATCAACTTAGCGTCTTAACCCTATATATTTATTGGAGGCATATTCTTAAATACATAAACGCTGATTTGTATGAACAATTGCACCTTTTTAATGTGAAAGAAATGTCTTTAACTATGATGGATACAGCGCCGTCTCTCATGTTGTGATGGAAGTTCAAGCAGCTGAGCCCGGTGGCAATTGCAAGTGCGGCCCTGCCTGCGCTTGTGTGAACTGCACATGCAATCACTGAGCTGGAAAATTGGAAGTTATTACTAATTATAAAATAATGTGGAAGTGTTCGGAATAATTCATGTTCTGTTGTCGTTGCACCTTGTAATGTAATGTGTCTGTGTTCTGCACGTTTGTGTGTTCCCTTAATTGCTGTGTAACGGCCATTTCTATGGCCTTGTGTTGTTAAATGGATTAATATTTAGTATACTTCCTGCTGTTATCTTCAGTTGTTTCTTATAAACTACGAGTTTTGTTTTGGTTCTCCTTCTCCATACAAGGATCCCAGGGGAATGGAAATTTATCTTGTATAATGCTATTGTCATATCCAAATTGCAAAGCATGCATCAACTAGTCTGAAGACATAAAATGATAGGAGGATAAAGATAATCAGGTAGCAGTTTGACATTGAGAAGACAAAACATCCATGGCATACAATAATTAGTAGTTCCATGGCATACAATCTGACCATGAATATTGCACCTAACAATATAAAGTGGTAGAGTCCATGACACCTACTAACATATAAAAGGAAGGAATTTGCTCATCCATCCAACTAATTTAGCCATGGATAATGAACAGAGTTTCAAAATGTGATAATCCATCTAGTCTGATATTCTAGAGGTTAACTGTGTAAGTAACAAGTTCATAATTCAAGCAATGTAAAATACAATTTAACTAGTCTGTAAAAGTTGCCTTTTATTGCTTTATTTATCAAAAATGCTAAATTTTATAAGTTAGAAACCGGGGATCAGGCCTCAAAATTTTGTATAAGTTATATCAACTCAACAATACCCACCCATCTTAAACATTAAAGCCTTCAGCACGAAGGCATCGACGATGAGCTTCTATCCATTTTGCACAAGCAGTTTCACCATGTTCCACAATGCATTCGTCTCGCAGCTTCTTTGTTTCAGGACAAGCACAGCAAATCTTCTTTCTTGGCTTTGAATCTGGAGCTGGAGTAGCTACTACTGTTCCCTGGTTCTTTTCTGATGCATCACGCAAAAGCAGCCCACCCATTTGCAAAATCTTCAAACATAAAAGTTACTAAAAGAAAACAAAACAAAAGACACGTTTTAAGTTACAAACAAAACCTAAGCAGCCTAGAAACTGTCCTCCCAAAAGAGGCCATCAAGTTCCAAACTTAATCTTCAACATAATTTTTAAATTGAAAAGTAGGCGCAGAACACAGAAAGTAGCTAGTCCAGGTAAATGATCGTTACAGAATGGTTGCACTCTTTCAAAACCAATCAAAAATTTCAATTAATCCCCAACACTGTCCTCCCCAAAAGAATCCATCAAGTTACAAATGTACTCTTCATCATAATTTTAAGTGAGTAAGCACAGAACACAGAAACAAGATGCTAATCATGGTCAATGATCGATACAGAATGGTTTTACTCTTTCAGTACCAATAAAAAATTTCAAGTAATCCCCATCCCCAAAAGAGTCCATCAAGTTCCTAAACATACTCATCATCATAAATTTTAAGATAAAAATAGGCACAGACCACAGGAACAAGTAGCTAATCCGGGTTAATGATCAACAGAATGGTTTACTCTTTCCATACCGATTAAAATTTTCAAGTAACCAACAATTTTTAGTTGCTATTTCCTATTTCTAACTGAGAGGCAGTTAAAAGAAAATCTCATGATTTACATCAGTTGCATATTTGAAACTGAGAGAACAGGAACAGAGAGACCTCTTTTTTTCATTTTATTGAAAACCTTTGTGCCTATCATCAAAACCTGTGTAACTATTACAGGTGTCAATTGTAACCAAGAAAGAAAAGATGTTCAGTAACTGATTTGGTGATTGGCAGGAATAATTAGTCAGTGGAATATGGCGGGAGGGTTTTGTGACGATAAAATAGACCAGATTTTGTTTAGGAATTTAATCAAAAAGGTTATATACAACTAATACTTTGAACGGCAAACAAATGTTTATAAATTAATCTCCTCTAGTCAAACTAATTACACAGAATAAAAAAAAGGGGCAATGAACTAGCAATTTCAAGCTAAACAAAGAAAAATTCAAGCTACCAAAACCACGTACTTTCATCAATTAAAGACATAACATTTAGGCATCGTCAAGAGCCACAAGTATGAAATATAAACAAGCATTAATTCGACGAGTTGTGTTTGGTAAGGTCTTATTTGGTGCATACACAGCATCTGGCAACTCCAATTACTGGGAAATGGATAACCAAAAATCATTATAAGCACTCACCAAGTAACAACTTCAAAATTTTCAACCTAAAGAATACGGACAACCATGAGCCGCAATAGCAAGGTCAATCATAAAATACAATCAAACATAAAACCAGACCATCATAAGATTATTCTTGTTCACTTGACAGGTTAATCTTAATTCAATTAATCAGGTGAAACGAAATCCACCGCAACAATCGCATTAAAGAATCAATTAAACCAAGGACATCACCCACAGAGAAAGAGATGGCAACCAAAATAAAATCATATACCTCCGTTTGCGGTGCAAGGACAACACGAGCTTAACGAATTCGACGATAATATAGAATATCGCTTGAAAACACCGTAGACAGAGAAACGATTGCTTGAAAAAGTGAGGATTTGTTGAGAAAGGAGCCGGAAATTTAGATTTAGGGTTTAAGCCTTTGATTAGGGACCGAAATTGAAACACCCCAAAAACACCCAAACGAAACGACCACGTTAGTCTGCGTTTAAGGGAAGTAATGTGGATGGCGGTAAAACGATGACGTCGTTTTGAAGATTGAGGTAGTTGTTTTGTAGCTTGACCCGACCTATGTTGAACTTTTAAATTAGATGGATTCAATTTGTGAATTCATTTTTAATATTTTATACAAAACTTAAATAATTTATCGAAAATTTGATATGAATGCCAAATGTTCATTTAAAATTTTTATTTAAATGAAATTTAGTACATAATAATATTAGAATCAGTAACATTTTGTGAAGATTTATTTACTAAATTTAATATATTTAGAAATTTATTATTAAGTTTTCATACGTTAAAATTTAATTTGTGAGTGTTTAATAAAAAATCTAATATTAATATTAAAATATTAAGAATTTTTTATTGAATTCAGAGCGTTAAATATTCATTTATATCATTTGTTTCAACCATGTTGCGTCTGGCTTTCTCGCACTTATTAATAAGTAACCATATAATAATTTTTTTAAAGAAAAAAAAAGGATAAGTAAATTCTAAAACTAAAACAAGAAGCAAGAAGTGATACAGAACAATTTTAAATATGTACTTTTATATCAAACAAGATAAGATGGGGCTTGTGGCCACCCTGATACTCTGTTTTACAGGTTAAATTTTCTGTACAAGATTTGGTATTGTTTGTAACAGTTCTAATGTTGGACATGGCATTTTCAAATGCAGATACATGAGCATCCCTTCGCGATGCATGAGCAAAGGCTAGTACAAATCCAGATGATATTCCAAAACATTTGTAATGACAGCAAAGAAGAGCTTGACATCAGAGCACACCAGCACATCTCAACCAGAAATTCCAAAACTGATGGCTTGCTATATTTCCTGTATCATTCAAGGAAGCTTCAAAATCCTTCATTTTGCAAGCTGTCACCAAAAGAAAGATGTACGAGCTAGCAACTAAGATCCTGAGTGACATTGTATATGTGTTTGTCAGCCTTTCTTTTTAAGCATTTCGTTTGTTACTGATATTTGTGGTTAGTGAATTGATATTTCGTCTGAATTTTTTCATTCTAAAGCTTAGCTATGGGTCTAGAGGACACAAGATTCATTATTCTGGGCCATTGCTAGTGTCTTCAGGGAATATGGATCGCATGCTGTAAGATCATGATCAACATATCCAAGAATGCACGGCTTGACCAACCGAAAGTTGGAGGATTTCGAGTTGAAGGAAATCAAAGCAGATCAAGTAGATGTTGAGTATTGTCTCAAAGTCAAAAATGGTAACTTTTCAAAGTTAAAAATCTTAGCTTCTTAAAGTCAGAAATTGAAGCTTGTTTTCGGTGATTGTTGAGTCAGAAATGGTGGTTTGGTGTAGCTGGCCTTGACCTTCATCCATTGAGTTCTCTATAAAAGAGAAGCAACAACAACGGAAGAGTAAGGAGAGAAGAGAGTAGAAGTTGTTTAGTGTGAGAGAGTAGAAAAATTTTCCAAAAGTGAGAGAGAGCAGAAATTTTGAGAGAGAGAAAAAAAAATTATTTATATATTTTTTTGTTTCTCTTTCTAGTAGGAGTGGGTGAGCTTGAATTAATTTGGTCTTATGGGAAATTAAGTGATAAATACTATTGTATGCTCTCATTTGATTATAGTGAAATACTCAGTCTTCTCCAAACTGGACGTAGGCATTGCCGAACCAGTATAAAAATATTGATGTTCTTGTTGCTGTTTTATTTTTCACTCTGAATTTATTAAAGTTTCCGCACAACAAGTAGCATCAGAGCTCCAGTTTTTTCGACTGGGGTGTTGTAGGAGTGAAAATCTATTGGAGCTACAGTGTCGGTGAATAGTGTTGGTACTACAGTGTCGGTGAATAGTATCGGTGCTACAGTTCTCATGAACAGTATCGGCGCTACAGTTCGTGAACAGTGTCGATGTTACAGTCCCCATCAACAGTGCTGATGCACAGTTTGTGTGAACAGTAATTACAAACAGTACGTATTTGTGAATAGTGATGAGTAGATGGCTGGAGATAAAGACGAGCTCGTTAAGAAGGAGTCAATATCGTCATCGTTGACACTTACATCAAATAGACATCCAATCACTACTACAATGTTAGAGGTTGATAAATTTAATGGCTCTAATAATTTTGGTATGTGATTGTGTGAAGTTATGGATGTATTGTATCAACAAGAGTTAGATATGGTTCTGGAAGATAAACCCAAAGATATGGATGACAAGCACTGGACTCGAATTAATCTCCATGCTTGTGCCTCTATTTGATCATTCCTTGATAAGGAGTTGAAATATCCTTATATGAAGGAAACTTCTGCTAAGGAGTTACGGACGAAATTGGAGGAAAAGTATATGACCAAGAGCGCAGAAAATCGACTCTTCTTGAAGAAGCAAATCTTTCGATTTCAGTTTCGTCCAGGTATTTTTATGCACGAATACCTAAATGATTATAATAAAATACTTGCTAATTTAGCAAACCTTGATGTGAAAATTCCTGATGAGGATAAGACACTATGTTTGTTAAATTCATTGCCTGATGATTATGATCATTTGACAACTATTTTGTTATATGAAAAATCTGAGGTGAAACTTGATGAGGTTTCTGCAACATTGGTGAATCATGAGTGTTGTAAGAAGGAATTGAAGACTCACAATTCACAAACTGAGGCACTAACTGCAAGAGGGCGAATAGAGGAAAGAAAATAAGGGAAGCGGGAAAAATCTCGTTCAAAGTCACGAGGGAAGTTTTCTGCTAAAGATGAATGTGCCATTTGTCGCCAAAAGGGTCATTGGAAGAAAGACTGCCCCAAATTGAAGAACAAAGAGAAGGAGAAAGTAGGTTCTGTAGCAAACATTGCAAAATCTAGAGATAATGATTTCGAGTTTGCTTTGACTAGCTCATCTGCTGATGGTCACTCCAAGGAGTAGATTTTGGATTCAGGTTGCACTTATCATATGTGTCCCATTCGGTAATGGTTCTCTAGCTTCCAGGAGCTAGATGGTGGAGTTGTTTTGATGGAAAATAATAATGCCTGCAAAATACAAGGGATAGGCAAAATCTGTTTGAAGATGCACGATGGAACAGTCAGAGAATTGAGTGATATTCGGTATGTACCGGATATGAAAAAGAATCTTATCTCATTAGAAGCATTGGAATCCAAGGGTATCAAGATCACCATAGAGGGTGGAGTTCTCAAAGCGGTGTACGAGGCACTTGTGGTGATGAAAGGTACAAGACGAAATAACTTGTATTTTTTACAGGAGAGTACAGTTATTAGTGGAGCAGCTATCACTGAAGCTGCTGATGTAGATAACTCAGATACTATAAGGTTATGGCATATGCGTCTTGGGCATACTGGTGAAAAAGCATTGCAAGGATTGGTGAAGCAAGGCTTATTGAAAGGCGCAAAGGCATGTAATTTGGAATTCTGTGAACATTATGTACTGGGTAAGCAAACTAGAGTGAAATTTGGTACTGCTATTCACCATACTAAAGGCATGCTAGATTATGTTCATA
>JAOTBA010000205.1:39537076-39551688 GCA_025629845.1 Erythroxylum squamatum
CAACCAAACGAGAACAGGCACGAAATAGAACACTCCAGAGAAAAGAAACAGAAGCGTCGTTAGTGATATTTACGTAAGTGACGGAAAGTCACTTTAAAAACAGCTTCCCGAAAAAGCTATAATTTGGGCTTTTCTGAAAAGCTTCAAAATTTAGCTTTTGAAAAAGCTGTATTTGAGCTTTTTAAAAAGTTGTTTCTACTGCAAAAGCGCTTTTAAAATGTACAGCCAAACACTAACTTTTTCTTTAAAATAATTTTTGCGGTAGACAAAAGTACTTTTGGACCTTCCAAAAGCTGAACCAAACACATACAATGACGCGAAAGAAGCAATTCTTAATAGTGGTTTGTTATTAATATATTAATTCTTTAATCGCAAAAGAACCTGATTGGTATATAATAACGAAGAGAAGCGAATCAACTATCAAATTATGTCATTAGCACGTGATTCTGCATCTAGAATCCTGAATTTTATAAGAGATAAAACTTCAACTGTAGTTCAAGTATGTGGGTCTCTTGCGTACCTGGAGCAGCTGCAGTTTAACTTGGTGGCTTTCTTACTTACCAAGAGTAGAAGATGCACAGAGAGAGAAAGTATGAGAGAGAGACGTTTAAGCACTGTGTGACTTACAGCTGAGAAACGGAGTCGTTTAACTTAACCAATCTATATTTTAAATAATTACTAATTTTAGTTTGAATAACTCTAATATATAATATAACAATTAGTAAATCAACATGAAAAATATGACGTCCGAAATAAAAACAAACTAAGATTAGTTTAGGGTGATTTCCGTTAAACCCCACAACAAATTTACTGTATGTATTATATTATATTATATTATATGTTTGTCAATACCTTCTGTTTTGACGCTCTCCAGAGTTTCCAATTCGAGTAATGCAAGACCAACTTGAAAATTTTTACTATCAAATCTTTTCTTGAATTTGCAGCTAAGTGGCCCACAGATTTGTGAAGCTTACTCATTTGTCTTTGTGTCAATGAGAGCTTGAGGCAGACATAGAGCCACGTAGCCCATATGAAAGAGAAGAAGAGGATAACGAGGAAGTGAACCTAATGCCTTAAAAAAGAAACAAAGAGATACTAAATGAAGTACCAATACAGTGCAGTAGGGCCTATTTGATCAGAAGGAGAGACTTCTTTACTTTATTGAAACAAAGGTGTGGTCTTTTTTATGTGTCTGTGGAGCAATCTTTTTTCTTCTATTTTTTGGCTGCGAAAAAATAGACGGAGTTTTTAAGGCAGGCGTGCTTTTTTTCTTTGTGGAGGTTGACTAAAGTGTTTCTGGGTTGTGTGGTTCTCCTTTCAGGTTGGTCTGGCTGAAGCATAAAGATCCTTTCTTGTTCATACTGGTACCTCTTCTCTTCCTAAAACAGATGATATATTTCCATATATTGATACATTATAAATTGGTTTATCGTTAAGACTTTGTAGTTTCTTGTATGAAGGTTCGGTTTGCTCAAAACCTGAGCGTATATGTTGTGTAATCATTATTATAAAGAATTAAATCGACGTTGGCTGTTGGGCGTACCACTGTTTCTATACATGCGGAAATATCCTTTGCTTTGTTCAGTGGTGTAAGCGGTTTTGTTTGTGGTATTGCAGGCTTCAGTTACTGTAGCTGCTTAATTTCTCACCAAGGAGTGGTATATCTTCAGGATAATCTAAATTCGTGGTCCTTTTTATTTTATGGGAGGAATAGTGGTTCTTCGCTATTTTGGGAGGTAGCTTTTGATTCAATATGATTATGGTGGAATTGAAAGGGTGTGGCAAAAGCAGGAGAATTCCTCCATATCTTGAATGCGTTTGTTCTGGCCTGCATGCATCCCTAGGAGGATAAGCATGGAAGGTTCTTCTGACTCTGCTTGGCATAAGTCTGATAGTTTTAGACGATTAAATACATCGTTATTCTCTGATAGGAATCCAAGACCTGCATCGCATTGCTCTGGATTTAGAAAAGATATTGATAGGGTTGCACTGGCACGTCAGAACCTTAAAGACCAGACTGGTTTATCTGGGTTATGTGAGGATGGAGTTGCAGTTGAACCATTTGTTCGATCCATAGAGTGGGGAGATGTTAGTCTGAGGCAGTGGTTAGACAAACCAGAACGATCTGTTGATGAAGTTGAGTGCTTGCACATATTTAGGCAAGTAGTTGAGATTGTGAATGCAGCACATTCGCAAGGAATAGTTATTCACAATGTTCGGCCTTCTTGCTTCATCATGTCCTCGTTCAATCATGTCTCCTTCATTGAGTCTGCCTCTTGCTCAGATTCTGGATCTGATTCTTTAGAGGATGGGTTGAATAGTCAAACCATTGAGGTTAAACATCCACAATCTTCCTTGCCTCATGACATATGTCAGCAGAGATACAGGTTAGGAAGAGAAGATTTTCAAAGTTTGTCTACTCCAGCAAATCCTTTGTCAGAAGCTAGCTGCATACAGTCGAGCTCAAATTGTGCAACTTATGTGCCAATGAGGGAAGAGATGGAAGAAAATAAAATCGTAGCTCGGGAAATTGATCAAGGAGAAGAAAGGAAGCAGTCATTTCCTATGAAGCAAATATTACTTATGGAGACCAGTTGGTATACTAGTCCAGAAGAGGTTTCTGGTTCACAAAGTTCTTGTGCATCAGACGTCTACAGATTAGGAGTTCTTCTATTCGAGGTTTGAAATTATTGCTGCATTTGTTACTTTAGAAATTCAAAATCTGATAGAACTTAGGGGCCATGGTTGTTTTCTTTTCATTTTTAACTAATCATATGCCATGGACAAAGATCCTGGAGCTCTCATTCTGTCTGCACTCCATAGTGATTTCTGATGCAGTTTTCCTTGTAAACAGTTGTTCTGCCCCTCTAGCTCAAGAGAAGATAAGAACATAACTATGTCTAGCCTAAGACATCGTGTCCTTCCCCCACAGCTGCTTCTGAAGTGGCCAAAAGAAGCTTCATTTTGTTTGTGGTTATTACACCCTGAGCCAAGTAGTCGGCCAAAAATGAGGTAAATATTCCTTCTTAATGTTACCGTCTATCATCCTTTTATCTTATTTTCCGATACTAAAAGTATTGGAAGAAACATGCATATTTCTTGTCTGACTCAGGAGTAACATTTTACGTACCAGGTGTGAGGAGTGCCTTTATTGTTTTCCTTTGAATTTCCGTTCCCATTCAAATGGAGGTTTCTACACAAAAATAATATTATTCTCCGCTTCATAGTCTCTTTAAGCAGCTAATAACTATAGACTTAACACAAGCTTATTCTGCTTCTGAAGACATCGGTGGGGCTTCATTGTATTGAGCTTGTGGAAAAATTTGCACAATATCATGCCATCTTTACAAGAGACTTTTTCTTCACAGCATTGCTGCATCCCATGTCTTTTGATTTCTTTTCCGAATTCTGAGTTTTGCTTAAGAAAGAAACTATGTGATTACTTTGCAGTGGCCAGGAGTCATTTATTCTTATGTTGCAGTTGCAATTTCATACTGTCATAATGTATGATGTGCTTCTTTCTGTTTCTTTAGGAGAAATGCTTGCTTCTGATTATGTATGGATCACACTTTCAACTGCCACTTAGTTCTAGGGCAATCAAGTTTTATGATCTTCCTCTTTTCTGTCTTGGATAACAGTGAATTGTTACAGAGTGAGTTCCTCAATGAATCAAGAGACAATTTAGAAGAACGTGAAGCTGCCATACAGCTGAGAGAAAGAATAGATGAGGACGAGCTGTTAATGGAATTTCTGTTGCTGATACAACGACGAAAACAGGAAGCTGCTAGTAGGTTGCAAGACACTGTTTCCCTTCTCTGTGCAGATATTGAAGAGGTTGTGAAGCATCAAGTATTGATCAAGAAAAATGGAGATGCAGGTCCAGGGAGAGGGAAAGATGATCACTTAGTGTCCGATATGCCATTGTGGAATATTGATGATGTTGATGATTCTTCTAGTTTGGGCTCTAGAAAACGAGTTCGTCCAGGCCTGCAGATCCAAGATGTAGAGGAATATGATGATAGTCTAAATGATGGTCAGAACTCAGAAATGGTCACAGATGCTCAAGAAAGTCGTCTTTTTAAGAGTTCTCGCTTGATGACAAACTTTAAGAAACTTGAGTCAGCATATTTTCTGACAAGGTGTAGACCAACAAGGTCATCAGGAAAGTCATCTATTAGACATTCATCAATAAGTAGTGATGGAAGAGGTTCTATTAATGTAATTGAAAGGAGCTCCACCAATAGCATAGCACCAAAAGATCCACTCAGTGAGAGTAAAAAAAGTGGATGGGTAAGTCCATTCCTCGAGGGTCTATGTAAGTATCTATCTTTCAGTAAGATGAAGGTGAAGGCCGACTTGAAGCAAGGAGATTTGTTAAACTCTTCAAACCTAGTGTGCTCAGTTAGTTTCGATTGTGATGCTCAATATTTCGCCACAGCTGGTGTGAATAAAAAGATAAAAGTATTTGAATGTGATACGATCATGAATGAAAATCGTGATATCCACTACCCTGTGGTTGAAATGACTTGTAGGTCAAAGCTAAGCAGTATATGTTGGAATAGCTATATCAAAAGTCAGATTGCTTCAAGTAACTTCGAGGGTGTTGTTCAGGTATGTAGAAGCTTATGTTCAGTTTTCTCTATTGTGACTCTACTTTCATGTAAAACCAGCTGCTTATGATGCTCAGATTTGGGATGTTACGCAAAGTCAAGCACATACAGAAATGAGAGAGCATGAGAAGCGTGTATGGTCTATTGACTTTTCATCAGTAGATCCAACAATTTTGGCTAGTGGAAGTGATGATGGTTCAGTTAAGCTTTGGAGTATCAATCAGGCAATTCTATTTTTGCACTTGGTGGCTGTCAGCTTTGAAACTAAACGTACTATTGTCATCTAATTTCTTGCAGCCTATACTGAATGTATGATAAGAGTTCCTCTCACATGGGGTGTTACTGCAGGGAGTGAGTATTGGTACCATCAAAACAAAAGCCAACGTCTGCTGTGTTCAATTTCCATTGGATTCTTCTCGTTCTCTTGCATTTGGTTCAGCAGATCACAGAATCTACTATTATGATCTTCGAAATTCAAAAGTTCCTCTGTGCACATTGATTGGACATAGTAAAACTGTGAGTGATGTGAAGTTTGTAGATTCCACAACTCTGGTTTCAGCTTCTACTGACAATACACTGAAGCTTTGGGATTTGTCAATGTGTACATCTCGAGTTATTGATACTCCTGTTCTATCATATACTGGCCATACGAATGTAAAGGTAAATCTACTTCTCAAATTATATCATTCACATCTTTATTATGATTTCTTGTGACAAGTTACTGGATCAGAAGTGATGTTTTTAATGCTTAAATTTTCATTGCTTGTTGGCAACTAGGATTAGTTAAACCATGAATTTGGAGGAAGATAATGAAATCTTATTTATGTGGATGAGTGCTCCATTCTTCTGGCTGTTGTGGCAAAAGTCTAATATGTAACAAATCACTGATTTCCCTATTGATGTACAATGTCACTGTTGCTGTATTACTGACTGGCTTAATTGACACTGGGTGACCGTGTTTACTTTTATGATAGTTGCAGGCAACTTTCCAATTCTTCTAAGAAACATTCAACGAGAAATAGACAAATGCTTGATTGATGAGATATCATTCTCATATTCACATACACTGGATTAAAAGTGTCAGCAAACTCAAATGCACAAGATACCAAAGTGCACTATTTATTAGTTTGAGTTTTTTCATGCATTTTCTGACAGGTACGAGGTTTTAAATAAGTGAATTAACCTTGTAAAAGTTGGAACTGGTAATTGGGGTAGATTGGTAAGGGTGTAGCTAACTTCGGCCTTAGGTGCACCACCTTGGGTATCTGTGCCAAGTGGGCCTTTAGAAGTATGTTGGCTTCAATTACCTAGTGAGAAAGAAAGTTTTCTCACATATACCGTTAAACAGAACTATTATGGTTCATTAGCAGGTAATAAGCCTATGGCTGGGTGGTATATATAATGCATGTACGGTGTACCCCTTGTAGCCTCCAGAACTACAAATATAGGAGTATTCTTTCTATTGACATACATATTTTGTGTTTACTTCTGCACAGAACTTTGTGGGTTTGTCAGTATCAGATGGTTATATTGCAACTGGCTCAGAAACTAATGAGGTACTTTTATGTTCTTACATGAGATTCTTAATGCTATTATTACTATCTGTCACGTTAGCGGAATTACAGCTCTCCTTAAAGCTTTTAACTTTTGCTTTTCAATTATGATTTCCAATTGATGTTTGTTGCTTTCCAATTAAAAGAAAACTACTTCATATCCTTCTTTTCCCTTACACAAAAGATGATTTTTGAGTGGTTTGAGTGAATCTTATCACGAATCAAAATGATTCCTGATATAAATAACAGTTATCTTGAAGCTCCAGTATCAAGGCACAGTAGAAAAAAGGAAGATAATGCAGCCAGTTTAAATGATATCACCTGTGTCAAAGTAAATAAGAAATTAGAAGCAAGAAGTGATATGATGAGTCTTCTACTCGATTATCTAAATGCCTAGAAAAAGATACATCAAGCAGATTAGTCTTGTTTCCAGTCTTCTTCCTTTCTTTTCTCCCATGCCTTTAGCTTCGAGTTGCCAGGCTTGTCCACCAATTTGAGATATTGAGGTATTGAATTGATAGTCTCTCATAATCTACGAGTTAAAATATATTTCTTCTTTACAGTCACAAGGCGAAGGACTAGTGAGTCACTTTTGGGAAGAATGGTTGATCTGATGTTTAGCAAACATATAGTTCTGCTACTTTCATTTAGGCAGCCGTGCTGTTTCCTGTACCTTCACATGATTGTTGCATTGTTTGTGATGACTTGATAAAATTGAAGTTGATGAAATGACCAAGTTTTCATTTTTACTTCGAGCATTTCTGGTTTACATAAAGCTCCAGAAACTTGCCAATAAGGAGTCATGCAATTCAAAATGGAATTAGTAGGCTTATTGAGTAGTAAAGATCACACGGAGCAGGATGATAACTGAATACCACTATGATCTCTATTTGTAAATTGTTTGTCACTAGAGAACAATCCTGATTCTTGCTGTTGATATTTTAATGGTTTTTTGCATACTCTTTCCAATTATTGTTATTGAATTGAACTTCCATTGTGAGATAGGTTTTCATCTACCACAAAGCTTTCCCTATGCCTGCACTGTCATTCAAGTTCAGCAATATTGACCCACTTTCTGGCCATGAAATGGAGGACTCTGCACAATTTATTTCTTCAGTCTGTTGGCGTGGCCAGTCCTCTATCTTAGTTGCTGCAAATTCTACCGGTAATGTCAAGGTTTTGGAGATGGTTTAATTATCAAGCCATATCCATGATTTAAGTGTTAAACAAAAGAAGGGGATGCTGGCAGATGAATGTAATGAGGACTATATATGACATGGAAGAGGAGAAAATTCTGTAGCTAAGCTGAGATTTATGAAAGACATAGGAAGGTGTTGGTCATTGTTAGCATAACAAATTTTGGCATTAGATCGCAGCGGTTGCAGTATATGCGGACAAGATAATGGTCTACTCCTGATCCACTGTGCTGTAGATAAACAATAGAGAAGATTAAAAAGGGTACAAATTGTTTGACTTGTATAATTGCAATACCTTCATAGTTGATCATTTTTTTTCTATAGTAGTAATCCACCTTTTTCTTTAGTTGTGGAATTTGTGCTTGCGGAGGGTAACCCATTGTAGTTGCAGTGATGCATGTATGAACTGAAAGTCCCACTTCCATGTCTTCTTGTGGCCTACAAGGTTATGCCCCAATCATGCTTCTATGGGCAAAGATAGATTGTACATGTCGAATTAAAGTGACTATTTAGCTAATTAGCTTTGCTGATGGGATTCAAACTATGGCAGATTAAGGACTGGTGAGCATAACTTTTCAGTATCTTAATTTTGTTTCCTTGAACATGAAGATGGATCAGGTTCTGATTAACATAAGTAGACACAGCACCGGTTACTTGGAGACAGGTGTTGGTAACTCTTTTCGAACAAGGTCTGATTATCGCGGAGCTAAATAAATATGATGATATTGCCAAATGATGAGTTTTCACGTAGAAGGCTCTCGTTGTTTACATTAAACTTTAAAATTAAGGTTTACCTACTAGAACATGTGACGTGCCTATCTACAAATCCTTGTCTGTAATAACTAGTTGACGTACCGACGATCCAACAGTTAGGTATGCTTTGAGAATGAAGTATACCGTTCAAATGGTTTAATCAAATTAAGTGGTGTGGTGTGCATAATCGGTGTTAGATTTGCTGATCTAAAAACGGACCATAGCTATAGCGATTGGTTCCAATTTTTGCATTTACTGCATCGATACTAAAGGAGGTTGGGTTTTGCAAGATAGGTTCTAGAGGCTTCAATGTTCTCCTTAGTGATGTTCATCATACCAAAAATACATCTCATATGAGAGTTTCATTTCATCGCCCGCCCTTGGTTTTCCCAATGACTATATCGGAGGAAAAGGAAACAAAAATGTGAAGCTTGTTAGAGTGTCGAACAAATTGGTCGCTGTCGTGACCCACTCTTAATTCATTGAATCGGTCGGATTTGGATTTGATACTCTCACGGATGATCCAAACTACACAGTCCAGGTCCAGGATTCCAAAAACGAAAAACCAGGAAAGGTTTCAGACGATAAGTGACCATTCTGATGCCTATTTCTGGAATTGACGTGAACAATTCCAAATGTGGACATGATATAAGCATAATGCAGTGAATTGCTCGAAATACGAGAACAAGGGATCGAAGCTGAGTGCTCAAATGGTAACCCGAAGTCATGCACATCCAAAATTCTGTCGTCTGTAGAAAGCTAACATTCAATAAACCAAAACAGAATTAGGAACAAGTACTCGATGGAACATTCCTAGTTGTATAATATTACGTGAATGTCCTGATTGAACCAAGAGTAATTCTACTATTCTAGATTATGATTGCTCCACTCAGATTGTGGATGTTTATGATCATGATGGAACTAGAATACGTTCAATCCTCTTAAGAATGAGGTATCAGGTGTAACGCGGGAACAAGACCAAACTCTTAGAAAAAATTTCAATAGACTGGCTATGTTCCAAAAGCGAACAAGAGAACTGCAGGTAACCTATTTACACTGATCTTTTTTGAGCTTTGCTGAGAAAGCTAAGTTAGCTATGAGTTGCTTAAGTCTCTGAGTTCCTGGACCCGGTTTAATATTATTGAGATCACCAACCTCAGAGCATTTTGGCCTACCTGAGCACCAGCCACCAGGAGTGAAACTGTCATTTCTCCGGCCAAGTAAATCCTTGTCAATCTTATCCAAGACAGGATCATCTCTTTTGAATTTCCTAGCAAATGCAGCACCACTAGCAATCATCTTGTCTGTGTCATTAAGCGAAAGGGTGTGTGGATGCTGTCTGGGAGGAAAGTCCCAAGAAATATAGTGCAAGTCATGATTAACAGCTGTCTGAGCAAATTCCGGCACATTGCAAATCACTGTGTGAAAGTATCCCTCAGGAGAAGAAACAAAGTTTGTGTAGTACATAAGTAAGGTTCTTGGCAGATTATCCCAACCCCATATCAAATACTCCACAAACGACCGTGTCAGAACCATCCATGCCGAACCTGTAAAACAAATAGATGCCACAAATCCCAGCTTAATGAATGCACACATGTAGTTTTCATATCTTTAAGCAATCTACCATTACAGTAGTCAGATTCAAAGTAACTGATGAAGACAGACAAGCAGCTCTCACTATTATATTTACAGATCCTAACTTTACCGATTCAGATTTGCTCTTTAGCTCTATGAAACTGTTATGCATCATATGCAGTCAAGAAATTATAGGTAGGACGTCTCCATAACCAATCTATTCGTCATACAAACCTATAAATTGTGTTTCTACATAAACCCAGAAACATATTAAATTCTGATTGCCACTTAATAAGAACTGCACTTTCTAATTAGGACCAGATAACCAAGTTTTTCATGAAAGGAGTTACAGTCATAATGAGTATTAAGAAAACGGGAGTAAACTTCTTCCTCCAGTTAAATTGCATATCTAATGGTATTGCAAGAAATCAAATAGTAGTGAACAGACATTTGGCCAAAAAATAGGTGGAACTCAACCTGTGAATAACTTAAATGCCGTTGGCAAAGTCCTCCGGGGAGTGACCCAGAATATATCTGTCTTCGTTGTTGAGTAAAGACCAGGATCTATGATCAAAGGCATTGCTCTCTTGTCCCTAAAGAACACAAATGAAATTCAGAATCATTCATTGAACAAAAAGTTTCCAATCCACCACACGGATAAAAGGAGAAGAAGAATAAAGAGAGCTTACTCCTTCCAGCCTAATTGACTTGAGTGCTCAATAAAATTCAGATTCCGATTTATGGTCGAAAAAGTATAAATAAGATCTGCATATGACAGGGTAACTGATTTTTGTTATCTTTATGTTCAAACACCGACCTCCTCCATGCACCCAAAACAAAAAAAGAGAGGAAAAGGATAAAAAGAAAAAGAAGATGGAGGATAGGTAGTAAGGGAAACCAAGAACCAGTAGATGAAGTGAAGAAAAACAGACTGACCATCTTGAGTTACCAGAGGGTAATCAGAGGCACTGAGGTTGATAAACCAATCCCAATCTTTGCTCCTTCTAAGAAGAATTGCGCAAGCATGAAGTGTGTTAGAAACCATAGTGGGCCCTCTGTAAGTAACCATATTAGCCTTGGTAATCATATACACATTCCCAACCTTGGAGAAAATTGGGTGACTCTCCACTCGTGAAGCAAGTTCCAATCTTTCCTCTACTGCCGATTCAAGGTCTAAATGAACAACATATTGGTTCCGAGGATGGTAAAGAACATGGAGAGTCCTCCAAAGCTTCTCCAAATCACCTTTAGACCCAGAAACCAAATAAGCAAACCGCGGGACTGTGACAGTAGGAGGAGAGGAAGATGATGAAACATTTGTTTCTGTATATGATTCTCTTTGGTTCATGCGAGCTGGGAATATGTTGAAGATCTGATTAACGGTGTTTAATGAAGAAACAAGACCCATGTTGAACGAAGTTGCCAGGAGAAAAACGCATATGAGGGAGCTTATGACAAGAGGGAACACCCATTTTTTCTCCATGTTTAGAGACCCCATTGCAGGACCTTATCATGAGCTCCAGTGGATGATCCTCACATCCCAAGTGTTCTAATTTGCAGAACACCTCAACAAGCCAAGATATGGAGACCGAAGAGGAAACTACAATCTCTTATATCGTGAAATTGTGGATTGATACCCCACCTGCGGCTATTTAAAAGTTAGACCTCAATCGCAGTTATTGAATCAACCACCAATATCCAAAAAGGCACGAAAACTATGTTGTCTTAATTCGAACAACCAACTACTTAAGGAGTTGAAGCTTGTAGAAATATCCAGCTTGACTGTTAGAGAAAATTCTGATCCAAAGAACAACTTCTATATGCTGCCTTGTGTTCACACCCAACCCAATGAAGTATCCATAAGCATCTGGCTGGACTATTTGCTAAATAAAGAATTCAAATAAAAGTAGATCCTGATATAAGAAAGGGCACCAACATAAAGTGGTAGAGAGGAGAAGATAATGACAGTGAGTGAATTTTGACACAAATATTAGGACAGAACAAACATCAAGAAAATCGACCAACTACCAACGAGCAACTCAAAACAAAGAAACGCGATTAGTTAAATTTTCAGTATCAGCAAGCCAAATTCAGTGTCAACTTAAGAAAAGGTCATTGACAATGGACAAGATTATAAGCTGTACAAAGACAAATTTTGGAATAATCACTCAGTGTCCGATGTAAAACAGATTTAGATTGGTAATCTAGTTTGCTTAAATCATCATTTTCGAAAATGAAGAACATAAAACAACACCTCCCCTCACAAGAAAATAAAGATCAAGTGATAATCAAAACTCTAAATCAAAGATTTAATCCACATAAAGAAGATGGAAAACATCGAACAACCGCAAATACCGAGCTGATCTAAGAATCAGTCCAATATTCGTATACAGGGAGCCTTGAAGAAACACGGCTAAACAAGTAAAACACGAACTACTCGAATAACGAAAAAGAAAAAAAATAAAAGAGCAAAATAAACTTTTAAAAAATAGAATACAAATTTAAGAGCCATAAAAAGATGGTACCTTTTGTTGCCGATACCCTGAAGAGCGATTTGTCTTCTTTTGTGGGGGTGTTGAAGGATAGAAAGACAGAAAATGGGTAAGAGAGAGAATCTAAATCCAACGTTTTTGAGCGCATTTAACATGCAAATAAATAAATAAAGAAAATTAAAAGATAAGAGATATGGAGTGCAGACAGCAGAGGGTACGTGCTCTTATCAAATGAATTTGCCAAAACATAAAATAAAGATTGTTGCTTTTTGTATGGCGATGACGAGTGTCCTGTCTAGACTCTAGAGAGAGAGACGTGGGCCAGTTTGTTTATTACTCTTAAACGTTCTCTCTCTCTCAGCGGATCCTTGCGAGTCTCTGTCTTGTTGAACGAGAAAAGCTAGAATAGAGTTGAGTCCATTGGATTGATCGCAGACTGCAAAGGAGACAACTTTAATGTAGGAACACGATTCCCATAAATGTCCAATTCGTTTACTTTCTTAACAGTTTCTTTCTTTCAACTTCGATAAGCCCAGGACACGGGTTCATGCAGAAAAGGGAAATAATAAATAATAAATAATCTAGAGAAAAACAGAGTGTAAGATAAAAGCAAAGCGTGAATCCATATCCTATGCGCCTATCTAATAATTAAGTAATAACAATACAACAAAAAGTGTTGTGAGTGTATTGCGAAATGCATTAAGTGCTGACAAAGTGCACAAGTCAACCATTATTTTCTTATTTCACTTTTGGCGGCTTAAAAGAAGCCGAAGGGAAAACTAAGTTTGATCCGAAGTTTTGACGGGAACGAGAATGGGAATGGGAACGCAGATATTTATTACTAAGCGCCTTTTTTTAGTTTTTCTTGCGCTCCTTTTGATTTGGTAAACTTCAATGGTCATCAGTGGAACTTTCGACGGTGAAACTATGAAGTAGGTTTGCGTTCATATTGAGTAGGTTTTGCTAGAAACTAAGAAGTAGTTTGGCTTATTTGGTAGACTAGATATATTCTCTATGAAAATAAAATTAGGCATCAAATGTTTCCTTATTTATAGCAAAAGATGTGAAGCACTATTTTTGTCATGATGGAACCTAATTTTTTGTATAAAAATTTTAAGTTAATCCAAAATAAAATTTCATATAATTATCAACAAAGAATGTTGGGAATTAATTCAAATTTTAGAGTTGTTTAAATTTCTTTAGAATAGGTCTTAGATTATTTTAGAATAAATTTTAGATTATCTTTAATCTTATCTTATAAGCAAGATTTGGTAGCTGAAAAATCTATTTTATTTGTTTGTATTTTGTGACAATCAATTTTAATAATAAAAGTATGAGAGTGTTATGTATTGTTTAAACTTTATCTTATCCTATCTCATTCTTCTCATTTAGTCATTTTCTCCAAAAACCCAACAAAGAATATGAAAGTTGACGCTAATAATAATTAAATTTTGGGATGTTGACATTGGAACTATAGATTATTTTTATATTTACTTATTTACGTTGTCTAATTATGGGCTAAGAATTACCCTTTAAGACACTTAATTTGCCTCATAACGCTTTCTTCCTTTTTACTGTTATTTATAATTGCAGCTAAGATAATTATACCAGTCTCCCTCTTACCAGATTTTGATGGACCCTCATATATATTATAAGTAAACAATCATATTAACGTAGGAAAGCTAGATTATATATACTAACTAAGGCGGATTTACATAACTTGCACACTTACTCAACGTTTTTCCAACACTCTAAAGAAAAACAAAAAAAAAATACCTTTGCGCATTAAATGACTTGATGATTTCAGCTTTTACACTGTAACTAAAATTAAAATTATTGTTTTATTAAATTATTTATTTCTAATGTTATGAGGCTCCAGTGCGGGCGTATAAAGTTTTTGTTAATACCAAATTAGAGGCCGAACGCAAGCGTAATGGACGCCATTGAAGTCCTCATTCAATTTTAACATTCCCTGCCTCTGCTGCCCATTTAAGTTGTGAATTTCGGAATTTGCAAGTCTGACAATTTTAAGTTTTTGTCGTTGTCCTTTTCGGAGGTTTTGGGCGTGAATTCCAAGTCCTAACATTGGTAGTATCTATGAACTTACCACTTTATTGTCTTCCGTGGAAGTGGTTGAGTACAAACCTCAGCTGAGATTCGTAGGTGAGATGTTATGTTTCCTTTTTATTGTTTCCTGCACGCATGTCGTTTAGCCCACTTATTGCATCTTCGTAGATACTTCCATATCATATATTATATTAGCATATACAGTATGATTATTGTCAAATTGAAAGGTTTGAAAAAAGCAAAGAGTATCTTAGCATTGGCTTCAAAGTTCTAAATACCGTACCGGACTTGGTACCGAATTGAGCTCTGGAACGGAACTGTACCGGTACCGGTCGGTACCGGGTACCGTTTCGGGATATTTTTTAA
>JAOTBA010000205.1:39598759-39617917 GCA_025629845.1 Erythroxylum squamatum
ACAAATGGAAAATCCCTATGGGTTAGATAGATACACGACTACTATATAAAGGGGAAACATTTTTGGAGCTTCATTTGCCCTAAAAATGCCTCAGCAGTGATTCAACACATTCTACGGCTCAAGGATAGACTTAAAGATGGAACTTTGTACAGAATATGAGATGGCAAAAGTACCTCATTTTGGGGGGATAAATGGTCACCCCGTAGAGAGAAAAGTAACCTAGCAGATTTACTGCCCCTTAAATTGATACGCCGACAGGAAGCCAGAATGCATCAAGTTCTATCCAATAAGACATTATTGGAGAAAATAATAGCTAACTAGTTATACTTTAATTATTAACAACTTATGCACTAAACCTATCAAAAAGACAAAATATTATGGAGTGGAACTGCCTCAGGGGAATTCTCAAACAACTCCGTGAGGAAAATCCTCTGAAACATAGAACCAGAAGTTGCATCGCATAAAGCCATAAACTCATATGGGGTAATCATTTACTACCAAAAGTAGCTTATACAATGTGGATAGCAGTCAAAGGAAAACTCCCAACAATGGATAAGCTTACAAAATATCTAAAAATACCGAATAGACGCTATTAGTGTGAATCCGAATAGGAACTAATAGATCATGTATACTTTTTTTTTTTTTTGGTAAAAATAGATCATGTATACTTTAATAACACATATGCAAACAAAGGTTGGCAACCTATCTTGCAGAGGTGTAGACTCGGAAATCCATAGCGCACTTGGCGTGACACATTTGGATTGAGCATCAAATACAATTACGAAACAAAAGAGAATAAGAGGATATTTGAAATTGCGTTCTCATACTTGGTATTGCTCCCCAAAGAGGAAAGGAACACCAGGGCCTTCAAGGAACAGTCGAAACAATTATCTCCTTGGTGAAATTAGGGCTCATTCGTCCATTTACAAGAGCAAACTCTCCCTCAGTACCCAGGCAAGGGACAGATGGAGCATAGCATAAATCGCACGTGGCCTATTGTATTTTAGGGTACGAGAAAAGGCATTGAAGTGTGAAGCCGTGAGCTTCCTAATTACCATATTTGGATGGCCTAATTAAATTATTTTTATTGATTAAAAAAAGTAAATTCTCTAATAAGAGAAAAGCACTTCAGTGCAAGACTTAGCATTAATTAATTAGAACATCTCCTGTTGATACACTTCTTTTATTTTTTAGATGGTTTTTTATTTATTTTATTTTAGCACTTCTCCACAAATTTTTATTTAATTGTTAATATTGTTGTTATTGTTATTATTATTAAATAACAAATATTTAAATTCATTAAATAATTAATCTATTATATATTTTAAGATATTTAAAATTATACTATTAATTACTACTGCATAATGAAATACATTAGTTCCGTTAATAATATAAGTAAATTTTGACTAAAAAACAAAAACAAAGGTTAGAAGTACTTTTTGTTATTTTTTATAAATTACAAAAATAGAACTAAAAACTCAATCAAAAATAAATGTTTTTCTGGTGTTTAAAATAAAAAATAAAAGTAAAAACAGAAATAAAATCAAATAACATATTCAAGTTGCCATGCCGTACCTCATCAGAAGATAAGAAAAATGGATGGCAGTGTGAAGTCTGAAGTGTGAAAAGATTCCAACAAGAGCATTGAAATCAACAAGGGCATTTGTTTCTAGCCTAATTCGTCCTCAACAACCCCCAAAGCACCAAGCAACCAAAAGTTGTAACCTTTTCCTTGAGTTTGTGCAAAGTGAAACCGCAGGAGGTCATATTTGCAGATATGCTTCTGCTTTACCCGGCGAGTCAATTGCAAGTCATTATCAATACGAAGATTTACTTTGTCAGATATTCCCATATTCCATGCATATGAATGGTAAAATATATTAAAAATGGCCAAAGGCAACATCTGTAGCCCTTTCTAACAGATAAGTGTGACCCAAAAGGTAGAGTCAATACGTGCTTAAACAGAGACTGCAACAATCCTGCTGCCACAAAGCTAAAAAGATCCTTCTCCCTGTTCTTAATTCAGGACATCATCCTAAGTAGCACTCACTTCAGGGGACGGAGTGACCAAGCCATGGTGAAGTTCAACAGCGGTTTTCCTCCTAGCAAGCCGTGCTTTTCTGCGTTCTCCAGTGTTCCTGTGAAGAACTCCTGCACTCACAGCTTTCCTAATGGTTGAATGTGCCTTTTTAATTAGTTCATCAATATGAGCAAACTCCTCAGGTTGTACTTCAGGTTTGTTTTTCAGCTCATCCAACGCAAGAAATACCTGCAACAGTTAACAAAAATCGTCTATATGTCAGTGAAACAGTGAAGAACATGTAACTTATATACTATCCCTTCAAAAATTAGTACCAGAAGAGGAATACGACTCAAACAGCTTTGTCAGCCTGTCATTTAGTTCTAGTGAAAAATTACTGAGCATAAAAGCACTAAAGGAACCAACAGGATGCACATTAAGCTCTTGTTGTCTAGTTCTATCTCTATCCTAGTCGTTTTTTGAAGCCTTTGACTTAAACCGAACTGTTAGAATGTCTAGTTTCCTAGTCTTGAGCCCAAATTATGCAGAAAAGAAACAAAAGCAATCGAATAGACTAAGTTGCCAGCTTAAGGTGGACTATGTCATAATTCAAAGATCAAAGCCAATACACAAGGACACTGTAGAAGCACAGTCATTATGCTTTTCATTATACCAATAGACTGCTCCCATTATAAATCCATTGGTCAAAATCAATGGCCATAAACTACTCTTTTCATAGTAAAGTAGTTTCCATATCAAACAATAAAGAAGTCAACACAATTACGTATCACAGCAGCTAGATAAAGCTACATCGCCCATTATACTACAAAAATTAGTGTTAACATGAATAAGATTAGTTTTCAATGATTAGTGAAAGAACAAAACATTCATAAGAGAAGACGCAGAAGGAGACACATTACCTCCTGTCCCTAGGAATATACAAATGATCAGAAAAATGATAAATTAGACATATTCACCAAATCTATAGATCATATCTAGCAACATAGATTTTTCTAAGAATCCCTCCTCTCTCAATACGCTGCTCTCCCTCCATATACAAAGGCCAAGAGAACTTAACACGGGATTTTGTCATACCTTGGATAAAGTCATCCTTCTAGCAAATCTTTCCTTTATACCCTAGTTTCTTCTATTTAAATGAAGGGAGAAGGCCCCGGCTTGGAATCTTTTAATACGTAAGTAGACAATATTTGGCTGGAGTTCTAAGCTAATATGACCTTTAATTTCATTCCTAGAGCTAGAAACGATGCATCTCATGAGCTAGCCAAACACTATGCAAATGTAAACCTTATATATAATTGGGTTGAATCTTTCTCTACTTGGCGTGTAAAGCTTGTTATGATTGACTTATAACCGTCATATATTTGGGGTTTTATCAAAACCAAAAAAAGAAAAGAAGGAAGAAGGGAAGCATGGTGTTAAACTTCATCATCTAGAATCTTTACATTTAAGAAAAAAGGTAGACTAGATTAAAATATTAGGTCCAATCCAATCCAACCAGAAAAATTCACAATTTACTTCACTTTCATTGTCATATTATCCAACATCAAGTTCAGATCAGAGCATACTGCTAAGAGAAAGGGAAGCAGGCCAATGTTGCAAGCGCATACTCAAACTCTTTCTCATTGAAAACCACTTGAAAGTTTCCAGCTTCCTTAGATGTTAAATAGTGATAAATTGTT
This sequence comes from Erythroxylum squamatum, assembly GCA_025629845.1. Taxonomy (NCBI): domain Eukaryota; kingdom Viridiplantae; phylum Streptophyta; class Magnoliopsida; order Malpighiales; family Erythroxylaceae; genus Erythroxylum; species Erythroxylum squamatum. The sequence continues at coordinate 39,602,480 of JAOTBA010000205.1, forward strand.
ATTGTGTCACCTAAAACAACAATACTCGCTTAAAGGGAATTCCTACTCTCTTTTTCTCTGTCTCAGCACATGAATGCAAGTATCTGCTTGCATGCACCTTCAATAATCTATCATATATTGATCAACAAGCTAACTTTTCCAGGAATATTTAACACCAACGAAGACATTTCAAATACATAGCAAGTTTGATGCTGAAAACAAATATGGACCATGATAGGTGTGGAATGGAAAGGAATGGAGATGCAATGTAATTGGCTTACATAATGGAGACTATGCAATGTATTTTACATGAGTAGATGGCATGATCTTAAACATTATGTAACGGGGACTTCATCACATTTTAACTTGTATGTAATCTATCAAATTTTCCCCCCACCTAACGTGAAAAAAATACATTATCTTCACATAGCTTCAAAATTACCGGATTATAGATTTACCAGCAACAGAGACATCAAAACCAGATACCTTTTTCATCCGGGTTTTAACTTTTGTTCTGCGAGATTTGTTTTTAATCCGCATTTTCTCAGCTCTCCGAATCCTCTTTTTGACAGAAGCAGTAGAATAGGGAACTGACATTTGAGCCATGCTTATTGGAACATACCCTAAAATGTCCACAAGACCGACCCAATTTAGATATCGAATAAAACGTGAATTGAGCTCCATTTAGCTGTCAAAGGTATTAAACGACCCGAAAGAAACAAGAAAACAAGAATCTCAGTTCTAAACACACAATGATTAGCTTAGTTGCGGTGGTAATTTCTCAAGTTGAAAATGAAACAAAGTTTCAAGCTTTTCCATCCAAACTTTCAATAAACCAAACAAATGGTTCAAGATTCTATCTTTCACTCCAACGACCAAGGATATCGAGCACTTCAGTAAGATTCAACGCGACGAAAAAGATACAATCTAATGGAGTCGCTTCAATTACCTTTATTAAGGACATTATGAGAGAAAGCGGAAAACAAACCAAGAGACCTGAAAGTGGCGCTTGCGGCAGTATCAGCAGTGGAAAAAGCAGAGTGAAAAACACCATTTGAAGTCGGCGTTTGAGGGCAAAAGCTAGACGGGGCAGCGCGTCCAAAGGCGCGCCGAGCAACTTCTTTAGGACAAGAAGAAGAACAAGAAAAAGGGTATTTGAGAGAGAGATATCTGAGTTTAACGAAGCCAGAAGATCGTATGGCAGCTGCCATGTCTCTACGCCACTGAGGTTTAAGGTTTCTGCGGAAGACGCTTTTTTGTTGATGTTCTGTTCAGTTCGACCAAAGAGACGGCTGTCTGGCTACTGTACTATAGCATTAGCATATGCCCGCGTCCAAAAATGGGGGCAATACAGAAAATAGGTTTTATTTATGGGCTAAATCATATTTTTAAAATAGTAAATGAAAAGTAATTTAAATTTATAATTTTATATAAATTATTAAAAATTTTAACTAAAATTTTAAAATATAAAAATTTGCCATTTTCTTTTCCTATATTGTTATTCTTCTAACTTGAAGCTGAGACCAACTCTCACCGTCAGCGCTTTAATCTCCATTTTCTCCAGCTTCTCCTAACCAGCAAGCACAAGCAGCGAGCCATGGACGAAGAGCTCTCGTTGGACGATCCTACTCAGTTGCTTCAGTCTGCTTCCGACTTCGCTTACTATCCTGGTTTGTATTATACAATGGAGGGTCAAGAGTCTTCCTTTTCTTTTTCCTCTTCGTTTCACTAGACTTTTTATTTCTGCAAATTCTATGCTCACCTCCATTACAGGAGTCCAAAACGATGCCGCAGCTAAAGAGTTCCTTGATCGTTACCCCCTCCCTCTTGTTATCAAGTAAACCTCCTCGGCTCTTCCACTCGACATCTAATCTTTCTTTTCTCTTCCAATCAAAATTTGGGTTGAGTCTAATGTTTCAATTAAATGGTAAAGTTTCTGCTTTTGACTTCGTAGGCATTTTCGTATTAAAAATCTGAACTTGCAGTGCATTACAAACAAAAGAAGAAGTTCCTGGGTTAGAGACCACTTTGGTTGCTTGCCTAGAGAGGATCTTTAAGACCAGATATGGAGCGTCTCTTATCCCGCATTTTATGGTATTTGTTTTTCTGCTACTGCGTTTTGTGGATGAAGTTTGTACAAGTCCTTGTCTGTAACTCTGTATGTTGGCCAGGGATTAGATGGAGGCAATGTGTGTACTATTGGTTGTATAATTTGTTGGATTGATTTCATTTATGTTTTCTGCTCTTTATTGGTTCTTTTAGTCTTTTGTGCAAATAGGCTTGAAGGCAAATTCTGAGGTAGTCAAATGTCTGGCTTGCAAAACGGTATGTAACATTTAAGCCCTATACACATATTGGTCCAGACCTTGAAATATGTCGTAGTTGTATGCTTGTTTCTTCAAGTCTATGTTTTCTTTATTTTTATCTTTGAGGTTAATCATGCTTATTACAACTTTCTGACACACTATTTAATTCCCATACACGTTTAATTTTCTTTATAAATAGCCTACAAGTCAGCCATCTCCTAGTGCTTGCACCTAGTTTCATCTGTTAGGTGATTTTAATATTCCGTTAGAATGATGTAGATGACTTGTCTCTTTTTATACTCTGTGTAAGGTGGAAAACATGGATAGCATCCAATTTATGTGATGACGGATTGAATATTGAAAACTTGATAGTTATGTTAAACCAACTTTATGAGTTCACTACACATTGTCAGGTGATTGAATGGTTGAATGAAATTATTGCCTTGTTTAATTATGTGATGATAGTGTTGTCAATGGACCCTAATTAGAAGGCAGTTTACTGTCTAGTTATGTTGCACAAGAACTTGTTATGGTGTGAATGAATCGGGAGGGATACACAAAAGGCCAATTCTGGATGCATCATTTGCTAGCTATAATTTTACAGTTTTTACAAATCATTAGTTACAGCAAGAAACGTGAGGGGAAGTTCAAGGAACTGGCTTAATCCTAAAGGCTACTGGATGTGTATGCTGAGTTAGAAGGACATGATATCTTATAGTTTATTTTAACTTCGGTTGTAAAGAATGAATTTAACTGCTATCTGTGTATGTCACATTATATTTTATGTTGTCTCAGTTAAATTTCTCCAGGTCAATCTGCATGCTCAGACAAATTACTTTGTATGCTAATACATTGAGGAAAATTTAACTTCAGTTCACTGCCCTATCAATTGTGCTCAGGTCTCATGTCTTTTGGAGCATTTCAAAGAAACACCTGCCTTAGCTGCACAGCTTATTTTTGAAAATGACATATATCCACTTCTTCTTGAGTGTCTCGTAAATGGGTAAGTAGTGATCCTTTAATTTTCAACTTCCTATAGAAATTTGCTACTTTTTACATGCGTATTTACCTATCATTATCTGAAAATTGGTGGAATGCCAGAAAAAATGTAAACTGAAGATCTGGGTAAACAATAATGGAATAGCACAATACAATCTTACAGGTCTTGACACCTTATGATGGGGGAAGTTGTGATTAATATGATAACTGGTTGTTGGCTTTCCAATTTGATAGAGCTTCATATATCTGTCAGCACTTTTTGCCAATTTCTTTGGTCAGGTGACCAGGAATTACAAAATTTTCGTTTATCTCATCTTAGATCTGTCCACTATCTACTGTCTTTCACTGGAGAAGGTTAACAAATGGTGCATCTTAATTTGTCAACTTGTATTTATTTGGATTGCACGGGTGCTTTTCATATTTGTATTAGATGCTGCTGTCAGCAATTTAGTTGCACTCTTCTGGTTCCTTCTTTCAGTTGTGTGTTTGTTGTCTTCACGAATAACTGCCTTTTGTTGAGGTAAGGGTAGTGCAGAAGTGGGAGTGGAAGGAAGTATCAGAAGGGAAAAGAGGTGGGGACTTTAAACAATTAGTTCATCACGCTAAAATTCAACGCTCAATAAGTGACTGTTAATGGCACTGCATTTTGCTTTTGAAATTTGTCAATTATGTTGTTCTAGGATGCCTTTCCTCCCTTGTCAAAATAATGTTGTTGATTTTACAGAGCTGTTCAAAGATGACTTTTTTTAGGCGGTGTAAAGTTGAAATAAATTTCTGATCCATTGCTGCATATGAAATGCATTTGTTCTTCCTGTAGGGATGAAAAAGTGGCAACTGAATCAATTGAGGCAATTGTGAAATTAGCTGGTTCTCCACAGGGTGTGGTAAGGACTTTGTTATTCAATACATATTATGAGGTTAAGTTATTTTATAATAATCTTTCTGCTGTCAGAATTGGCTTTTTTTTCTTTCTTATTTGTTAGAAATCTGGAATGAGATTGTCAAGAATTTTGCTCATTTTGCAGCAGATCATCTTTCCAGCAAACAACAGTGAAGTCACTGACCTTGTGAATTTATCAGCCCGAAGTTCTTCATTGGTATGATAGTTTATTCCTGGGAAGGTGTCTCAAAATAGACCCCATTTCCTGACAATCAAACCAATGAAAAGATGACATATTTTCTGAATTGACTTCTCAGCCACTTTGCAAATTGCATCCTGTTATTCTTTGGTTATGTGTGCTCTTAGTCCATCAAGAAAAAACTTCTCTGAACTGTTCTGAACCGCTAGCATTTTTTCTCTTAGTAATCAGATGCTCTTTCTTGCCATTTCATGCCTATCAGGGACGTGTACGGGTTTTATCTTTGATAGTGAAGCTGTTCTCTGTTTCCCCTTATGTGGCATCTGTAGTTTACAATTCAAGTCTACTCAGTTTACTGGAGGCAGAACTCAGGAACACAGATGATACTCTAGCAACGTTAAGTGTTCTGGAGTTGTTTTATGAGGTTTGCTATTTGCTAAATACTTCTTGTCTCCCTTTTTCTGCCATCCCGTAATGCTGCGTTCATGGGCCTTGACTTTTTGGTATTGTTTTTGCCCACCATCCATCAATCTACTGTTATAGCTCCTTGACAAAATAGTTACCATCTATTTTTGGTTTTTGTAAGTGGCATGAGCTATAGTCTTACTTTTTCTTGTTCCATGGTGGAAATTGAAGTTATCAGAAATTCAGCATGGTACAGAGTTCTTGTCAAGAACAACACTTGTCCAGTTGCTTACTTCTATGATCAGGTAGTTTGAATGGTTCCCCTTAACATAGCTGGTTAGAAGTTTGTTTGCCTAGATTCTTACTGGCAGTGTTGCTATTATTACATGGTAATGGTTCCTCCTTTCTTCTCTTGAAGCAATTCTTTGATGGATGCTGTGTTAAGATCAAGAGCAATGATGATAACTGGACGACTTCTAGCCAAAGAGAATGCACTTGCATTTCTTGATGAATTTAGTGAGTTTTGTGCTCGAGTCTGGTTGTTCTTGGATGCTGATGAACACATAATTTGATGTAATTGTGTTTCTAATAGACTAGAGTCACGTTGTGTACATTCACTTTGATTGCAACTTATTGGAAACATATACATATGTTGGGCAGTCTTTATTTTTGGAAGCTCTCCTTGGGAAATTGGAAGAGTTAATTGTCAGTGTTCAGTTTATGCCAATATCTGAGAAAGTCTATTATAATATCCGTTGGAGAGTCCAAAGTACAAATTATTGGATTTTATTTTATGATATGTAATCTCAAACTGGTAGGCTTCAGGAATTCTTTGTTGTTGTACTAACTCTCCTTATAAATTCAGGTGTTAGAACAATTATATCAGCCATTGATCGAAGACTTGGGTTGGGAAGTGAAGATTTGAACGAGTGTGAAACTGCCTTGGAGGCATTGGGCCAGATAGGATCATGTAAGTACATGACTAACTACTGTTAGCTGATAAAATGTCATAATTATGTTGTTTAGATGGGTGACACTTTGCCATCAACAAATCCACAAATTAACTTCACTTCAACTTTGTTGCATACTCTGCGGTGCATCGTGTATTATCTTAAATACGTGTCTGAAAAACTAGCAGTATCCTTTTTCTAGCTTTAGGTGTTTCAGAATAAGTGCCTTTTCCATTTACCTTTTTGCTCCAATTGATATTCCGAAACATATTTTAGGTATTAGATACATATCTATGTGTTTCATGCAAATTAATTGATAACATTACTTGTTCTTGTCGGTATTGTTGTTTAGAGTTAGATGTTTTTATCTTTATGAGTTTAGTACACGCGGCTCAAATTCGTTTCCAAAAAAGTTTTGTGGAGCTTTCTAATAGCTGGGCCAGGATTGGGATCAAATATCCAAGTGAACATTTTAAAAGCATGAATGATGTGCTCTTTGTTGATGTTTGGGGGATATGCTGGAGTGTGAAGCAATATCTGTTGCAGCTCAGTTAAGCGGAAAAAGCTAGAAAATGTGGATAAATAGGTAGGAGATGTTTTCATCTGAGAATCAGGAGGCGACGAAGATTTTAACAGTTAATAGTTTTGTAAACATTTTTCACTTGTAATTGTTACTTACATATTAACCAATGATTGTTATCACATAAAATAGATCCACATCTTTGATCTTGATGTATTTTGTATCCTCTGTCACTTGCACTCAGCTGCAGTGGTGTTTGGATTTTAGATTAATGTACAGTGAAACAATAAATGGTGGTTTTGATTATTGCAAGTCCTAATGAACATAGTAGATTGGTTATGTAAAAAGTCGATAATCCAACTTACTGAAGTTGTAAGTTCGGTATCTCTATTGACATCCTCTTTATCCTATGCGTGTGGTTTCCTTGCATGATGTTTTAAACGGATTGCAGCATATTATGAGCTAGAATGAAATTTGCTCTTCAATAGATTTAATCCTCATGTTGTTGGTGATTGTCGTTTGTATATATAGATACTAAGGGATCTTCTATTTGTTACGAGTCATGTGACATGATATGGGGTAATATGCTTATTCAAAAAATGCAAGAATAACTGATTATTGATGTCATTTTCTAGTCATTCGCTACCTAAGAAAATGAAATTTTTAATGTGCTTGTAATGTTTACTGAAGCTGAATCACGTGTGACTGTTCCAATTTCCTATTAGCTTACCCAGGAGCAACATTGCTGCTCTCAGTTTCACCTCCTGCTGCAAGACATGTAGTTGATGCAGCTTTTGAACGACAGTTTCATGGTAGACAGTTGGTAAGTTCTCTCAGTTCTAACCTTTATAGATAACAATCATCATGTTCTTGACAGAACCGGTGACAATATCCTCAATTCTGTTAACCCTTCCTGCTCTTTCCATAGAGAGGACATTATTACAATTCATTTTATATAAGATTGATGAGAATTATCTATTAACGTTCTAAGGCTGTAGCTACTAAATTTTATTTTACCGCAGATATGAATAATAATTACTTTGCTACTTTCTTGCAACTAAAAGGTGGATTGTTAGATAATGGTCAACCAAGTCCCTTTAATGGTTAAAGGATATGCAAAAAACTATTTTTAACTTAACTCTGTATTCCCTTGTGCCTTTTTATTATTCCAGTCAACAATTCTATGACTTGCATGTAACTCGCTTGTATGCGTGCTTTCTCAAGAATTGGCCTATGAGTAAACTCACTAGTGGGAAGTAGGTGCTAGTTCTGGATTATATCTAAAAATTACTAACGATACTTGAAGTATTAAATTTGTTCTCCTTGGCGATCACATCAAATATCTGGCTTCAAAAATACATAATGGATTCATTTCATATAGGTATTTGAGAATCATTGATCTTATATCTAGTTATATTCAACCATGATGCACGACAGCTCCTTTGGACCAATAGTCTGACATGGGTAAATCGTTTTTCCAAAATAAATGTTTTTTTTGAAAATATAATTCAAAGACTTGGGAAAATCAATAGTACAAGTCCTATTGTCAAAATCTCCAAATTAGTGGTACAACCTGATAGTTACAACACTACAAAGGAGAGTACATGTTTGCTTCCTACCTAAGCTTGAGCTGATGTAGCAAATGTCGGCAATTGATGCTGATTTGATATTGCATGCATACTGTTTCCCAGGTTAGACTAAGAATCACATTCCTGGCAAACTTGCTTTCTTTCTTTGCTTGTCAAGTTTTAGTTTTCAATCCCTAAATTTAAGGTAAAAGTTTTACAAGTTTTAGTACTTGCATATACTTATTCCATCTTGCGTCCTTACAAGTTACTGCATTTTCAATTATCATATTGTTGAAGGATGCATTGTGCCGGCATCATAGCAGAAATTTTGTCTAATATCATAAATTACTTCCTAGTCCTATTGCTAAAAAGATTATATTAAAGGTAGGGATTCAAATATCAAATTGAAATGCCAGATTCTGTTTTCTGTGTTGCATCTCTAAGATAATTGGATGATACACACAGGCTGCATTGCATTCCCTTGGAAATATTTCGGGAGAGAATCGATCTGAAGGCAATATTATACTGAATGGGGATGCGGAAGATAACCTGAGACGCTTGGTCTATGAAACAGCTTCCAGAAGCACAAAGCTAACACCATCGGTGAGAATTTTTCTTAAATAGCTTTATACGAATTTATCTTTGTTCTACTGCAGTACTTGAAGTACCACTAGTACAGTCGCATGCACCAAGCAATAAACTGATAGATCTAACTCAAGTTTATGTTAGGAGAAATAAAAAGAAGGCAGAGGAGTAAGGGAGTAGAGGGGCAGAATTGACTACTAAATTCATATATTCTGTTAGTTAGTGTTGCTGACAACCAATCATTAGGTTGTCAGCTAACCGAATCTGTTAGCAATCACAGATTCTTAGTATAAATAAGCAATAGCCAGGAAGAGAGAGAATATTGCATGTATTGATGAATGTTTGAGCCATAGGCTGGAGGTCCTGGTCCTTGAAAACCTGTTATCATTGTCATTCTGCTAAAGTATCAATACAAGAAAAATATACATAATTTCCATACCTTGTTCTGGAACCTATCATAAACATGTGTTACTTCATTGATTGTTTGTTGCATAGCTTAGATTTTTATTCTTTTGCGCTGGCAATTGACATGATATGCTTTTGGAATTGCTGACAAGACTAAAGCTTTTGCAATTGGCAGGGCCTTTTCCTGTCAGTTCTTAAGCAGGATTCAGAAGTTCGTTTGGCGGTGAGGGCTTCTTACTTTCCTGGGCTATCTATTCTTGGAGCTGCATAGATGACAATATTGCATAGAACTCTTTTACTAGTGTCTTAGCTGCTTCTAAGCCAGATGAGAATATTGCATAGAACTCTTTTTCTAGCGTATTCATTATTATGCCTAATCACTGTTTTTGAACGAAATACTCAATTAACTATTTATTTGTGATCAGCAACAAGTTCATAAACCACATTATTGTAAGCTACAACCACAAAAACAAACTGCAATACAAACAGATCCTAAGCACTTGCTCTCTCATGTTCTTTAAATTATTTGTTAGGCAGGATGGCTTGGAAGTGTTCCTATTTAGGCCTCAGTTATCATAGTGAAAAATAACCATAGAGCAAATTTTAAATTGTGCCAAATCTTATGTTCTTATAATTGTGTTAAAATTATTTTACACTAAAGAAAAGAGTTTTTAAGTCCTGGTCTGTTATGACATGCGCATGCTTTGTCACATAAGACCTGGATGTGTGCATTCCAATATTGAAGTCTCTAGGGAAGGATAAAGACAAACAAAAGGTTAAGGTTTAATATGAAATTTGTTCAAATATCAGAAGTTTTAAAAAAAAATTATTTTGTTTATCACAGTTACAATTTTAACTCTTTCACACTTAAATAGGCCAAGCTCCTCCTAAAGATGTAGCATTTTGATCTATATTTTTCACTTGATTAAAAATTGGCCTTCACTTGAAGTTTATGCCTGATCTATGGTAAGCGGGTTAGTGGACTTTATTGTTGCTTTCTTATGTGAATATTTTCAGGCTTACAGAATGATAAGTGGGTTAGTGGCTCGGCCATGGTGCCTGATGGAAGTATGTTCTAAGCAAGAAATAATAGACATAGTCACTGATCCAGCTACTGAAACAACCAAAATAGGTTTGTGCTCCACTACCTGTTTAATATCATGTTCATAATGATCATGGTCAATGGTTAAGATCTTTACATTTGTTTCTCTTGTTTTTTATTCTCCTGTAGTTGCCATTGCACTTAGTAATTGTAAATAGGATATGAACTGAATAGAAGGAACTTTTTTCAGTACAGTATCTTTGGTACATATAAATGGGCCACCTTAAATAGGAATTGGTAGCTGTCATCTGTCAGCCGATATATTACTAGTTCATCAATGTTTCAAAATGATCTCCGTGCATCTGAAGCACATTTAGTTAGATATGTTATACTGTCGAATTAAGTACACCACAAGAGTCGAACTGCTCTGGGCATGTCTTTGGAACAATAGCTATATTTTCAGTTAACTTGCCTGCAATTCTCGATGCTAGTTATCAAAGAAATGGATCGAAAGGCTTGATCTTTTTTTGGGGAAAAAATCACTCTTATTTTATAGATTACGTGTATCAAAAGAGATAGGAATGCGTTACTATTTAGCCAAGTGAGAAAAATAGTACTTCATTATCTATACCAGCTTGAGAGTTCTTTTTTGAAGTTTTCATAATTGTCTTCGTATCTTAAAGCAGTCCTGGTTTTCAGTTTCTTCATCTATGGAGCTGCTAATTGCTGCCACAATTTCAAATCTTATTTCCTAAAAAAAAAAATGTCAGGTATGGAGGCTAGACATAATTGTTGCAAGGCAATCCACAAGGCTTTTATTTCTTCAGTTAAGCTCAGCAGCAATCCTACTCTTTCTGGAATAGCCACCAAGGTAAGACGTCTGTAGTATTTGACTTGTTGACACTAGAAGTACTTGAGCTCTTCGTAATATACAGTTGTTTTGTGTCTTGGCATGTGAATTGCAGTTGCAGGAAGCTGCTAGTAGGGGTCCCTATCTCTCAGCCAAGCTACGTGAAGCACAACCTGAAGTAATGACAGCTGACAGGTTTTGAACGAAGAGGTGGCTTTTTAGAATCGTTTAAAACTTAAAAGGGTTTTCTTTTTTTATCTACTTCTTCGCTTCAGTTGATGTACTAATGCTTTCACTGACGGCTTATCACCCAACTATTAAGTAATAACCTTCACTTTCGAATAGGGGGATATAATCATATAGTTACTATATGACTTTAGAATAGTACTATATTATAGTACTTGTGGAATCTAATCTGCAGTCCAAGTTTGTAACAAGTCAGTGAACTGGCTCTTCACCGGGCTAACCGCTTGAATGTAAAAGCCCCACATGACCTCCCAACATCTGACATTGTTCATTAGATCATTGTTAGTGTACTGAAAAATGGGAAATTATTAGTAGGGGTATAAGACAATTTATGGTTGGTAAAAGTAGGAGTCTCAAACATCTTGAACAAGTTGGTCTCTAATTGTACTATGACCCTCGTACACCCAGGCAGACTTGTCCAATATCATAACCACCACTACTACTGTGTTCCTCAATCGTCCCACATGCTGGAGATTATACATATATGCTGCTATGATGTCTAGATAGGTAACTAATAGACTAGGGACCCTTCAATGCATAATTCATGTGCCTATTGTTATTTTCAAGTGCCACCTCCTCCAATTGGACCTCCCAGACAAGACTTTAATGTCATAAAAAGTGACTATTTTGGCATGGAAAGTTGATCCTGAGACAACCCTATTGTTATTTCCAATATCGAAATCATATAAAAATGTAATTTTAACTTCCATAAAAGTTTGAAAATTGTCGATGATTTAGACTTCACAAAAAGTAGGCACTAGGCACCCTTCTTAAAGAAATTGAGATTCGGTCAAATTTCAGAGAGAAAATATTTAATCCTCGATTTTTGTAATAATGGTTTAACATTTTAATGATTTTTAAAACTTTATCTGATCAAATGGGAATTTTGGTTGATAAATTTGTTGTATCAATATTAGCTATTTATTTTTATTTTCATTTATTCACATGGGTCATTTAGAAACAGTCTCTCTATTAGTTAAGGATAAGGTTACGTACTACTAGACTTTTTTCAGACCTCCCGTCATCTACTAGATGTTGTTGTTAAATTTGTATTTATCAATACATATTTTTTGATAATATTTTAAAATCATCCGAGATTTTTCACATCATTAATGATAATATTTTAAATTTTTGGTGAAATATAATATAAAATGAGATGTGAAATGAAAATCTCAATAGTCCAAAATTTATTGAATTGATGATTTATAACTTAGATTATTATAATGGTTATCGTGGCTGGAAATAATATAAAATTTGTAGTGTATTTAGAAATGAAAATTGATTGATATTCTTGAACTATTAAATTAAAAGTTATGCATGACTGAATCGATGCTTCGAAGAACTTAATTGACGATTAGATCATAAATTTGCTATTGTAATTTCAAGTATTCTACAATTATCAAGAATTAGGAATTAGCATGTTAAGAAATTAAGTCCCTAAGGAGTGGTCGAGTTAGTGGAGTGGGGATAACATGGGGCCAAAAGGTCTTATGTTCAAATCTCCCTACCTAAACTCTCTCAATCGAGCCTGTGGTACAAGACTTGCATTGTGTAAAGTACCCGGTTGACGTGATTTGCAAGCTATTGCGTCAATTTGAAAATTTACACAGTACGCATTAAAAGAATAGCAGTTACTGGTTCTTCCATTTAAAAAAAAAAGTTAAGAAATTAAATGTGGCGGATATCTTGTTCTATGTTATGTCAATTCAATTAGTTGATCTTACCCTATGTTTAACATCTTGACACTCATTTCATCTTATTATCTCTTTTTAGATTTAGAAAATAAGCTTTTACAAACATATACTCAGGGTGGGATTAAGTAAGATTTTATTAATTAGTTTGTTTACTGTTAAGATTAAAATTTGATGGTTAACAAAAATGACTTATTATGTAAATTGAAGACATGTACTTCTACAGTTCTACCCCTTTAATCGCAGTATTGAAGAATATTGAATGTAATGATATTTGTGCTTTAAGTTGCAAGGACTTATAAAGCATTTGTAAATTATATAGAAAATATTCCAAGTAGATTTTATGCTAAGCGTTATGAATACCATACCGATCCAATACCGGATTGGATTCTATTGCGGTATTGTACTAGAACCGATCAATACCAGTACCGTTTCGGATAATTTTTAAAATTTATGAAATAGTCTCTGAATTTTTTTAAAATTACAAAATAATCTATTAGTATATTGTATTGTATACTTTATAATTTTACATCAACCATGTTTTCAAATATTATAATAACAAAATTTTAAAATAACAACAATTTATTTGTTTTTATTAACATTAATTTTTCAATTTTCGCATATAAATAATAATCACAAATAATATGAAAAAAATCATTTCGTCATTATACAAATAACAACTATTATATGATATGTTAAAAAATATACATGTTCATAGGACATAAAAACAGACCAAAATAGTTAAACAAATAAAAAATTATTAGGAAATTGACCTTAAGGTGTGATTTTGATGCACATTGATATAAGTAAGATTTCACTTTATAGTTTGATTCAATTGTAGCAGGGTGCATTATAGTCTAAATACATTACATTAGGACATTGGGGGTGTTTGGTATATAGTGTTTAAGCTATATTTCAGTTGATTAAAGAGTATTAGTTATTTGTTAAACAGTTAGTATACTTGTTTGGTTAGGAGCTGGTTGGGTTGGCTGATTCAACCCAACCAGTTATTTTTTGAAAAGCTACTCTAAGTAGCGTGTCAACCTATCAGCTAATAAAAATCTTACTCAAAAATAATTGTGCCCTCAACCTCATTTCTCATCTTAAGCAACTGGTAGCTTTTAGGTTTTTCACTTTAAAAAGAGAAAGTTATGATTCGCGTGTAGATCTTCCAGAATTTTCTCAAGCCGTCTTCTCCAAACACCTAAAAATCATCTTGTCAATTATTATTATTATTGTTGTTGTTGTTGTTGTTGTTGTTGTTGTTGTTGTTGTTTATATCTCTTATGTTTTTGTTAGTTAAAAAATAAATAAAAGCTGAAAACAGAGGATTGCAAAAGACAACAGAGCGAGTTTATTCGAAGAAACACTACTGCAGAAACAAGAACAAAGATGCATTTAGAGCTTTAGCTCATGACTTAAATAGCTGAATTACTAACTGAAACATAGAAAATCTGGTATAAAATCAGCAAAATCTGATCCTAATCGCTTTAGAATAAGACTACTTATTGACTAGGATATTTATTGGATATCTGATACAAAAACATAAAAAACACGTGCAACACTTAAAGCATATAATTAACAGTTTTATTAGAGTTATAAACTTAATTTTTGTAAAATTAAATATCTAAAATTTAAATTCTTATAAAATATTTAACGAAATAATATTCATGTTCTTATAATTTTTTTAAGTTATGTCATCATTGGTCATTTTACACATAAACAGCTAATCCCAAATAATTAATTTTATCAAACATCTTTAATAAACAATTGATGTTATTTGCTGGTCAAATCAGCTGATATAATCAACCATCAGTTAACAGCTGATAGAATTAACTAACAACTAATGCAATCAGTTGATTATCAAACAGGATTATTAACTAACTTCTAGTGCAAGTTCTACAAATCTTGGCATGCTAGAAAAGGTGAGTTATGAATCGATATAATATTTATTATTTTCCACCTCTAATTGTAGATCCAGGAACTAATTTGGTTAAATATGTTTGGTTGTTTCTACCTATTTCATCACATTAACATCATCATATAAAGAAAAATTTTGCATTTCATTTTATTAGATTAAGAAATTATTTATATTGCAATGATCAAATATTTCTAACTTTCACAATTCAAACTCAAATTTCTCAATTCTCAACTTATAAAAATTCCAAACATAAATTCCATATTACACGACACAACTAACGCACCATTCAAATACAATTCAGGAGCGGACCCAAAAAAGTCAGCATTCCAATGTGGTTTGATGGGTTAGGTCGGTTCAATGATCAGGTCTAGTTTTTTGGTTTGGGTCGGGTCAAAATCATATATGAAAATTTCTGGTTTCAGCAAGTAGTGGTAGCAATGGTGGAGGAGAGCAGCTGAGCGGGGGCTAGGCGCGGTGGGGAGAGAGAGTAGCAGATGAAGGAGGCTCGGTGGAAAGGCAGACCAACAGGCGGGGATGTGCAGTGGAGAGGGAGAGTAGCAGCCAGTAGACACGGTGGGGGGCAGACCAGCAACCAGGGGTGGTGGCTAGAGGGATACCTAGGACGGTGGCGACAGTGAGAGGTGAGGAGGAGAACCGAGAACGTTGAGAGGGACAAAAAATTGAATGAAATTGCGCGGGAGAGAGAGTCTCCTAGGGGGGTTTCAATTTGGTGCTGAGATAATCAAAATTTACGATACTGGCCCTGGCCAGTATTAGGTGAAAGACCTGGCAAACGGGCGGGTGGTCCGGGTATAGGTACGGGTCTCACGGGTACGGGTCACACGGGTACGGGTTCGCGGGTAAATTTATAGAAACGGGTAATGATTTTGAA
>JAOTBA010000205.1:39624332-39640138 GCA_025629845.1 Erythroxylum squamatum
ATTTTGCGGGTACCCACAGGTACTCGCATGTTGGACCCGACCCACCCGCAAAATCAACGGGTAGGTCAGGTACGGGTAAATATGAATCGGGTAAAAAAACATACTAACCCATACCTGGACTGTTAGGGCGGGTACGGGCGGGTAAACAGGTGACCCGCCCGTTTTGCCAGGTCTAGGTGAAATTTTGGGTACTAGTCGGTATTTAAGAACTGTTCCGAAGGAGATTTTGTACTATGTTTTTGGCTTATTATATGAAATTCACATCTTTGTTCACACGCTCTCAAAATTTCTGATTATTTTATGACACTGACCAATGTTTGGCTGGTATTTTAAATACTAGTCAGTACTGGCGAAATTTTGGATACTAATCAATATCTTAAACCTATTCTGAAAGAGATTTTGTACTATTTTTTAATTGGTAAAATATATAATTCACATTTTTGTTTACGCACTATCAAAATTTCTATAATAAGCGTACAACAATTTTGAATTCTAAACATGAGATGAGAAGCAATATCTTTCCGGTTGCCATTTATTTTTGTTTTCTTGAAATAAAGTACAAATAAATTCTTTTTTTTTTCAACGGTTACTCTCTTTTGTGATAATCATATTGTCATGTAAATTGATCACAATAATATTTTTAATGGACGAATTAAATACACCAAGATCGATTGTTATTTTGTACTTCAGTATGTGCTTAATAGAACTATACAACTTGTCACTATCCCCCAGAGAAAGATTAGCTCTCGCAAATTGGATCTGGGAAAGGGAACGGCGGAACCAACCTCTCTGTTGAGAAATCGGTAACTAAACCCATTTTTCTTAGTGAATAGATAGATTAAACTTTTCAACTCGCCCAATATTATTATATTAAATTAAAGGCAAGCAAAACAATGCAAGAGCCTATTTTTTGATTTCGTTTTGTGGTCCTTAACCTATCTAGAACCGCATTCTTTCTTTCCCATGAGACCTTCTCGTGAACGTCCCAGCAAGCCATCCCTTGAAACTGAGCTCCTCCTTGACAAGTTATGTACATTAATATTTAGTTGATTTGTTTCTTTAGTTAGAGTTACCTAAAGTGAATAAATAGGGATGTACATCACTTTACATATACAAACAGTAATACATAGTATTTCTACATTTCGCTCTTTATTTCTACAAATTTGTTTTTGTTTTTCTTAAAAATAAAAGCCTCAGACGAATTTATAATATTGATTTTCATAACCCAAAAAAAGAACCAAGATATAGGATTTAATTGAAAAATGTGTAAAGATGTACTAGTAGAATAGATATCACTGCTTTCTATAATGTTTTAAAATTTTCTTGTACTTTTTGATTATTTTTTATAAATCAGACAACTATTACTAATCAACGGTATGTTGACCCTTAATCTGTAAGCCTCCAAACTGGCTGGGTCAAGACTTCTTGAACTTAGGATTCTAGAAAGATTGGTTGTAGCATTAAGGTACTTGAAACCGGCTCATTAAATTCTTACTAAATCGTGCCAAGTCATCCTCTTTCACCTAAATCAGAAGTGTATGAACTGGACATGCAAAAGCACAGGATTATAGTCCAAATCGACCTTATCCTCGACCAAACTTTACAATTCATTGTATTAAGTCATCAAATGAATTAAATTGTATAGATTGGACATCCGGGAATGCAAGGTTAACTTCAAAGAGACCTCTTATGCTGGACCCAAACCTTGGTCTAAAGATTCTTGGGAGGCAATCTGCCACATGCCATATCTACCCCATATAATTCCTGGAATAAAAAGGACTGACTCAGTTAACTAAAACAGCAAATAGCAAAACATATAGATGTAAAAGGTAAATTATATTTGCAGTGTATAAACCAGGCCCCACCAAACACAGAGTACAACATATATGATTCCATATTTCTAAGCTCATAATTCCCCCTTCTCCTTAGATAAACCTCCAAAACCCAGCTTTTGGTCAATGCCATTTTGATCCTTTGGATGTTTGTCCAGAAACTGTATTATCTACACTTACCATATTGTATATTTGTGTTGTGTGTAGCAGAAATGGCAGGAGCCAAGACATTATAAATCCAAAAGTTGCACAAACATGGTACATCGCGTGCTATGCCTTTTCCATGCACAAAATGGACTGGCCTGACTGGCCAGTGGCCACCCCCTTCCACCACCACAGATCCCAAAATGAGGTGGTACTCATTGCATTCCCAATTATGCAGCAGTATTGTGCCAAATTTCAACCTCGACATACCAAAGAAGCTGGCCAGAGCCACCATCATCACCGTCCTCATCATCTTACTTTTCAATTTGGCCTTTTCAATTTGGCCAAAACAAGTGGCAACAAATTTTAGTCAGTAGTGTCGAGATTCACAGCCATCTATAGGCTCTTTGCTTTTCTTCTTGTTTTGCAACATTTCGTACATGCTTTTGATTGCAAATGCCAAGACAGTTACACAATGCGCGGTTTTGGTGTTAAGTCCCCTGTAATTTTTTGTACTCAAGTAGACTGGATGTTCCCGAAGATGGTATCTACCTTGGCATCTTTCACTTTCATATTAAAGCGATGCACTGATTGGAGATAATAGGTCTTCTTTGATGATATGCTCGTTACCCTTAACCAGTTACTTCAGGGCAAGAAGATGACTATATTTCGCTGGAACTTTCACCATATAGACGAGGGAGAGATCAGCCATAGTTCAGTAAGAAATCTTCACTCAGACTATTGGAAGTGACCAGAATAAGCTTAAACTCCAACTAATTGCCAGTTTAAGAACATCCTAGTTATGTTATGACTTGGTTTCCTAACTACACAAGCCCTACTTTTTGAAGAAGCAACAATGCATACACTCACAGTAAGAGTGGATACATGACTGCAGAGGAAATAATAAATATGTCACGTCCTCACTGCTCTCCAAGTCCCATCATAAGGGCAGGAATCAGGACCCCCCCATCCCATGTGAAAATTGAACCCATACTCAACCACGGCTAGACACACCTAATTTTACCGCCCATTAAATGCCCTCGCCTTTCCTTTTGTACCCATTACACGCATGATACCAACAGTAACCCGCAGACCGCGCTTGCCATAAAACTGTAGACGAAGAAAGAAGGTAACAAACAAGACAAATCATTCATACCCATTAATAACTTCCCCGAGGAACATAACACAACAGCGCATTAATCAGACGAACGAACCAACCAACGTAACCAACATCCAAGTCACTCCCTATCTAACACAGACAATCACTAGTGGTCATGATGATACATAAATCAGAAAATCCTACTGAAACTGACATCTAAGCAGACATGGACTCATTACTAATTTCCTCCTAATATAGTACCCTACTCAGTACACACATTTGAGACCCGAATAGGTCTTCCAAGAGCTAATTAATGGATCACATACATCGCAGACTCAGTAGGTCCACATGCAGTCTAGCTCAGAGGGACCCATTGCCACCCTTCCACCACCACTGCCGTCGCCACCATAATCGGGACCGACCATCCAAGTCATTGCACCGCCGAAGAATGGTGGCGGTGGAGGTGGGGCTGAGGAGGGCAACAAGAGAGGCAACTGCAGATTTTCTTGTAGTGACCTAAGGTTAGGGAAATTGTTTGTAATGCCCATGTTTCTCGGGAACCGAGTCATCGATGGAGGCGGCGGAGCGAAGTCGAAGTTGGTGGCTGTGGTGGAGAAACAGGACACGTGCTCGGGCAGCTGCTGCTGCTGCTGGGAGTGACTGTCGTAGGAGCAACTGTCACGGTCAGTGAAAGTGGTGGTGATAGTGGCTGGGTCCAAGAGAGGAGGCAAAGAGACTGATGAAGGAGAGCTGGCTTCTGAGTGGAGGTTGAAACGGCTCTTCTTGTTGCTGCCGCTTACGACGTTGCCACTTCCACCGCCGCCACTCCCGCTCTTTTCAAAGACACGAGAGATCACCCACTCATCCTGTTTATTCATTACGCAGAAGTTAACATCATTCGTAAACATATCCATTTAACCAACCAACAAATTCTAGTCAAATAAACTTGCCTAATAATTGCTAGTCTATGCAAAGTAATGTCATGAACAAATGCACAACATAAAAGGTTGCACCACGAAGGGTTGATGATAATTTTTATGCTCGATAAATCAACATGAGATCTAAAACTATAAGCAACACTTGCTAGGTAATAGGGTTAAGTAGCACAGGCATTTTAGGTTGAGAACACTGGAACTTCTACAATAATAACTATGAACCAAACATTGAAAGAGAACGATATCAAGATCTTTTAAACATCAATCCAGCACAGCATTTCTATGCCAGAGAAGGAAGTGTAATAGGGTTAAGTAGCACATGCATTTTTAGGTTGAGAACACTGGAATTTCTGCAATAATAACTATGAGCCAAACATCGAAAGAGAACGATATCAAGATCTTTTAAACATCAATCCAGCACAGCATTTCTATGCCAGAGAAGGAAGGGTATCTAGAAGATGGATAGGCACGCGATCGTGGTACTGACTAACAAAGCTGTGAAAGAATAAACGAAGCTATAAAGTATATCCAGAACCCATGAAGGACATTTATCTAAACAAATAACGACTAAACTATCACGCTATAACGAAGAAGCTAAAACAGGTAAAAAGTTGGGATAGTTCATCAATCACCTTTGAGCTCCTGGATAGGTAATGATAAGCAAATTTGCCTTCAAGACGATACTCGTGCATAACCCAGTTACTTTTCTCTCCTTTAGGAGCTCTTCCTCGGTAAAACACCAAAGTCTTCTTCATTCCCACAAGGGAACAAGTCTTGGAGCTGTAAATCTCCCGATCTTTTCCTGTCGCCTTCCAGTAGCCAGCTTCAGTGGCTCTGTTGGTTCTCAACCCAGTTGGGTACTTCCTGTCTCTCAGGCTAAAGAAGTACCACTCTTTCTCTCCCATCTTCGCCTTATCTGCAAATAAAAAATATAGTGAAAATGGCTCAGAATGAATTCGGCAGTCTCAAAAAACGTTGTGATCGAGTATAATAGGGTTACCAGGAAGCTCCCATGGTTCGCACTTGTTGAGGTCGACTTCTGCAATAGCCCTACCAGTGAAGTTGCTATCCAGAACCTTCTTGAGAAGATAGTAAGTAATAAGCTCCTCATCAGTAGGGTGGAACCTAAAGCCAGGAGGCAATTGCGTGTCGGCATTGTCAAAATGACGGTGATAGTTCTCCATGAGAAGAACCCAATAAGTAGAACAGCTAAGCTAAATAATAAAGGAAACACCTAAACAAAAGCCAAACTATTTCACTTCTACAAAGAACCCTAGCTTGACAAAAGTCCAACCCTAATCAAGCAACAAAAGCCATGTCGAAAACGAAGCTGGCAAACGTTGAGAGGATTGGGGTGTAAGTAAGAGGAGTAATAGTAATATAAAGGGTGGGTTTTATGGGGATTAGATAAAAAGGGCGGTGGCAGGGTAAAAGGCGAAATAGAGAAGGTATGAGTGAAAGGTAGGTTAGGGGAAATCTCTGAGTTTTCGAAGCTCTGTCGTATTCTGCCGTCTCTCTTTTTATCTCTTTCCCTGAGAGCGAGGTGATCATATGATAAAGGGCATATAGCAATGAGAAGGAAGAAGGAGAAGAAGAAGGAGTGGTTTGGGTGTGTGTAGGGTTCTGTCTGGCGTATGCGTGCGTGCGTGAGAAAGTGTGCAGGTATTCTTTGTCAGTAGTGAAGAAAAATTTGGAGGGGAAGATGGAACAAGAGAGTACACTCTCTTTCGTGTGCGTGAGAGATATAGGAAGGAAGATTTCACCATGAATCGATAAAGCTGTTCCATATATCTCATCTGACAATAATCAGTACAAAAAGATTAAATTATTGTCTTGTCAAAGCCATTGTCACTACACGCCATCTCTGTTCTGTTCTCCTCCAATCCATTTCTTTTGCTCTTTTTTTGGTTTTCTTCTCCTATTTTCCTCTTGTCATTTCTGCAACTGCATTTCAATTACTTTTGCTTCATCAAGCAAGTTAAGAGCATGTTGCCTACCTACACTCATATTTCACATAACTCGTGAATCTCCAAGATGTAATAGTCCAACAGTAGAAAGAAAGTTTTAATGTATGCCAAGTTGCATAAGTCAATGATACAGCAGTTATGATTTTGCTTTAACTGTGAAATATCAGATTGAAATGTCTCTCTCTCTTGACATTGTTAAGGAAGGTGGCATGTCTTTGTATATGTATAATCTTATTCACAGATTACATACAAACCTTGAAATGACTACTTGCCTTGCGTACTAGTTTTATATTATTATTATTATATATAATATGCTAATAGGTTACATCAACAGTTTGAGAACATATCAGACGAAAAGATATCCTGATGGAGCAGCTAAAAGCAAGGTGGCAAAAGAGCTTTACCCCCTACCCTTCACCCTCCGATTCAATCCCCTCTCATTTGCTAGACTATGTAGCCTTTTGCAGCTACTCAAATTGTTTGGCCTCAGTAGCTGATGTAATATTTGTTGCGAGTTTCAATGTTTTAACAAACTCAATTCTCAGGAGTTTTGCCCTCTGCTCTGCCAATAAGGAAAATGTTAAATTTACCTTTTTAAATTATATTAATAATGGTGAAAATTAAAAATATCTCTCAAATTATTAATTTAATTTCAAAAAATATCTCCTCTTATAAGTTAGTGTATGGCTAATAAACTCTAAATTTAATTGACCCAGGATAAAAATCAACTCAGTAATTACTGAAGTTAAAATAATACAAATGTAAATTATAAAATCAAAATTAATTAATAAATATTAAAAAAATTAATTATTTTGAAATATATAAATATTAAGTATTTACGCTATTAAAATTATATATTTACTTCAAATATATCAAAACATTCTTAATTTTTATTGTGCTTAAGTCATTTTAAATTTTATGTATGTTAGATAACGAATAATAAATTTCTATTTAAAAATCAAGATTAATATTTTTAAATATGTTCACGTTGAATATTTGCACTGTACAAAATTATATACTTAGTAATTCTGAATATTTAAATAAGACATTATATGAAGTACATATACAAAAGAGACACATTCACCATGCATGCGATACCTGTAGCGAAAGTAACTCTAACTTAAATTTTTTATATTATATTAATTAATGTTATTTTAAAATAATACATATCTAATTATATGATTATAATCAATTCACATATATTAAACATAGTTAGTCACTAGTAAATTTTCACAGATATTAAACATAGTTAGTCATTAGTAAATTTTGTTTATTTTAAAATATATCAAATTAGATATCTCGAAATTGAAGTTATATATTTAAGTTACATATATTAAAACGTTTTAATTCTTAATGTACTTAAGCCATTTTGAATTTCGTGTACATTAATTATTAGATAATACATTTATGCCCTCAAGGGATGTGGCTCGAATATTGAGAGGGGAGCTTGGCTTCGGTTAAGTTCCAAGTTCGATTCCATGTTAGCCCCTCTTGTAAGAGTCTGGGGCGACCCGCTTGTGGGGTTTCCTCGAATCCAAAAAAACATATATAATACATTTATATTGATAATCAATTCACAGTATTGAAATAATTAATAATTATTATTATATATATTTATATATTAAATATCCGTAATATTAAAATTTTATATTTAATAATTTTATATAGAATACATGTCATTTAAAATATGTATCAAAATAATATTATATTACATGTATCAAAATAATATTATATTTTAACCCACTGTCATTTAAAATATGTATGTATGGTATATTATGATGAACAATTATTATTTATTATAGATTAACAAATTTGATAAAAATTAAAGCATGACATGTAAATATTTTCAATATCTGTGTACAAGAAATAAAATATACTTAATTCCTTGTCATTCACCTAAATGTATACTTTATTGTGCTTATTTTCTCCATCTTTTGATTGATCAATTGATTTAATTGACTCCTTAGTCACTTTACTCTTCAATTAAAATTAATCTTCACATACTAACTTACTAATATTAAAAAAATAAGAACATTGGAAATAACATTTTTTTATCATTAAAACGTGCATGATAAGGGGGAGGTGATATTGTTTGTTGGTGCAATTTGGAGTCCACAATTTCTGTTATAAATCTGCATTAGTCCGAGATCTTACCTATTGTCTTGGAAAATTTCTGTGACATCCCATTATGTGGAGTTAGAACCTCAATTAGTTCAACATAGATGATTATTGAATAGTTTGATATTTTTATTAATTGTATATCATTTTAGAAGTATTTGATATTAGTTTAATTTCATATGATTTTTTTGGAAAGGTGGTAAAGAAAAACGCAAAAAGAAGTTTTAAGTAATATAGTAATTACTTATTGAGTTTGCATATTGTTAAATATAGATAAATAAAATTAATAACTTTAAATTTTAAATATATGAGTTATTAAAACATTAAATTTAGATGTAAATACGAATATGAATTTAAATAAATAATTTTGTTAATATTTGATTATAATTTCATAATAAAAAATTCAAAATTTATTTACATTTTCGACATATAACATTAGATTGAACTTGAGAATATTCAAATTCTTCAATTTTTCAACAAAATATAATTATTTTACATAGAATTGATCTCTTTTTGTAGTCATTATAAAATTATAGAAATATTAAAAATGTTACAGCTCTAAAATTTATTTTTTCGAAAAACATTATATTTACATTTTTATAAATTTTTTTGTAACATTTGATATTAAATTATTATAATAAAATATAAAAGGCACATTACTAAAACAGCGTAATGCTTGCATCAACAAGATAATAATTACTACTATCATATTAGCGAAATTAGTCCTGATGTGAACCCTAAGAATAAAGACCAACTTTCAAGGCTGATGGTACGGTCTGAAGTGCATCATTTATTACCAAACATCTTCGAGCAATGCAATTATTCCTTTGGTCGATTTAATAAAAATAATTATTTGTATGAATAAAATTTAATAGATCAGGATTAAAACATCATAATCAGAAGAGATGATTTCGTGTACTCTTTTTGGATATCAAAGTTATGCATGTGCAATTATTAATTTTTTTATTTTAAAATTACTTTTAAAAGTATATTGATTATAGTAATGTGAATATTACAGCTGGATTTTATTAATTTTATATTGAATTGTCACTTTTTTTATAAAGAGAAAATGAACCAGATTACACAACAAGACGAGGGAAACAAAGTCCCGATAGATCCTCCATAAGGATCATGTGGCACCCTATAGGTGTTGTATCAAAATATGTGACTCCGACGTCAAAATGAACGGCATAGTGAGCAAGCCAGTCGGTGCCTCTGTTGCTCTCTCGATAAACATGGCGATGAATAACAGTCCAATTCTTAGTGAATAGTTCGTTAATGCCTAGTACTATAGGATTGGGGTTCTGGGCTTGGTGATCCGAGAAAGACAAGATGTCAATCACTACTGTAGAATCCACCTCTAGTTCGATCCGTTGGTACCTCAGATTCTACGCTAGAGTCAGTCTAGTATAGACTCCCTAGAGCTTCGCTGTGAGTGAATTATCGCATGTTTGTTAACCAGTCTTATAATATTTTATACCATTTTTAATTTTTATTGATTAAAAATATTATAAAACTAACAAATTACAAAAAAGATCCACTTTTTATCATTTACTGTATTTCATAGTTTTAGCTAACTACAATAAGTGAAATGATTATTGAAAAAAACTTTTCTATTAGATAAAGTTAAGATTAAAAATTACTAAAACTTATCAAATCTCGCATTTTAGAGAAATTTTTATTGTGTCATGTGTGTTAATAAGCATAAACTAGTAATTTTATGTTTTTGACCGTAATAATCATTTACATAATATAAATTAGGTCACATAATATCATTTGCATAAATATCTCAGAACAACAATAAGTTTGAAAATTAGGCAGTGAAGGGCTCTTTGAATATTTTCAATATTAGAAGTCAGATTCTTTTTCTTTCATTTTGGAAAGATATACGATTAAGATGGCATTAATATCTGCGAGGCATTTGAGGCAGGTTTATGTCCAAAAGCTTTCT
The DNA here is from genome assembly GCA_025629845.1 of Erythroxylum squamatum. Taxonomy (NCBI): domain Eukaryota; kingdom Viridiplantae; phylum Streptophyta; class Magnoliopsida; order Malpighiales; family Erythroxylaceae; genus Erythroxylum; species Erythroxylum squamatum. The sequence continues at coordinate 39,634,379 of JAOTBA010000205.1, forward strand.
ATCAGCGTAGAAATGATTAGATGTGTAGCATGGATGCGTCCATTCAGGATTCTAATCAGCCCATCCATCTATCAAGCAATACATTTTAACGCAATCGGATTTTGACACATCGCGCTCGTCAACTAAACCGAAATATCCAACCCTAAAACACAATACAATAAACAGTAGCACAGGCTTTTCCATCAAATCATCCGCTTTATAACATGTTGACAAATCACGTCCAGTGTAAGTTTCAATCTATTCTACTCTAGCCATGTCTTTTTTCTGTCTACGTCTCCTTTCATTCATTCTTCAAATTGCAATTGGGAAATTTTAGAAATCGAATTAGTGCAGATATTAAATACCTTATGATTTCAGAACAAAATTACAGGGACGGGAAGAGTTGACTTTTTGTGAAATAATGCAAAATGAACAGAGAATCGACGAAAAGAAGGAGAACAACAAAAAGAGGAGAGCTGTGTTTGATGTCTGAATCTGATGTGATGTTATGTACTTGTTTGTGTTTTCAGTTCCGTATTCAGAGTAGCGTGATATTTATTTTTGTAGCAGGTGGAGGTGGAGGTGGAGTGGAAACGGAAACGGAATTAGTAATATCTGTTATTATAATTAATAACTAATTTTGTAAAATAGGTGAAAGTAATAGTAGAAAATAAACAAATAGTTAGGGGCTCGATAACCAAGAGATTAGCGTAAGGATTGCGCATGACGACAACCTTATGTCAGCTTATCCACAGTCCCGCCGCCCTCCGTCTTCGACGCGTCGTAGTGCGAGTCAAGAAAGGGCCGTCCAAATGTTCTCTTGTCATCCACCACCCCCCATCCCCATGTGCGCAGTACGCACCCCTTGCTTCCTGTCAGTCCAATTATTCCACATTATTATTCTTCCCCCTTGGATCTATAGAAACATACAATCAAAACAAAGATTTCCGTTAAATTCTATAAACCAACGAAATCAACTTTTTTTTTTTTTAACTTTTAACACGATTACACTTAAATTAATTTATATCCAAATTATAAAGAATATGCGAAATTATAATGTTACGTATTATTAGACCTTTTCAATTTTTACGCACCAATAAGATTCATGTTAGGTATCCTTGTTGTCGAAGTTCTTATAATATGGTAAAACTAAAACATATTTGTGTACTGTGAGTAGATTATTTATCAAAATAAAAGATTAAAATTATAATTTACAATGAGTAATTCTTACCTACAAGGCTGTATTTTATGGGCTGAATGCATCTGAAGCACAGCCTGATTGAGTCCATCATAGATTAACCAAGACCCAAGTCCATTTATGATGAAGCACCACATCGTTAGGTTATGAAAATTGGATTAATGTCATCAACAAAAAGTCAAATATTGGATTAGTTTTTAATTTTATGAAAAGAAAACCAAATTCAACAAAAGCTGGAAAACGTTAGCTGTTAGATTTGATGCACTTTCATATTAAGTAAAATATTAACCATATAGTAATTTGTAAACCACATTTTTAAATAAGTAATTTGATAAGTTTGCATAATATATTCGAATTAACTGATGTTTTTAAGTAGTAATGTATTTCCACTCTCAAATCTCAATCAATTGTTTTCTAAAGTTTTTTTCTGATTCAATTGCTAATAATAACAATATATATTGACATTGATTTTAATATTCCATTTGCACTTTATGAATTTTAAATTTCTAAAACGCAGGTTTTTGTACTTCATAATTGATAGATGCAATGCAATAGGTTTAAATAATCAATATCAAATTAAGGATCTTATATTGTATCATTTATAAATGAAATGGAGATCAATTATTAAACGGTTTAGTTGAATGGGCAGTACATGTGCTTGTTTTGTTCTTCTTTTATGTGTCACTACAACTTCGTGTTGTACTTTTGAGCAGACTCAACGTTTTGGGGAGTGGATGATTGTGGACAGACATAAACGTCGTCCTTCACGCCCCAAAAATCCAGAACTGATACAAGGCGACGCTACGCTGGATAATCGAAATAGATATCAAGCATTAAATGAGGAGATCACAGAGCAAGAGTTGGACGCAACTGAGTTCCAAGTTGGACGTGTCGATGTAGCAGGGCCTTCCTCTAGGCCAGTGTTGAGGCAGCATAAAACAAGAGCGGTTGGTAATAAAAATAAGCCCAATGTCAAGTCCAAGCTTAGTGTGGAATAGAGCAAAGCTGGGGGCCAGGCTCTACATATCTCGAATGATGCAAATAATGTTAAGGAACGCCAAATTATTCTTGCTCAGAAGGACCCAGGTTTTGCTACAGGTGGGGAGGTGAACATGGGGTTGGTGAAATCGTTAGTTGGCACTTTCCAGCAGATTTTTTCTTCGGACATAAGCCAGAACATCATGCCTGGTGAGCAATACAAGTCATAAAGGGATGCTATTGTCTTAGGTGATCCTCCTGACACAGGAAATAATGTGCGGGACAAAGACATCGCAGTGCCGTTGTCCTCTTCAGATCACTAGGAAGGCATCTTGGGAATGGAGGTGGACTCCACTCAAAATCCTGAACATGTTCTTGAGACCGCCATGGTTGCGAAGGTGGAAGATTCCCATCTGGTTGGTGAATCAGGACATTAGGCCATGCTTGATTGGGGCTGTCTCAAAATTCTGTTTTATTGTTATTTAATGATTAATGCTAATATAATTTGTTGGAATTGTCGTGGGGCTGGTAAGAAAGAGTTTGTTCCTGTTGTTAAAGAGATCAAGCGAACTCATAATCCTGCTATCCTGTTCTTGTCGTAAACTCATATTTCAGGCTCTCGCGCCGAGGAGGTTTCTTGGGTCCATGGGTTTGATATGGTTGAGAGAGAGTCGAGACTGTTGGCTATGCTGGCGGTATTTGGGCCCTATGGAATTCTTCTTCTGCTGACATTTCCATCCTCCATTCCCATAGACAATGTCCATCTCTGATTGTCCATGGTCCAAATGGTAGAGACTAGGTGTGTTATGTTGTATATGCTAGCCCGATTAACTCCATCAAAGAATCCTTGTGGGAATTTTTGACAGATGTGAGTACGGACATTAACTTCCCCTGGAGCAAAAGGTTTGAATCCCCAACCCAAAGGGCCCCTCACACCCCGGCCCGACGAAGCAACTGGGAGGATATAAATCAGGTACTCAGCGGCCCGCTAAAGGAGAGGTGAGCAACCCACAGGTTTACAAGGAGCCCACCCTCAAAGCCCACAAGAGGCTCAAGAATGTTGCTCCCACACTGCAAACCGTGGAATTCGAACCTTGCACTTTGGAACAAATCTGCCCCTCCAGAACCAACTGAGCTACGCCATGCGGGGATTGGACATTAACCTCCCCTGGCTAGTTATTGGGGACTTCAATGACTATCTTCATCCTAGTGAAAAAAGAGGTGGCAACTTTGATTGGAGACGTGCGAGCATCTTTCACTCACAGGTAGGTGTTTGTGGATTGCATGACATGGGTTTTAAGGGCTTTCCCTATACATATGCCCGCAAAAGCCATGGAATCTTCACTACTCATGTCAGACTAAATCGAGCTTTATGCAATGCGAACTGGCAGTCTCTCTTCCCTAGGCTAAAGCCTCAGTTTATCATCTGTTGCGCACGATTTCTGATCATAATCCTCTATTACTCAAGCTGGCTAATTTTATTCCTAAACCTTCCATAAGGCCGTTTCATTTTTAGGCTACGTGGCTGCTTCATGATGAGTTTCCTCGAGTTGTTAGAGAGGTGTGGGCTCCCTATAAGCACTGTGTCCAGGAGGCTATCTAGGCGGTGACCCACGCAGCGAAGATTTTCAATACAACTGTATTTGGCAATATCTTTTAGCGTAAGAGGCTTATTTTGACGAGAATACAGGTTATCCAAACCTTTTTGAGTAATCAACACTCATCTTTCTTGGTGGACTTAGAGGAAATATTGAATAAGGAGTGTCGTATTATTTTAAGATAAGAAGAATTACTATAGTTCCAAAAATCCAGAGTCTAATGGCTACAGCCTAGTGACAAAGCAATTACATTTTTCCATGCTACTACCCTCTCTCGCAGGAAGAAAATCGTATCGAAAAGCTACGACTAAGATTGGGCTTATGGACCTCTGAACCTGACGCAATAGAGCGCGAAGTCCTCTATTTTTACAAGGACCTTTTCTGCACAATAGGGAGTATGACTAGGGCAAGGCAACTGGGTGCCAATGGTATCCTCTCTGGGGAGGCTTGTGAATCGCTGGTTAAACCAGTTGATATTGCGGAGGTGCTTATGGCAGTAAAATCTATGAAACCCTATAAAAGCCCAGGTATGTAAGACAGGTACTGGTTTTGTAGTTCGGAATAGTAATGGAGACTGTATAGCTGCTGGCAGTAATATTTTTCCGGGGGTTTTGGATCCGTCAACAGCAGAGGCTATGAGTATTCGTGAAGCTTTAAGCTGGGTGAAGATGCAAAAATTACACTTTGTTATTATTGAATCAGATTCGCAATTGCTTATTCAAAGTTTTCTTTCGCGTAGTCGCAATCGGTCGGAGATTGATTTCATTGTTAATGATTGTTTCTTTCTTAGTCATTCCATTAATGATATTCATTTTGGTTTCTGTAAAAAATCTGCGAACTGTGCAGCTCACGCTCTTGCGAGAAATGCTAGTTCTACGTCAAGTCTTGTTTATTGGGATTTATCTTTCCCTACTTGTATTTCTTCAGCTCTAGCTGCAGACAATAGTTCTTAATAAAGCTTTCCTTGTTTGATTTCAAAAAAAAAAAAAAAAGCCCAGGTCTGGATGGTCTTCAGCCTATCTTTTACCAAACCTTTTGACAGGATGTGGGTGATTCTGTTGTCAGTATGGTTAAGCAAGCTTTTGAGAGTGGAGTTGTGCCTCATGATATTTCTGATACGCTTCTTGTCCTTATCCCTAAGGAAGAGAATCTGGTAACTATAAGCCAATATCGTCCGATTAGCATTTGTAATGTGATCTATAAAATCTTGAATTGGGTTAGACCTTTTCTAGCAGAATTGGTTAATCCAGTCTAGGCTCCCTTTATCCCCATAATAAAGGCTTCTGATAACATAATCATTGCTCAGGAGGTCATCTACATGATTAAAAGTTTGAGAAAGGGGGGTATAGCTGTGAAGATAGACTTGGCAAAAGCTTATGATAGAGTTGATTGGGACTTTCTATGGCGGGTGTTAATGGAATTTGTCTTCCCCATGATTTATGTCAATCTGATTATGAGCTGTGTCTCGAGCTCTGTGTTGTCCATTGTATGGAACGGCCATAGACTTGAATCTTTTAAACCAAAATGAGGCCTTCAACAGGGTGATCCTCTATCTCCCTATCTGTTTATACTATGCATGGAGAAGCTATCGGGCTTGATCACAAAGAAGGTTAATGAAGGCCAATGGAAGCCAATTGGTACCTCAACCGATGGTCCTTGAATCTCTCACCTCCTCTTTGCGCATGCCTTTATGAGTCAAGCTAGAGTAGTGCGCTATGGACGAGTTTTGCCAAGTATCAGGGATGCAAGTGAATAATGCCAAATCTAAAGTTTTTATCCCCAACAAAGTTTGTAGACGGAAACGGGAAAGGATTAAAACTGCCTTGGATATCACTAGCTCCCAACGTTTAGGGGCATATCTTAATGTGCCTCTGTGTACTTAGAGAATGACTAAGAATGATTATGCTGGGATCCCAGACAAGATTAGCTTTAGACTAGCTGGTTGGAGGAGTAAGCTCTTGAATAAAGCAAGACGGGCTACTTTAATCCAGGATACAATCACGTCTA
>JAOTBA010000205.1:39652466-39663184 GCA_025629845.1 Erythroxylum squamatum
TAATTATTCTTTTTATTTGATATTTTGATGTAATTATTATTTATTATATGATAAAATTATAATATTTTAAATACTTTATATTGTTCTTAATTTTATATTTCTATGATGATAAATTAATCTTTTTCATATTAATTGTAGTTATTATTTATATGTGGAATATGTGAAAATAATATTAAGAAAAATAAATAAATTGTTCTTATTTTAAATTTCTATTATTATGATTTTTTGAGACAGGTTGGTTTAAATTATACAATACAATATTGAATGATTATTTTGCAATTTTTAAAAAAAATTAGGGACTATTTTATAAATTGAAAAAATTACCCGAAACACTACTGGATATTGACTGGTACCGGTATAGTACTTTACTAAAATCCAATCCGGTACCAGGTCCAATACGGTATTCGTATCGTTAATCACTATTCTTTACCAAAAAATTTAGGTGACATTATGGCTAGATGGGCACATAATTCACAAAGTATAAATTTAATAATATTAACAATAAAAAGTTGTCTTTAATGACGATAATAAAAGTAAAAGTAATAACATAATGTGATTAACATATTTCAATGACTAAATTAGGAGTAATAGTTAGAAAGAAATAAAAACAATGCTAAGCTAAAAAACTAAAAATATGTTAATTTCAACTCAATTGTTAAACCAAGGAAACATCACTAATTTGAATATATTTCTTGATTTGAGCACTCTTAGATACACATGACATGTTTGTATTGATTTGTTATTAAATTCAGTGAGACGATTTCCATGAATCAATGGATGACCATATTCATGGAAGTCAGTCGGTAATAAAAGTAGCCTGTGGAGGTTGCTTCGTCATCTTCCAGTGTTGTTGGGCTATAAAAGGATGCCCAACCTCCAGACTCTATCCATGCAGAGTGAAAGATCTTAAAGCCCTTCAACGTGTGGCAGTTAGCTTGCATTCACTCTCAAGTCTCACCCACCAGTCCCTTTGTCTAACTCTCTCAGTTTTGGTTCTTCTCAGCAAAGAAAAATCACTTCCAACTCTCCAAATTAGCAACGCAAACACTTCGAACCGGAAGGAAGCTTTTGTCCTTTCTCTTTTTATCTTTTTAGAAGAGACAAGGAGGGTGTTTGAAGAAATGGAGAACGGCACCGTGAGAAGTGGAGAAGTACAGACCCCAACAAATATCACCATTAAAGGCATTCTGAGCTTGTTAATGCAACATATAGATGAGACTCATAAGAGGAGTGTGATTTCACTGGGGATGGGTGACCCTTCTGCTTATTCTTGCTTCCGTACCACTCCTGTTGCTCAAGATGCTGTTGTTGATGCCCTTATGTCTGACAAGTTCAATGGTTACTCTCCTACAGTTGGCCTACCTCAAACAAGAAGGTAATTTACCAATTATGCAATCCTCTAAGTTTAAATACTCTTTCTGCTACTATTTGGGTTCTCAACCTTAGTTAGCTTTTGTTAATGCAATCATATCGAATGTGTTTCTTGTTATTCAGAGCAATAGCGGAGTACCTGTCTCGTGATCTTCCTTACAAGTTATCAACCGATGATGTTTTTATAACGTCAGGCTGCACGCAAGCAATTGATGTTGCTTTGGCCATGTTGGCTCGTCCTGGTGCCAACATCTTGCTTCCAAAGCCTGGCTTTCCAATTTACGAGCTTTGTGCCGCTTTCCGGGGCATCAAAGTTCGTCACTTCGATCTTCTCCCAGAGAAAGGTTGGGAGGTTGATCTCGACGCTATTGAATCACTGGCAGATCACAACACTGTTGCAATAGTCATTATAAATCCTGGAAATCCTTGCGGGAATGTGTACTCCTATCAACATTTGAAAAGGGTCAGTGAACCTACTTATAATCTCCTAAATTTGAAGATCCAAAATAATCTCTCTTTTTTCTTTTTTTTTGTACGGATTCAGATAGCGGAAACTGCTGAGAAGCTCAAAACTCTTGTTATTGCCGATGAAGTTTATGGGCATCTGGCTTTTGGGCGTAATCCGTTTGTGCCCATGGGAGTTTTTGGCTCCATAGTTCCTGTAATCACTCTTGGTTCTCTGTCGAAAAGATGGATAGTGCCTGGATGGCGACTTGGTTGGTTTGTAACAAGTGATCCCTCTGGCATGTTTAGACAACCCAAGGTTAACTCTTCTATTCATGATTCGCATAAGATCTGGTATAACATAACTTCATTTGAAAGCCTGCTTGAAATTATCCTAATTGATTAATCACAGGGCATTGAAACAGAATCAAAACATTTGTCTATTCAAGGAACATAATCTCCTCATTTTAATACTGGATGAGGATTGCATGTTACTCTGCGAATTTCATTTCGTTTTAAAACAGTTTCTCTCTCCCCCTGACAGAACAATAGTTGTTAAGAAGCTGACTTCTACGGAATGTACTTACTATTAAATCGCGTCCTCTTTTCTTTTTAATGTCTCCTTTGAGTCAAACCCTGAGTGTGCTTAAAACCTGGAATACTATAGTTTACCGAACTAAGCAATGGTTTACATTCAAGAGTTTGGATTACCGTAATTACCGAATCAGTCAAGTCAAAACTGTGCTTCCTTCTCATTTCCTTCTCCTCTATTTTGTCCTCAGACTGTTGAGCGCATCAAGAAGTACTTCGATATTTTGGGAGGGCCTGCAACATTTATTCAGGTCCGTCTGCGATTATTTGAACAAGTTGCTTACTTGTTTCAGACCTCGCCTTCAAAATAGTTGTGTTTATCTGATAGTGGTAAGATTTAGTGCTATAGTCTCAATACGCTTCTTGGTCTTTCAGGCAGCAGTACCTCGTATTATCGAGCAAACTGATGATGTTTTCTTCAAGAACACCATAAAGACACTTAAGCGTAGCTCTGACATTTGCTATGATAAGATAAGGGAGATCTCGTGCATTATTTGCCCTTACAAGCCAGAAGGGTCAATGGCTGTAATGGTGAGGATAAACCAGAGACTTACTTGTCTTTATATTACTTGAGCCAATTGCATTTTGTTGAAAGTAAGAATTTTTGAACGCAGATGAAGTTGAATCTTTCACTGCTGGAAGGCATCAGTGATGATATCGATTTCTGCTTCAAACTGGCTAAAGAGGAATCTGTTATTGTTCTTCCAGGTAGAGCTCTTCCAATAGTAACAGAATATTCTCAAGAACTAAACAATCTTCAGTTTGGAGGCTAAACTTTTGATCACCGTCATAATTTACAGGAACTGCTGTGGGGCTCAAGGATTGGATTCGCATTACTTTCGCTGTGGACCCGGCAGGGCTGGAAGAGGCTTTGGGAAGGGTGAAATCGTTCTGTCAAAGACATGCCAGTCGTATTTTAGGAGCCTAACACTCAAGATAGTTCCCAATAATCCTATGAAAGATTGATGATGGAGCTACCAATAAATTGTATGAATTAGAAATGATAAGAACATGTAATTTCCAAAAGAATACCTACCATGTAATAGTTCTCTTGCCATATCTATTGATACTAAGAAATATGCAAAATATGTTTAATGCTCTTCAAAAATACCAAATGCTGTGTTTCTTGTTCTCTCGTTTGAGGTGTTCGGCTCCACCAAAAATAAACAATTCAGATTGAGCAGTTGCGACGTAGTTTTCTAACATGTTTTGATCTTAGTTCAACCTCGTCCTGTTTAGGATCGCTTACTTTCACCGCAAAAACATTTTGCCCCAAACAAAATTCTGCTTCCGATGTGTCCATTATGGTTTTAGAGGATGATCATGCTAACGATTATTAATTTATAATTCATTAGTTACAAATCGGTTAGTTGCAGTGTTGCACCAATAGTCAAATTTTGTACAAATACAGAACTTCAACAAGCATTCGTGAGATACTACTGAAAATCGTTGGAGAAATTTTCAAGATTTGTTTCGTTTCTATGGGTTGCTTTGTCTGTGCGCAAGTAGTAGAAACTTACTGTAGAACATTTCATGGCTTCAGAGCAGATAATTTGATCGTAGAATAGAGGAAGAAGTCTTATTGTTCATGGAAATTTCCGAGGGAATGAAGGTATGAGGAGATAAGCATCAGAAGAGCAGAGGTTGATTCATGTGGCAATAGCACGAGGCAAGAACAAGAAATGCTGCGGGGCATACAGCTTACTCTTCTTCCGTAAGATTCTAATAATTCAGAGTATGTGCTAGTGACCACTCCATTAACACAAGATTAAATACGGATAGACTTGACTTGCATTCGGATGTGTACCATCCGTCAGACCCGCTGCAAAGTATGTACAATCTAGACTATCAGATTATATGAGATAGAAACTGAAGGGATGGATGCCATGCCAGGCATTGCTTATAATTCAAAATGAATCTTCAAAAACCTTATTCAATTATAACACTCTATGCTGAAGTAATTTCATGGTAAGAAGCAATCAAATCAAATATGAAAATTGGTTAAGAGATCAAGCAGTTACTTCTTGCGCTTGAGTGGACCAGTCTTATAACCTGATTTGGTGGGCTTTCCCCATGGTGTTTGCGAGACTCTTCCAAAGCCCCCACTACTCTTACTTTTACCCTCACCTCCTCCATGAGGATGATCTACTGGATTCATAGCAACACCTCGAACAACTGGTCTTCGACCCAACCAACGACTCTGTCCAGCCTTCCTAAGACTCTGATTTTTACGATCAGGGTTAGAGACTTGACCAATGGTGGCACGACATCTAGAATCAATCAGTTTCTCAGCACCTGAAGGGAGTTTAATCAAACAGTAAGCTGAAGTAGGCTCTTTCAATATCTTTGCCGAGGTGCCAGCAGCTCGAACCAGCTTGCCGCCTTGGCCCGGTTTCATCTCTATATTGTGTATAATAGTGCCAATACGCATGGAGTTGAGTGGCATACAACTTCCAATTTGTGAATTGATATCAAGATGAAACTTTTGCCTCATCATATTCTCCCGCAATGACTGAGTATCAGCAGTATCTGGATTATTGCAAGAAAATCAGGGCTAACACATAGCATGTTGTGCATATTTGCTGACAAATAAATCTCATAAACTTTCAATTCTTTTACTGTCGTATAGCAAATAATAAAATTTGGGCAAGAAAAAATTAAAAACACGGAGTCGAATCAAAAGCATGCTAGATAACACTTTTTCTAGGAAAAAACGCAATTGAATTTGCTTGATTTTTCCCTCAAAATTCAGTCACCCGTTAATTGTAGAACTTGAAGTTGCCATTCTTTAATAGTTTCTCCACAATGTTAAGGATTGTAAACAATACATAGAACAGAATTTGCAAATTTTCCCACATAAGGAAAAGTACCTGAAATCTCACAATTTCAACATTTCTAGGCTGTAGAAAGGAAACAAAACATAACATCGGCAATCAATCTATATTGCAAGTCATAGCAACTAGAAAAACACCTGACAATTAAAAGAGAATTTTAAAGTGAAATTCACTACCGAGCTAACCTCTGGGGAACACGTCACCGAGATCAATCGACTAAAATCAAGATAAGCTCGAACAAAGAGTAAAAGAAGAAAGAACGAGAATGCAAACCACAAAATCTTTCATAATTTCTTTTGTTTAGGCCTGACGAACATCAGGTCTAGGTACCGACTATAACAATTTGGGTTATAATTTAGAAAGAATCGAAAAGGTGCTTAAATTCTCAGGTCACAAAATATTTCCTACATTTGCAAACAGTAAAAATTCCACAAAATCCGCCATCTTCAGAACAAATCATACATGGAGGTGAAGAGAAAAAGAATTAGGGTTTTCGAAGAGTGATAGCAGAGGAGGAGGAACCTGTGGAGAAATAGTGAAAAACATTAAAGCTGCCGCTTTCAACTTGCAGAAGCCTCCGTAGGGGTAATAATGACCGAGACCTCCATAGAGTCATCGTCGTTGACTTGATTTCGGCTTTCGTTACTCTTGGCTCTTTTTCTTTGTTTTCCCGTTTTGCCCCTGAGCCTTCACTGTAATTGCCACTAATTCTGTGCGGTAAAATGCACCTTTTTCATTAATATTATCATTCTCTTCAATAAAGAATTTTTTTGAAAGTGTACAATAATTCTCCAATTTAAGTTACTTAATAAACTAAGTTTAAAAATAAATAATTATTTAATTTAATTAATCAATAATAAATTTTAACGAAGAGTATACAAGCACTAACACACACCTAATTATGAGTGAGTTCTTTTAGAATCCCTCTTCCAAAAATTTAGTTATATATTTCTCAATCAATGATTATGATCATCTGAAACAATTATCTTAAACAATAACCACAACATTGTCATCGTTAAACAAATAAACTGAGAAAATAGACAATCTATAATTAAATACCAAAAACAAATTGCATTAATAACTATAGATTAGTATTTAATTATGAGATTAATTACTAAAAAAATCTCAAACTTTACTCAATTTTATAAATATAGTCCGAATATTAACAAATGATTATTAAATACTTGAAGTTTTAATTTTTCTCAAATATAGTTCAACGTTAATGTCTCCGTTAATAGAGTTGACGTGGCTAAGTCACACATAAGATGTCAGGTATAGAAAGCTTTCACATAGTTTATAAAAAGCTTGCCTATTCATCCTAACCATTGAAATACATGACTCATCATTATCCTGCACAATTCGCCTCACATAATCTTGATTTGTATAAAAATTTAGAAAATAACTTCTAACCTTTGGCCTATAACTATATAAAGAAGCCTCCAATGCCAACAAACTGAATAGCGAAGTAACAACATTACACAACTACAACCATACAATCAAGACAGCCACAATCCTTTTTGTTCTTTCAACATTTCTACGTAAACTCAAACTGAAACGAGTCATGACTGCAAAAAATGAAATTTATAACGTATTTACATAAATTTGTTCAAAAAATGTACAATGTAAAAGAACAACTATGAAATAATTCAAAATAATTTCAATGTACGATGTAACAGAACAACCATGAAATAATTCTAATCTTACAAAATTTTATTTCTAAAGTTGCTCCTTAGAAAAAGTAGGGCATAATTGCTAGCGGATACTATCTCATTTTTCCATATGGGTTAGAAAAGGAAAAGAAGTCAAGATTTTAGAGGTTTACGCTTCTTTCTTGTCAATAGCGTGACTAGAACAACTTACATAAAAGTTGTGGTAATTACACAAGCACTTACGCCAACAGCATCTCTAACAAGTCAAATGAGACGCAAAAGCCAACAATGATCAATTTATGTACATGGGTTTTATGTTTCAAATGCACTTAATAAGTTTAATATGGTTAGTGGCATCCACATGCTACCTTACAGATGCAAATGGCCTAGCAGAATAGCTTAATTTGTTACGCAATCTAAGTTATTTATCTGTAAAGTAATTAAACTCAAGCAATAACTTTTAAACTTTAGATGAATTCCCTTTCATCATAACACCGACAAACCTCAAATTTTAATGTCCAAAACACAAGCTTTCGCTTGCAGGATGTCGAGTTCTAAATCAAGGAAAAGCTAATCACTCGGTAAATAATAATAATTAAGCAACCATGATTGCTTTTGGTGTAAACTATAAAGAGTTTTTCAAAAGTTGTTTAGGAAATTATATAATTTTAGATAGTACTTTTATCTTACAAAGCATTTGTAACCGTTCCTTTCAAGTAGTGATGATACTTGGAAAAGAACAGGAGAACGAAAACATAAATTTTCTACTTAGAAGTAGCAAACCAACAATTTTTAAATGTCCACGCAAAACATGCATGTCATTACTAACGAAGTTTACTTTCCTCCTAGGAGGAGGAGGAAAAGGATGTTTAGCTTCTTAGTGGGAAACACATAAACTATTCCAATAACAAATCACATGTTGTCACCACTACGAGGACGGCTACAACTTTGATTTAGTGGGAGCAAAACAGTAAACCCATGTACATAAAATTATCAAAGATCAAATTTAGTAAAAACAGTATGGTAAAATAAAATTAGTCCGCAACTCTACATGGGAAGATTCATGGTTCAAATCTCTCATGCACAAACTATGTCAAGGATAAACAAATGCTACAGTTCATTGATTTTAAGAAAAGCAACAAGCTAAAATCACATTAGTCAGTTTAAAGGTTGTCCCAATTTTAGGACCAAAATGTTGGACAAACATAAAACTACAAGAATGGGCATACCTTATAGCTGATTGGAGGGCTTCAAAGCTGGAAACACGTTTTAAAGTAGCTGCAAAAGCATTGAGAGGAACCATGTAAAATAAAATAACTTACATTGTATCTGATGAGTTTTGAGAATGATTACACCTAATGCAACCAAGTAGATATAGGTTCTATGAATTTGTTCTATTAAGTATTATCTGTTACTTTGAAAATAAAGTTAAATATATTACAAGGTAACAAAATCCAACTCTATTTTGTAAAATTAAAAAAACAGCTTTAATTTTGTAAATATCTTAACCATAACAAGCTACAATTGTAAGAAGACTAAATTACATAAACATGGCAAACTTGTACATATCATGAAATATTGTCAATTCAAAATTTATGAAGCTAATATTGAAGTCTCTGTCATAGAAAATAAGAAGAAATAAAAAATGTTCCTGAATTTAATGTTTGTTTTGTCTAACTCATAAAACAACATAAGTAAAGAAGAGAAGGTTCTTACACTTGTTAACTATCGGTGTATTTCATGCATACACCTTTTAGTTATTGCAAGTATCTCCTCGTTGAATTAGGAATGTTCTCAAGACAAGCTAACACAAGGACCAGAAACCCAAGCACTCAAATACATAATAGCCAAATTCTCTTCGTTTAGGAAACTCAATAGCCAAATTCAACTACTAAACCATATAAGAAACTGGTTGACAGGGTCAACGCAAACAATCAAAGCTCAAGCTACCATTTTTCCATTTCCTATTATCAACACCATATGGAAAAGCTGAAAGAAAAGGAAAAAAAATACCCAGATGAAATTCATGTCTGCATTGGAGCTTGGCCCTAGATCTACCTCCATTGTCATACAAAATGTTCAAAACTAAGAAACTCACAGAAAATGCATGAGACAAACATCAATGAAAAATCCTACCAAATGCCAAGACAAGTACGTATGAAACATTAGCAAAACATTTCCATTTTTTTAGCTTTTTCTTTCATTTTTTTTCTCTTTACTTAAAGATCGAACTTACAAATATCAACAAAACCCATCAACAAAACCTAATCTCTCACTCAATCGAAACAAAACTCCATCATCAAAACCCCTCACCCAATCGAAACAACAGGAATAACTTACCTAGAATCTGAAAATGGTAGAACGTTGGGTTGACTTCAATAGAGAGTGAATTTGGAGAAGAGAATCATGAACTTAAAGAAGTGGAAGAAGTTTCAGAAGGGAGGATCAAAGAAGTCAAAGACATCAAAGAAACTTCGGGAGGCTTAAACGTGGGAAGGATAAAGTTATTCTTGGAATAGATAAAGATAGGTAGGGATCGATTTTATCTATTCCCGAAAGTTAAAGAATAGATATTCTTGATGATTACTTATTTTGTGTTTGTTTCTAATCAAACACAGGTTTAATAATATGCTAGGAATATGCTAGGAATAGAATAGCTATTCCGTTGAACCAACCATCCCGTTAGTGTATCAGGCTTTTGTTTGTTTAGTGACAACTCCTTTCTTGTAGTTGTGTTCCGAAGAATGATTTTCTTTAAGACAGAATCGGATCTTTCTTCTCTTAATTGTTCTAATTTTGTGCTATTTAATTTTTTCATATATTTATATAGACTCTATATAAATATGTTAATGAAATTTAATAGAATAGGGCATGAACTGGTTAATAGGAACAGAGAATCTGTTCCCGTTTAGGACACATCCCTTTGTAACTCTTCTGTCTCTAATTCAAATCTTTCAAAAAAATGAATTTAAAGGAATTTTATTAATATCTTTCAAATATATGTGCTACATGTTAATAAACTCCTATTAGCATATGGTCAATACCAGTGTTAAGAGTTTCGTATTGTACCGATCGATACTGATCAATAAACAATATAAAACTTAACTTTTTGGTACCGGTTGTTAGTATCGGTTAGTACCGGTAATTTCATATGGTACTGGCCAGTACCGGCCAATGTTTAAAATACCGATCAAATACCGATCGGTACCGCAAACTTAAAAAATGGAAGGACTTTTACAAAACAAAAAATTTACCTCCATCCCCCTCCAACTTTTGTAAACTCTCTCTCACTCTCACATAGTCACATTGTTTGTTTCTCTCTCGTCTTTATCTTTGATGTCTCACAGCTCCCAGCCACTACCGTCTCTCCCTCACCACCTCACGTGTTGCTATAGCCAACCACCACTCTGCGATCATCTTTTCCTCATGTCGCCTATGTAGTAGTGCCCAAGCTAATCGCACAAGCCTCCACAACCACCATACCCAGAAACAACCTTCTTCTTTCAGAGTAACCTTGACCCAAAGGAATGAAGGTCGAGGCACAAAAGCACAACAAAGGAAAAAAGAGCTCCAGAGAAAAAGGTGAATGGAAGAAAGTCGGTGGAAGGCAAAAGAGAACAAAAGCTCAAGCAATATCCTCCGCTTCTAAAGTAATTGTCGTTTACTAAAAAAGTGACCGATCATTTAATTATTTCAATTATGTAAATGTAGTGTAAATGAGCCCATTTATATGGTAATTCATGTGATATTTTTTATACTCCCTCCGATTCATAATAAGTGTCGTTTTAGATACATTTTAATTATTCAAAATAAGTGTCATTCTTGACTT
>JAOTBA010000205.1:39690484-39710973 GCA_025629845.1 Erythroxylum squamatum
TTTCCAATTAGTCCTAATCACTCTCGACCTTCGCCACTTTACTATTTTACCCTTCCCGTCGGGGGTGGGATGTTACATGCTATGAAGAAGTTCATCCAAGTTTTTAAAGGAAGTGAAGGAGTAGCTCGTAAAAAATTTCGCATTTGTATTAGAGGTCTCCTATTGGACCAATTGTCGAACCATAAGGAGGTAAGGCGCCCATCCTTGATCACATAGGAGCTCTCGTGATGAACCGCATCTCTCAATTTTAACAATTAAGTGAGAAAAGAGGAGTGAGTACTTTTCAGTTTGATGGCCCATATACTATGCCCCTTAAGGAAATAGACATGTAGCCATTTTATCCACAAGCTCTTCTTGTCATCCAATATCCACCATAGCCGTTTGAGAATGAAAGATTGATTAGCAGCTTTAATAGAAAGAATGTATAGTTTGCCTTCTTGTTTCGAAAAGCATATATCAGCCCATTTAACCTTTGCGGCTCTAGGGTGACCATTTGGATGACTCCAGAGAAAAGATCTAAGGATTCTCTCAATTTCTTTGATGGTACTTTGAGATAAAAACATATGAGAGCTCCAGTACACATGTAACGAATTCAGTACAGATTTAATAAGTTGAAGCTTACCCGCATATGAAAGTGAATTGTTAATCCAGGACTTCATTCTCCTTTGAATCTTGTCTAAGAGAGGGCGACATTCTAAGAAAGTTAGCCTTTTTGTCGATACCGGGAGCCCAAGGTAAAGTAAGGGGGAGTTTGTAATCGCATGCCAGTTGTTGCTGCATTAATGTGTTCCATGTGGGTTGCATTTTTAGATAAGAGGAAATGGATTTTTTTGCAGATTAAGATGAAGCCCAGAAGCTTGTTTGAAAACATTAAGAGCTCGCATAAAAGAGTGTATAGATTCTTATCAGCCCTACAAAAAAGAAGAAGGTCATCGGTAAAACTGAGATTAGTGAGATTGAGTTTCTTGCACTTTGAATGGTGTTTAAAATGGGAGGCCAAGGTGGTCTTCTTCCTTATGATTGCGTTAAGGACTTCCATAGCAAGTATGAAGAGGTAAAGGAAAATTGGGTCTCCCTGCCTGAGCCCCCGAGCAGCCTTCAAAGAAGGGGTAAGGGAACCATTAACAAGTACCGAGAAGGAGGCTGAAGTAATACATTTAATGATCCACGTGATAAACTGAGTTGGAAACCCAAAAGCTTCCAGCATATACCGAATGAATTTCCAACTGATACTATCACAAGCCTTATGGAAGTCAATCTTCATAGTGCAGTTCGGAGGAATATTCGTAGTAGGGTATCCCTTCAGCAGTTCTTGAACAATAAGTATATTGTCTCTAATATGCCTATTCGACAGGAAAGCATTTTGGTTGTCAAGGGAGCAAGAACTTGCTTCAATCTATCAGCCAGAATTTTTGATATCACTTTATACAGGAAATTTGCATAAGAAATGGGACGGTAATCAACATAGCTCTGAGGATTTGACCCTTTAGGAATCAGACACAAGAATGTGTGATTTAGCTCCTTGAGTAGAGTACCGTTCCTGAAGAATTCATGTATAGCCTCCTTGATGAATCCACTTATTATATTCCAAGAATGTTGGTAAAAGTAGCCGTTAAGACCATCAGGGCCCGGGGCTTTCTTGCCATTCATGTTGAAAACACATTTCTCAATCTCACGGTCTTCCACTGGCTTGGTTAACAGAGTAAAATCTGTAGGAGAAATTTGAGTCAAGTTAAGAAGTTGTAGGTTGCCTCTTGTGATATTAGTAGATACTTCAGTACTTAGGGAAGAGCTAAAAATTCGGAATGCTTCTTCTTTAATCTATTTCGGATCCGTGATGACAAAGCCATTTTGGGAAGAGATGGAATAGATTTTGTTGCGGTTCTTTTGGGTTAGAATGGAATAGAAAAAGAATTGGGTGCAGCTATCGCCATCCTTCAGCCAATTCATCCGAGCTCTCTGTTGCAATAGTGAGGAGTGATTATTTATCGCTTAAAGGTAATTTGAGAGGGCAAGCTTCTCCTGATCAATAAGAGACTGTAAGTCTGGGCTGAAGGATAATAAGGATTGAATTCTCGTCAACTCCAATCGGATTTTGTTAATAGTTTCAGCAGTAGGTCCCTTGGAAGAGTTAAGAAGTTTCAGCTGTTGTTTAATAACCTTAAACTTCTGAATACAGCAGTATTGTTTTGTCCTTCTTACATTGTATAGAACTCCTGCCCTACAAGCAATAGCAAAACCAGGATCCTGCACCAGAAAGTTATTGAATCAAAAAGGGTGGTGTTTAGCAGCAGGTAAAGACAACTTCGACACAAAGATGGGTGTATGATCCGAAAATAGAGGATCCATAAAAGTAGCAAGGCTATTAGGAAAGTGCTGAAGCCATAGATCGTCTTTGTCTAATTTTTTTCTGATGTACCATCTAGCCTGTTGTTTGTTTGACCATGTAAAGAAGTGGCCATTAAAATTTAGATCGGTTAATCGAACATGCTCTACGCACTCCCACAAGTCGGTTGAGGAAGACCTGAGACGGATGTTACCTTGAGCTTCAACTGCATAAAGAGTGGAATTGAAATCCCCATAAACAAGCCACGGTTTATAGATACTGGCACTAAGCTGTCGAAGGGTGCTCCATAGTTCACGTCGTTGAAATTCCAAATTGCTTGCATACGTAAAAGAGACGTTCAGTTCAACTTTCCCCTACAGTATTAAAATGTGAAAGTACATGAGCTGATCAGTTGCTTCAAGGAGATCCACTTGGACCTCTTCCGTGTTGTAACAGACAATGATCCTTCCATAAGCGTGATGAATATGATTAGAGAAGACACTCCAATGAGAACCCAAAACATTTAACTTATTCAGGTTCTCCAACCTTATTTTTGTTTCCAATAATCCAAGTACAATAGGTTTCTCTTGCCAAACAAAATCCTTCAGGGCTAGCAATTTTGAAGGACAGTTTATTCCTCTGACATTCCATGCCAAGATAGTCATATGGGTTTAAGGGTAATTTTGAGGCCTTTGCCTTTGCCTCGATTGGATTTTCTTGTAGAGAGGGAATGGGAATTACCGCTGTCCACATCTTTAGAACATTTGGGAGTTGAACTAGGAAGGCCCTCTGCCGTAGCCAAACTGTCCTAAGATGAAGTATTATCGCACGACACCTCGTGGTGTTGAGAGTCTGCAACTACGAGGACATTCGCAGAACAAGGAATGGTTGTATTACACGTAAGTGCTTCCCCAACAACAGAATCAGGCACAGAACCAGTACTCAAATCTACTTCAGGGGTACCCTTGTCCGTGGTCAGTGTTGTTTCTGGTTGATCCGCAACAGAAGTGACTCTGTCCTCTTCACAATTAGAAGGCGCAGTAACATTCACACAACTATTATTTTGGGGGCTAGCTACCCGACCATCATCCTCTGGAGTCATCAACTCATAATAGGAACCGGTTTTGAAAAGTCTACCTGTGGGTTGCCAGACAGCAGATTGAGCTTTGGCAGGAGGCCGCCAATGATAAGAAATAGCAATGTTGTCTTCCCATAGTTGATTTCCCTCCCCAAGTCTCATAATAGGTATTTCATCAGGTAAAGTTTTTGAAACTTCAATATTCACACAGAGACGGGCATATCCTATTCTCTTCTTAGTGGTCGTGTTTTCATCTATGCACAAAGGTCTTCCAATATAGCTAGCTAACTGACTGAGCCCTTGAGTAGTCCAATACTCCAAAACGACGTTATGGAACTTAATCCAAAGAGGGAGGTTCTGGACTTTTATGGTCTCCAATTTCAAGCCGGGTTGCCAAAGCTGAAGAAAGAGTGGCTGACTACCGAAATGCCATGGGCCCTCTTCCAGAATTTTGGTAGCTATGGAGGTGGATGAGAAAGGGAAGAGAATAAGATTGTCTTCTGTGAGCAAGACGTCAACAAACCCTCTGTTTTTCCATAATTTGTTAGCCCACCGTAAAACAAGAGGAAAAGCTGGTCTTTTGTCAAGGAAGAAACCAACTAGAGTAGTTTTCTAGGAATTAGCTCCATCCTGTAGCGTAGTAATATCTGGGCAGACGATGAGCTTCCCTTCAATTTCAGACGGAGGTTGATAAGATAGCGTGGAGCCAATGGTGCCCCCTATCACTTGCTTCCATGTCTTCGGAGGGTTAGAGACAACACCAGAAGGTGAAGGCTGCAGGGGTTGGGAAGGAGGAGCTGGGTTGGAAGGCAGAGGCGGGAACTCCTAAACCGGAGAGGGTGGAGGAGTGGGCATGGTGGAAAAGGCAGGAAAATTGAAATGTAGGGAGGAAAAGACAGAAATGTCCTTAGAGGAAGATTCTAGGGAGGAGACAGCGTGAGAGATGAACGGGGGTAGGCCAAGAATTAGAGGAGGTGAGAATCGGTCGTAAAGCTAGAGAGAAGGCAGAGCATCTTTCTCTAACCTAATTTTGTGTTCTTTCTACTTAAAGCTCTCTTGTTCACTTTATTTATCATGTTTAGGACAATAGAATTGATCCTTCTTTTTACTTTTATGACATTTAAAATTTCAAGTTCATATTCGTATCATGTACAAGGTCTTAAAAGGATAGTAATATTCCTCTGGTGTTATTTTCACTCAAAGACAATAAGTATGATGAAGTTGAGATATCAAAGTAAATAGCATTTTTTTCACATCTTTAAAGCTTCAAGCCTTCAAGTCATTTACTAATAATAAATATCTAAAGGGTACCTACAATTTGTATATCCTTTGAAAATTACATAATAACATCATTGTTAAAATTATAATTAAAATACGCACTTTTGTATTATTATATTAGTAAATCACTATTAGGTTTAGCATTTATATCTATCGATTCATCTTATCATTATAACAAGGGCAGTCAATATAACGAGTATGACCAAAAAAACGTTCAAAACACTTTTTTTTTATGGTGTGGTATATTCAATTCGTTATACAATTTCCTAAGATAAAAAATTATCTTATTTCAACAAGTTCATTAAAGGTACAAGGTCATATCACCAATTACCGCCTTCATAGACTAAGACTATCCAGGAGTAAACAGTTTGGTTAAATGTTCCTGTTCCAATTACCAAGAGATGGACAAGAAGTTCTACATCGACCCACAAAATGTCCAAAAAATCCAAATTCAACGATAAAGGCGGGAGTGAATCATGAATGGCCCTCTGCAAAATGCACGCCCATGCATCCTCTATCTAGAATTAATTATATATTTGCAATTGGGACTCTAGTTTATGCTATACGGCTCGTACACAAAGGGTCATGTTGCTTTCATTATCCTTCTACTGCCAGGGCGATAATCTATAATAGATTATCTAAATCAAAAACATAGTTATTGAACAAAAAAATTTGAACCTAGTTTGGAACTAATGCTCAATGCACACTCCAATTAGGATTCCATTTGTTTGAAATTGATAACGTGCTACTGTTAATGACATTTGAGAGTTTGTTATATTTTAATAGAAAATTGTAATAAATATTTAATGCAACACAATTATTTCTTAATCATTATTTCTAATTGAACTATAAATAGGCCCTGTTTGGCAATCAACAGATTGTATCAACTGTTAGCTGCTAGTTAATAGCGGATTATATCAGCTGATTTAACTAGTGAATTATATCAGCTGAACATCAACTATTTATTAAAAATGTTTGATAAGATTATTTGTTTAGTATTAACTGTTTATAAATAAAATGACTTAATAGGACATGTTTTCAAAAAAATTATAATAACACGATTTCAAAAGAATGGCTGCAACCTTTCCTTGAATTATGCCACAGTAATCTAGTCCATGTTACTGTAGCATAATTCAAAATAAATTACTCTTCGTTAACATGCTAACATATTACATGCATGGCCAAGTAGAATAAATTTAAAGGGGAGGTTTTGTCGATGGCTTCATTAACGAATGTTGGCTCCGTTTATGCATGATTCATGCATGGCTTCCTTAGCAGGGTTTATAAAATTAGCTGATTGAGTTAAATCAATTAATCCAATCAGTTGCCCTCCAAATATCTCTATTAGCTGGTTGACACAATTAACCAACTGAAACGTTTCAATAAGTCAAAATTTAGCTGATACGTTATTTGCCAAACGGAGCCGTAATACAATGAATTATTCCTTATCCTTTATACACGATTCAATCCCAAGTCTCTACGAATAGTATAAATAGTTGAACACTTTCTGTTGAATGGTAATTAGGGTAGGTCACCAAGTCTAGAGCATAGGAATCACAAGCCAAGCTCGGCCACGAAATTTCATTGTAAAGCTCGGCTTCTTAAACTTTGTGGGAAAAATATGTGATTGGGTGATGAAAAGCGTGATCATGACCATCGCCTTAATCTGGAATCTAACTTTGTTTTCTTATAAGGAAAGTCAAAAATACATATATGAATGGACCACAAGCACCTTTAATTGCTAACTTGCAGCAGTATAAGCAACAGCAGCAGCCTCCAAGCCGCCGTCACTACCCGGTGAAAATGCGGTCAAATTCGTCCACTCGCATGAGATAGAGACCATGTCATGTATAGTTTCTTCTTTATTTAATGTAATACTAATAACAAGTTTGGATTCTCTTATTCTGACTTTTTACATTCACGTATTGCTTTTGTGCTGGTTTACGTATACTCTTACTAATTCATATCGTTTTAGAGTATGAATTGAGGAATTTTTTGTACTAATTCCTTATTTTCTTAATCCTTTCTTTTGACTTATAAAATAATAGAATTACTCCACTGCCCAAGCAATGTCTTTTAATGCTTGAGTACCTCTTTTATATGCTTCTTTACGTCTCAAAAGTCAAACTAAGCAAGCGGTGAGGTGATTATTTCTAGAGAACAGAAGAATTGGGACCCTTTGACATCAATGTTTTTTTATCAAGATTAGACGTCATGAACAATTCACGTATTAGGAATGACTAATGTGACTTGGTGTCTCACATCTTGTTTAATATTTTGATGTCATAGAACCTACAAACAGTGAACATGATTGGATTGGGAAGATGACAATCCTATTATCGGATTGCTACGTAATTAGGCCTAATCTCCGAAACAAAACATGTGAACCGGTGAATCAACCGCCGACAAATCACCATGTCCTAATTTTTGTGAAGTTCACAATTTATAAAACAGCAACTTATTGTTTTATTGCAACGTCATCCTATTTCAAAATATGAATTGTAATTTTTTACATTACAGATTTTAATTGCATCCAAGTCTTATTATTTCTAAAGATATAAATACGCGATAACTTAAGATAATAAAAAATATGGAGATGGACCAACTTCACGTGAAGGTCACGCGCTACCACGAATATTTAATTAGCCGCCTCTCTCTCTTTGGTATGTCCCAGATACTTAATCTACATATTTTAACTAATCCTGCTGCATTTAGTTTTGGTAGGGTCTCCTTTGTCCTATAAATCAACCAAAATGGATGAACCAACCAAGTTCACTAGTAACCAAAATAGCCTCGTTCATCTCATTTCTTATGGATTACTTCAACACCCAAAGCCAGCAAAGGCACCTACCCAGATACCTTAACAAAAAGAGGCTTACCCAAGATCAAGTTAGGCTCTTGGAGAGGACATTCACGTCCAACAAGAAGCTTGACCCTGAGCTCAAGCTCCATCTAGCAAACCAGCTAGGTGTGCCACCAAGACAAGTAGCGATTTGGTATCAAAATAAGAGAGCAAGGTGGAAGACACAGAACCTAGCACTTGATTATAGCACTCTTCAGGCGAGTCTGGAGGAGGCATTGGGTGAGAAGAGAAGATTGGAGAGAGAAGTTTTGCAGCTTCATGAGGAGTTAAGGAAAGCTCATGACATATTATCTGCTTTGAGCCCATCGCTACCTTCTCATCATCCTACTCCTCCTCCTCCTCTCAGTAATGCTTCCAATTGTAACTCTTCTTGTGACGACGGAGGTAGCTCCAGCTTGCATAACGAAGACGTCAATGGTCATCATGAGGTTTTGCAACTTGATGAGCTTTATGCTTGTTTGATGGGTGGTGGGTCTACTTGGAGTCAGTAAGGTTTATGACAATAAGATTGCAGTCGACTACCACGATTTCAGCTAAAGTTATAGTAAATGTTGTAGTGTTATTGTAGTCGCCACACAGTGGTGCCCTAATTAGACGTGTGATCATATACCTAAATGTAGATTGATAGTGCCTGGGGCCGTTACTTTTATTCTCTATTGGTGAGAAGAATTTCTTCGTTCTTTCTTTCTGGTTATGGAGATAGACAGAGGTAACTTTGGAAAAGAACGTGACAAGTTTAATGACTATGGTCCATTAATAAAGTTAATGTCTACTAAAAAAATGTGTGATTATCTCTTAATTTAATTTTTTAGATACAAGGATATATAGTGCAATGGACATTGTAATGCGTGTATTAAAAATTAAATTATAATTATTAATAAAATGGTATTAAATTACATTGTATAAAATGAATCTATGAGAAAATAAGGAAAATATGAAAAAAGGATTCACATATATATAGTTACCTTTTCCCATTTCATTCTTAAAAAATAATTAAGTTTTCAATTAAAAAGTGTCATATACTATAAAAAAATTCATTAAATATTAACTCTACAATAAGATTGTCTTGTAAGAATTTTGATGATTAATTATACTGATATATCTTTGTAATTTGATATTTTTTATTCCATTCCTCTTATTTTAAAAATTATTATTTGCTCTTGTTATATTGTTTAGTAAACTCCCTCCATTATATTTTGTACTTTTTTGTCAATTCATATCTCCAAAACAACATTATATTAAAATTTAAAATTTAAATACTACATTATATTGAGCTTAAAATAAATTGAAAAATAACGAAACATAATATATGAAATTGTGTTTTAATCTAAGTTTTCACTAAAGAATAAATAACCCTTTAATTATAAACGTGAATGGAGATTTTATTTGAAACAACATTTTCATCTCTTCTCATTCATTAAACTAAGCAGAAAGGGATTACTTAATTCCATTTTACATTTTTAGGTTAAAATAAAAAGTATTTAGAGTATTATTATTATTACTATTTGTTCAGTTAGCATCAAATTAGAAATCTAAAGTTAAAAGAATAAGGTACACTTGAGTTTAATAAGATTATGGGGGTGTTTGGTAGATAGCGTTTAAGCTATATTTCAACTGATTGAAGAGTCGTTAGGTTGACTTATTCAACCCAACTAGCTATTTTTTGAAAAGCTACTCCAAGTAGTGTTTCAACCTATCAGCTTATAAAAATCTTACTTAAAGACAATTGTGCCTTCAAACTCATTTATCATCTTAAGCAACCAGTAGCTCTTAGGTTTTTCACTTTAAAAAGAGGAAGTTATAATTCGTGTGTAGATCTTCCAGAATCTCCTCAAGCCGTCTTCTCTAAACACCTAAAAATCATCGACTTGTCAATTATTATTATTTTTTGAGAATTATTATTATTATTATTATTGATGTTGTTTTTATTATTATATATCCTATATTTTTATTAGAGTTATAAACTTAGTTTTTATAAAATTAAATATCTAAAATTTAAATTCTTATAAAAATATTCAACGAAATAATGTTCATGTTCTTATAAATTTTTTAAATTATAATCAATTTACACATAAACTGCTAATCTTAAATAACTAATTTTACCAAATATCTTTAATAAATATATGATGTTATCCACTGATCCAATCAACTGATATGATCAACTATCAGTTAACAGCTGATAGAATTAACTAACAACTAATACAATCAGTTAGTTGTCAAACAGAACCTATAGCTTGGTTGAAGTGCTTATATAAAGAAAAATTGTTTCTACCGAACCTTTTAATGAATGTGTAAACTTTATATCATTCTCAGCGTGATTCATATCATGCAATCATATAAGACTTTGAATAATATGGATAAAGAGGTTTGAAAATTGATCAAAGGATGAGCTTTGCCCGGCAAGTGTAAGCTATCAGTCGTGGTTTTCTCTTGCAAATTAGTCTATCACTTTGATTGCTTGTTCATTTAGTCTTCTCCCTTTCGTTTGTGTCACTGTCTACTAGAAAAGTCCTTACCCTTTACCACGACGGAGTCAGGCTGCTATGACTCTAGAACTTATGCTTTGGTTAATTTGAATCAGGAGTCAAAGTCCCCTAGTCCCACGATTTCACGTTAGCAACATCAATTACATGTCGGTGACTCCATTTATTTTTTAAAACTCGCAACTCTTATTTTATGCTATTCTTTATATTTGGGATCTAAGCCCTTAAACTCTTACATAATCTCCTCCTTAGAAAGCCCTAGCAACATCACTTAGATGCTGATGGTTTTGAACTTGTTTGTAAGATTTTCAAATAATGGTTGCCCGCTTGATTGTAAGAAGAATAGCTTTATGCTTTGCCGTAAATTTTGATGAACTCTAAGACTTAATAATGCGTTATCCATTTAATGTGGTGTATAAGTTCCAATGATTAGCATTATTGCGTTAACTAGAAAAGCAATTTCTTAAAAATAAAAAATCAATTTTTTTTTTAATAAGTGTCTTTCTAAGTTTTACGAGTAAGTCCTCAATATTTTGATTATGATATATTGGACCTTACCATTATCGAGATATTTGTGAATAATTAATTAAATAATATCTAAATAAGGATTATTTTATGAAAAATATATTAATGTTAAAAATAAATTCTAAAAATTAAAAATTTAGGAATTTATTTAATTTTTAAAGAAAACTATTAAAAGTTGACCGGATATGAATAAGTTCTAAGTGGCTTTTGACCTAAAACAAAACTATGATCCACCAATCTCTTGGATTTGAATGGGTATGTCCCATTGATCATATGACCCAAATTTACCCATTTTGCAAAGAATTTGGGCTGGACGGGCTCTTTAAGTTTTAGATTATTACCAAAATTAGAAAACAAAGCAAAAGGATAATAAATTTACTTCCACTGCCCTCTCCCTCCAAAAGCAGACTCTGCTCGCAATTGGAGCGTACCTCTGTATCACTGAACTGAAGCTGTTAGCTATCTCCTTCCGACAATGGCTTCCCGCAGCGACGGCGCCGAATCTCGAATTAAAATAGCCGCCTCCACTCTCTGCGACGATACCCGATCCCTGACTGCTGTAAGTACCTTTTCTCTTTTCTCAAACATTTAGAATTTGTTTTTTTAACCGCTTTGCTTGTTTCAGGAAATTCGTAGGTCTTTGAATATGATCAAGGAAATTGCGGTCGATTTAGAGAGACGCAATGAATCTAAAAAGGTATAGTAAACATTTCTTCCAACATTATATGTGTTCTTCTCCTATTTCTGTTTTGGATTGAATTCTACTATTAGGTCTTATACCTCCTTGGTTCAGACTTTTCTTTTTCTGAAGGACTGAGTTTGATTTACAAAAATTGTTAAAACGAAATCAAGTTTCTGCTTGCTGGATATACCCATTACCAAATAGATACATCGATGTCGATAGCTGCTACATTTCATATATATATATACTTGACTTCTTCATTTGAATGGTACCTATCATCTTCTAGTTCAGGTGAAAAGCCTTGAAAATTTAGTTGCTGAGTTGCTAGACTCTTACGAAGACTCTGTGCATCATGCATCAGCGATCGAATCTGTCGCAAATAATTATCAGCCTGGGACAGAGGTTCTCGATTTTTCTTGCACCGTGTCTATTGTCTAATTTGTCATTCAGTTATGCACATGCTCGTGCTCAGCATTAGTGTCATTTTAACGTACTGTGTTGCAGTTAACTGATTTTGAAAAGTTGCTTGAGACCGAGTTTTTGAACATCAAGTCTGCTGTGACTCGAGAGAATCATCCACTAATGCGCCAATTTAGAGAGGCAATCTGGGTATGTTATTCCTGGAGATGTTATGCTTTTCAGGAATTCTGCATGTTCTAATGCTTTTTGTTCTGATAAATTTCTTTCATATCATATGATGACTAGCTTGAATTATCAACGCAGTACTAGTTTAGCATCTCTCCATTTTATTTTTTCTTCTTTACCTGTTAAGCAAATAATTGCTTTAATTTTTAAAAATTTGCCACTTATCAGCACCATCAAATTTCTACCTTCTCATCTTATCTTTTTTGGTGTTACGAGCCACAGTTGGTAGAAATGGTGACCTCTTATTGTGGATTAGATAATGCGATTAGTAAGATTGTTCTATTTAGCATCACCTACATGGCCATTTGTTGGAAGCCTCTGCGCTGTAGAGGGAAAACAATGTTTTTTCTTTCCTGGGCACTCAATGTCAATTATGTTTTCTCTTACTTATGTTGGCAATCATATGTTATTTAGTGTTGAACTACTTTCTTATTCAGAGTGTTCATCATGCTGGACAACCGATGCCAGGTGAAGAACAGGAAGATATTGTTATGACCTCTACCCAGTGCA
Source organism: Erythroxylum squamatum (assembly GCA_025629845.1). Classification (NCBI taxonomy): domain Eukaryota; kingdom Viridiplantae; phylum Streptophyta; class Magnoliopsida; order Malpighiales; family Erythroxylaceae; genus Erythroxylum; species Erythroxylum squamatum. Next base: position 39,702,875 of record JAOTBA010000205.1, read on the forward strand.
ATATTTTGAATATCACTTGCCCACTGAGTGGAAAGCCTGTTATTGAGCTAGCAGAACCAGTTCGCAGGTTTCTTTTTCTTGCTTAAAATTTATCTTTTATTCCAGATAACTTCGGCACATGATTTCCTTCATTTATGGGATTGCAACCATTTCAGCCTATGGACATTTTTGTCCTTTTAATAGCTGAAAATGTCACTCATTCTTCTTATCATTTGAACGTTTGAAGTTTAAGGAAATAATATATATTTCCTTGGATTAGGGCATATAATAGCATAGCTAATTTGAAGATTATGCAATACTGCAATTGTGTATTATGCTAATCTGCAAATGGTATATTGTCATCCAGAAAGTTAGAGCTTTGAGGCAACTTCTCAAAACATTTATCTTGCAGTGAATGCCCCATCGAAAGGGAGACTATACCAGTAGAGATATTTCCTAATGGTTATTGTTACAGCTTTTACTACCAAGTTATGATTTATAAGTGTAGCACAGCTTACTCCAAAATGATTTCTCTAGGGAAAGGATCCATGAATGAAGCAGCGTATTCATGTTATGTGGACTGCAAAGCTTATAATCCAAATCCAGAGATGCTTTGTCCTAGAGATGTATTTTAGCTGGAGGAGCATATGCGCTCTAGGCTCAAGCTGTAATTTATCATTTTTCTTGCAACTTCTTAGATGTCCTCCAGGGCACCTGCACACAAGCACACCTTAGGTAGAAACTTGTACGAGCATTTTCATAAACTGAAAATTTGCAATATAGAAAGCCATGTTAGAGTTTAGAGATACTACTGGTATCTCATAATCTTCTGTTGGTCTTCCTTGCCGTTGATGATTGTAAATCTGAACATATCTCTCCTGCATCAACTTTTATGTAGTGTTTTAAAAAATGTTAAAGATAGATGACAGCTCTATCCTAATTACCACTTCTACAGAATGTTAGACACCATTCCATTCTAGTTTCGGTCTTTGATTATACATTAAGTTTTGATGCTGACTGCTTATTGCTCTGCTGCAGTGCTGAGTGCAAGCATGTTTATGAGAAGAAGGCCGTCATGGGCCACATATCATCGCATAAGGGGCAAGTTAAATGCCCTGTAGCAGGTATTGTAGTTGGGTTTCTTTATACCTCGTTGAGCTTAGCCTAAGCTTCAAAACATCCCTCTTTCTTGGCAGCTTGTCCTAAGATTTTGAGAGCACAAAAGGTGGTTTGCGATCCGGTTTTACTTGTTGAAATTGAAGAAATGCGCTTTATGAATAGGCAGAATACTAATGTGATTGAAGACTTCACGGACCTCAATGAAAGCGACACTGAGCAATTATAGTTACCACAACATTTTGATTTCTCTTGTTGTTTCCCGACTATTCTATGGACGTGCGGACTCGAGAAAATAGTTTGGTTTCACTTTTGGTGCAAAGGAGAAATGTTTCATTAAGCTCAAAAGAAAAAAGGTGAATAGTTTAATAGTCAAAGAGGCAGTAATATCCATCAGTTATCATAATTTAAAAAGTATTTACACTTTTCAATGTAAAACAAGAGAATCACCTATTGTAATTTCATTCTCTAAATTTCTTGTTATTGTTGCCCTTATTCCTCTCTTACAATAATAGTATATAATGCCCAATCTTTCCAATGTTCTATTAGAAAACTAAAAGGGAGCTGTCTTCTATTGTGAAATGAATTTCCAGATGGGATTCAATCAAAAGCCATTTAAATGAAGGAAGGAAGATGTAATATTAAGTCGAGATTTGCTATCAAAGAATTCCTTTTTTAGATATTGGGACCAATATTTCCTATTTCCAGTATACAACAAACGGTACGTCATGGCTTAACATAGGAAATATTGGTTTCATGCATATCTCAAATCTGTCTGACCTTAGCTGTCATATAACTGGTAGAGATATGTCCCTAAAACAGGGCGGTCACATGGGTTATGTGCTGGCATGAGATGGCTCTAGCAATGAATTCTACTCTTAATTTCTTGGTTGTTAGAATTCAATTCCTCCCAATTTCGCATATAAAATCACATCTCATCGCCCTCCCTAGGTGTATAAACTAATGGCCATGGCCTCCAAGTTCTAATTGTCATCCTAAATTATTGCTTTTAATGAGGCACAAGCACATGGGGTTCTGCCCCACTTGGCCTGCTCTGCATTGACATCACAATATAAAGATTACAAACAGAGGAACTACCGCGTGGGTCTCTCCACTAGTGGAAAAAACAATGGATTCTTTTCAAGACGACTCTTTCCAGCCCTCTTCTAGTATCCATGAAAAGGGTGAAGCTGTCCATGATCTGTTGGAGGAAGGTTGGTTCTTCGGGAAATTGGTTAATAGCAAACCAAAAATGTCTAGGTGCTATTCTGATCCTTCACCAAACTTCGGTCAGGGAACTTCAGAAACCATTCCATGTAAAGAAAAGCCATCATCCTCGTCCGCCAGGAAAATCTCTGCAAATCTAACTCGGGCACCATCCTTGCCACCTTGCATAGGAAGAGAAGAAAGAATTCACGAGAAAGAAAGAAATAGTGAAATCAGTAAGTTGACAACGCAACTATCAGATATCTGTATATTTAATGACAAACAAAATGAAATATCAACTTGCACAAAGAAGAAGGTAGTGATTCAGGGGAAAGAAACTCAAGCCCCAAGGGACAAAAAGCACAAGGGGCAACGATCATCGAGGCAGAATTTACTAAGAACACCATCTCTGCCACCCTGTATAGGAAGGGAACTAGAAGAGCTCGAAGACAATGAAGGTGACATCACAATGAGCAGATTGATCCGGCAAGCAATGCCCAACACTTGGGCTATCCAGCCTCGGAATCGTGCCCCAAACAAGGTACCGACTGATACTGTGATACAATACCCTTTACTCCTTTTCTGAGAGCACCATAATTGCATTTATTTGATTCATATGATCACTTGAAGTGGGCACCGATTATCATACTTCTCTTTGTAGGCCAACATGTTGGTGTAACTGGTGTGCATATTTCCTTTTCAGGGTGTGATGCAAAGTTCAAGCATGCCAAAATACAGACCATCAAGGAACACAGACATGGAAAGCTTTAATGCAAGTCAGCCTAAGGAAACAAAGCAACAGCTTAAAAGGACAACGTCAATGAAGATTCCAAGGGACCTGGAATCGGACGAAGTCCAGGGTTTCAGAGACTTGGGGTTCACTTTTGACAAAAAGGATTTGAACCCAAGGGTGATGGCCATACTTCCTGGTTTGCAAGATAAGCAAAGTCAGGATCATGGTGGTCAAGAACAAGTAAGGAAGCCTTATGCTTATCTCTCAGAGTCATGGTACGAGCAAAGCTGCGCAACTCCAATTCCAATCTGTTCTTTCAAGAATGCAGCACAGGATATGAAAACACAACTCAAGTTCTGGGCCAGAGCCGTGGCTTCTAACGTCCGCTAGGACTTCTAACAGTTGATCAACTGTAACTAATGTAACAAACAAATTTGAGATGATCTTTTTCTTAATTTCAACTAATTAAACTGCCTGATTTTCCTAATTACAACTCTTTTTCTTTTGGAAAATAAAAAACAGAGAAATAATTAAATAATATTTTATACAGGTAAAATTGATGTGTTAAAACTGATTTTGCACCCAGAAAGGGGGAAGGGCAGAAGATATTTTTAAGAAAAATCCAGAGATAAAAGAGATAGATACCCTACACTACAGAAGGTATTTACCAAAATAGACTCGCAGTTCAATTCACAATAGTTGTAATCAAAACATCCATTCCATTGCATTCCCTCCACTCTTAACTAAAACCATCAGGACCAAATGTTGCAGTGTCACCACCAAACGCTCACATTCACTACCCCCCACCATATCTTACTTCCATCCCTCCAACACCATTCCCACTCTCTTCTCTTCCACCAAAGACCCATCACTCATTTCTCTCTTTCAGCTCTCCCTCCTCACTCTTCCCTTCCATGGCTCACCGTTGCCGACGGCTCTCCGGGAGAAACTGGTCCTATAGACCTACCTCTCTCTTCCTCGCCCACCATTTTCTCCACCACCGATGACCCTTCGACTCTTCAGGTCACCACCAGCGTCCTCCTCACTGCTGCCATCTCTATCTTCCTCTTCCGCTCTATTCGCCGCCGGGCTAAGCGCGCGAAAGAACTGGTATTCAGAAATTAAATCTTTGTTCGTTATAGGTTGATCAGCTTATTTTCGCTTCAATTGTTGATAAATTGGTTTTGTGGTGAAACGGGTATTTGTCTTATTTTTAAAGTTGGAAACTTTTGCAACTCTTATCATTAAGTTTCTCTGCTTTTATGTGTTAAAAGTTTGTCCGAATTGGGTTTTGTTGGATATATGTGTAACTATGATCCTTTAAGTGTTTTGTGCCACTCTCTTGATTTGTTATCATATTCTACAATTTGATGTCTTACGATGAACCAATTTTGGTTGGTTGGAAGGAATCTGTACTCTTTTTTAAAAATACATTTTCCCTTTTTTGTTTTTTTTAAGATGCTTTCTTATGCTTAAGCTTAGACTACTCAGAGCTGAATCTTGATGCTTGGTTTTCAGTTTGATGTATTGTTTCTGCCAGAACTTGTGGAATTAGCTTCTGATTAGTTTTGTATCGTTCTGCTCTGTTGTCCTCATGTTTAAGGCCCGAGACTTCAATTTCCAAAATTGGCGTCTAACATGCTCTTTTGACGACGCTCTTTGGGCTAGAAAGAGTTGGATAATTTATCAACCGAATTCAATTTAGTCTCCATTATGCTTTTTGGTTGAAATTGAATTAGTTTACATTATGATGAACTGAAGCATAATGTCCTATACATCAATGTTTAGTATTTTTGATTCATTCTGAAATTTGAGGTTGTGATCTTGTGTTACTAGAGATTAAGGTCATCAGGGGAAAATAAATCATTGAAAGAGGAAGCATTAGCCAGCTTAACGGCGATGGCTCCAGGTGCCATAGCATCCGAGAAAACTCCTTCACCTGTACAGGCATTGCTAGGTGGAATTTCTGCTGGTGTCATTGCACTTATACTTTATAAGTTCACCACCACCATCGAGGCTTCTCTTAACCGCCAAGCATTATCGGATAATTACTCGGTTTGTTTCACATCCAATGGTCTTTGTTGATTTATGCGAAATTATGTCTCCATTCAAAACTGTAATGTTTCAGGCTATTAAACTTACCAATTCTTTTGGTTTAGTAGTTAGGAGCTTTGATGTTTTATTGTTATGTTTGAAGACTCTGCGCCAAATAGTAACCACATAATTCTCACACCCTGTTCTTTTTTTGTTTCTTTGGTTCAGGTGCGCCAGATAACAATAACCATTAGGTACTACCATCTTCAAACATAATGCTACAATTTTGTCGGAGAGTTCTGATATCTGTCTACTTTTTGCAGAACTATTGTGAATGGATTGTGCTACCTTGCAACATGTGTTTTTGGCGTCAATTCTATCGGTTTGTTTCTTTACTCTGCTCAGCTTGCCCTCACTTCTTTCACAAAAGGTGTCACTAGTGAAAATTCTGAAGAACAAGGCACTCAGCAATCAACTTCACCCAATTCAACATCTGAAAGTCCAACTGCTGGTGCTAAATCGAGTGACAGCCAGGGAGATCGAAATCCAGATGACAGGCAATAGTAAGAAAGAGAATCAACTGTGATTTCACAAAAATAGCTCTGTAACTAATTAGTGTAAAGAGACAAAAGAGTAATGTATTATGGTTTTGCAATCTAATCCTTTGTTTCACAATAACTTTTTTTTTATTTCCCTTGGTTTATAATTTTGTCGTTTTTTAAAAGGAAGAGACACGCCTATCCTTTATCCTCCGATATACTCATTTCATACGCTCTGAAACGCAATCAAAGTGACACTTGACGTATCATTCAACCGTACCTGGAAAAACCTGAAAAAGCCTGAGTGAGTGAAAAACAAAAACGCACTCATTTTTTACAATTTGCCTTGGAACTTGGTCAGAAGAGAACAGGTCAATCCTGTCTAAGACAATTATGTCTTATTCTGTCTAAGACAGGTGTCAAAAATTGGCTGGTGCTTGCGGTGCTGAGGAGAGCAGCCTGTGGGACCAAGCACAGGCGCTGCTTTTGAAGCCAAATGCGGCTGAAGCTTCAGCCACTTTTGTTCTTAATGAGACTTGTAATAAATTTTTGCTAAGAATATATTATGTATATTTTGTTGATTATTATATTCCGTAATAATAAGTAATATTATTAATAACAATAATAATAATATTATTATTATTGTTATTATATATTTGTAATGAGAATAATTTTTATTGATAATTAGTATTATTATATATATGTTATTATTTATTTTTATTATATTATTCTTATAATTGTTATTATTACTATTATATGTACAAATATAATATAATTATTATTATTATCATTAATTGATTATAATTATTATCAATAAGAAGAAAATTAGTAATTATAACAAATTTCATAATAATAATAATAGAACTTAATATAATTAATATATTTCATCATCATATCGAATATAATAATAAAAATGGAAATAATAAATAAATTATTTATTAATAATAAGAATAAGAGTAAGTATTATTTATAAATTTATTCGGTTTATGATTAAGTTTTCTGTAGAGTATTTGTTAAATATATTATTATTATTATTATTGTTGTTGTTGTTGTTGTTGTTGTTGTTGTTGTTGTTATTATTATTATTATGATGATGATGATTATTATGATTATTATTATTTCCATTTTTATCACTATTTCCAATTTAATTATTTTAATGGCTTTTATTATTTTCTTATTTATTACTTTTTTATTATTATTAATTTCAATTATTATTATGAAATTTGTAATAAATACTAATTTTCTTCTTAGTATTATTAACTATATTATTCTGAATAATTATCATTTTTTGTTCCCACAGGAGTATATATACTTATTATAATTAATCTTAATCATTTTTTATAAACTGCTTATTATTAATATTAGTATTATTATTATTATTAAAATCCTCCTCCTCCTTATTATTATTATTAATATTATTATTATTTATAATAAGAGTTGAGTATATATACTTATTAATAAAACCTTGAAATTAATTATTGTTATTATCTTTATTATTATTATTATCATCTAATTATTGTTATTATTATTATTAATTTTCTTATTATGCAAATGTTTCATTATTATTATTGAAATATAGTATTATTAGTATTATTATTTGTATTTATTGTATTTGAAATTTATTATTACAATTTAATCAGATTAATTATTAATAATAATATTATCATATAAATTTGTATTTATTGGTATTCAAGATTTGAATTATTATTATTATTATTAATATTATTATTAGTATTAGTATTATTATTATTATTATTAAATTCCGGATTATTATTATTGTTATTATGAAAATTGTTTATTATTATTCATAACATTATTAAATTCAGCAATATTATAAAGTGTATTATTATTATGATTATATATATATGTGTTGAAAAATTTTGTTTATTTTTATTAGTATTTATATTAGTATTATTAGTATTATTATTATTATTAGTATTAATATTATTATTATTATTCTTATATTCGATATGATGATGAAATATAATAATTATATTTAGTTCTATTATTATGATTATGAAATTTGTTATAATTACTAATTTTCTTCTTATTATTATTGACTTTATTATTCTTAATAATTTTACTATTCTTATAATATTTAATTATTATTATTAATTTATCTGACTGGAGTATATGTACAATTTATTATTAAAATTAGTATTATTATAAATCTTATATATAATTTATTGTAATATTGATTAAACCCGAAATTTAATCATTGTTGATATTGGCAGGCTCGCGAGGGCGAGACCAGCACTGTCAAGGGTCGCGAGGGCGACCGCCTGGCAACTGCGAGCCTGGCAGATATAAATATATATTATAGTGGAAAATAAACTATGTCTGTAAATAAAATGTCTTAGCCATAAGAAAAAATATTATTATTATTATAAGGAAAATTATTATAATTATAAGAAAAATTATTATTATTATTATTATTGTTATTATTATTATTATTATTACTATTATCTTATTATTATTATTAGGGCTATTAT
>JAOTBA010000205.1:39715998-39744578 GCA_025629845.1 Erythroxylum squamatum
AACCCTTCCATCCTTCCCAAACAACTTTTTACTATATTACATTCCATTCCATTATAAACCATTCCATTCCCTTCCATTCTATTACATTCCATTCCATTAATTAACATCCAACCAAACAGGCAGTCTAAGAAACAATACAAGGGTTGCAACCTTCATACTCGCATCACTTGTGAGGAGTTTTGACATGACAAACTAGTCCTTGAAGTCTATAATGAAATCAATTTATGAGTCGACACCTCCACTCCATAAAGTTATAAAAAAGAAAATGCTCAAAGGCAAATCTGAACAAAATCTTCAAGATTAAATGAAACAGAAAAACTTAAGGGAGGAACACCAAACATTCAAGTTGAAATGAAACAAAAATCTTCAACGCAAAATAAAACAAGAACTTCAAAATAAAGAAAACATGTCAATAAAATGATGGTACAGTTCATCATGGTATAATTCATTCATGACCATCTAAGATACTGTTCATTCATGTAAAATAGAAACTATACAATTAAATAATATGTTACTAATTTTTGAACATCTGTTAATAACAATAGGCAATACAAGCAAATAGTAGTACTCCGAAATAGGAACTTAAACTGGTCAAATATAGGATACCTACAAAGTATTACTATACAGGATATATAACATAATAGTACTAACTCATTTTTAGATCTCTGTAACAGCTATCAACCCATTAAATTCTGAAGTAATTTCACCATTTGAGCGGCATTTTTTCACCTTTTATTCTCAAGTTATAAAGTCTTTCAAGTCATCTTCCATGGTATCAGATCAAATCTCCAAGTTTTCTTGCCTTCCTGTTCAGGATTCTGACTCTAAATAGATAAGAGTTTGCGATCCTGTTCACGATTCTGACTCTAAATAGATAAGAGTTTTAGTGCTCCTAAATGTGCACTAACATATCAATTTTCATGGAGTGAATTATATTAAGAACCTATAGTTATTGAATACTAGAAACATTAAAAATGTGATGCTTTTCTTATGGATGATAAAAAACATATATTAGTATAGCGTCATCAGATTTTAAACTATAGATGTAATGCTACTAGTTTACATGAGTTCTTTATGTATTTCAGTATCTTAAAGTCTAAAATTCAAACCATAATCATGAACATCATAAGCATTATCATTTGCTAAATAGTGAATCAATTCCCTTCATCCATATCAATATCCAAGCCACTTCCCTCCAGTTAAACATCAGAAATGATGTTTTGAGGCCAAAACGACACTTGCAACAGCACAATTACATATTGAAGTCCAGGTAAAAAAAGAATATATATACCTTGTAACCAAAAAGTTCACAACAGGCCCTCCTAAAAACTGAAATCCTATCAGCAAAGACAGTCTTGTACCTGATCCAGCATGACGTTTGAGAAGTTCAATCTCAACATAATTCAATCAAAGTTGAAAAGGCAAAACTATTGACAATTTACATACGATACATACCTCTCTTCACGTTTTTCAAGGGTTGCAATCTGTTCCTTTAACTGCAATATTTTCCCAGATATGTAGGAATCTACCAACTTTCCAGCATCACCTACTACACCAACTGAACCAGAAAACATATTGAGATCTCCATGAGACTACAAGCAAAATTAAGAAGAAAAACAATCACAATTTTATGTTTTGATCTCTTCAAAGCATGAATATCTCTTCCTTTCTGGCCAGGACAATCAAGTTAGCTTTCTCAATTACAGTTTAAACTGAGAAGAGAGTATTGCTTAAGAAACTGGTGCAGAACACCAATGAATACTTGATGAAGTTCAGATAGCCAATCTGTAGCTAAAGGTTCTCATGATTATCATCCTTACTTAAGAATCAGAGGGGAAAAGGATATGATCTTCTCATCTACAATTATTGATTTGTTTTTCCACATCCTTGATGTTCTACATTCCTTCCGCAAAATGGTGTTTTAATATGAATTAAATATCAGTAAAGGGTGAACAAATGCTCACAGCACAAGTAAAAGTTCACAACTTTTCATCATCATTCAACTAGAACACTAAATTTGAATTTTACAACAAACAAAGAGAAAAATAGGTTTGGAGCCTGAAAAGCACACAATAGTTATTCAAATTGAACTGCTTCACACCTGACTGACTCTTGAGTTCTTCAACAGCTTGTAATTTCTCTTTTGTCTTCTGCAACTCATGTTGTAACGCCTCTATAGTCTGTTTGGCCTCACCATCAACTAATAGGGTGTTAACCATTCTTAACACCTTTGTATTTGCAGCAGAGTAGTCACCATGACCAAGCTGGGAAGAATAATGATTGTGTTGGAATAGTCTATGAAAAAGGGTATATAATGGAGTGTCCTAGTCATAAGAAAACTAACAAGTACCACTGAACTTTTACTCATAAATTCAGGCGGCCTTTAAAAAGTGAAAAGCAGATGAAAGCCTTTCTAGATTCACGAAGAAGACACATTCACATCAGTCACAAGGCATGATTCCGACTAACTTCAGTATGTAATGAACTCTTACAAAAAAAGAATAACTTTGATTTATTAATAATTCTATTATTGTCAATATCAATAAAGAAATAGAGTTAGTCACAACCCTGAGGACCATAACGCCGCATATATAGATAAACATTATTGGCAAGAATGCTGAATGCAGGGTAAGTTCCTAACTGGAAGTATTAGCGTCTACATCTGCTGTATAAAACATGGAAGGTAATCTATACAATAGATAGATGAACTGTTTTGATATGCATGTCTCATGGTGTCACAAGCTATTATTCTCTAGGCTATGTAGAAAGATCTTTACTAGCATTTATGACCTTTTCTTCCCAATTATATTCTTTGAAGAGGAAGTCATTTTGCTGAGTTATATAGTAGTTGTATGTCACTTTAGGAAAGTCAATTTCTTGATATTCCGAAGAATGGGGGATCCTAAGAGATTATTCTCCCTTAATAGGAGACTATGAAATTCTATGATTCTGCCTTCTTCTCGTAGGAGAGTGGAATCCTAGGAGACTTTTTCTTTCCTAGAAAGTTTGAAATCCTAGAAGATTGATTTCTATTCTTAGAGATTGTTTCTTCTTCTTTTTTTCCCTACTCTAAAGCGTATATAAATGTGTAATCCTAAACCATTTGGTAAGAAGACAATTCATTCTCCCTTCTATTTTCTATCATGGTATCAGAGTCCTATGGTTTTTTGTTGGGAGTTCTTCAAGTAGCCTTCATTGTGGCATTTTTCTTGGGACATTAGTCTTCTGTTTTTTTCTTTTACCTAATATGTGCGCATCTGATGAGATCGTTTGAGATTCAAATAAAAGGGCTTTTAGTAGTTATGAAATTAAGAAACTGAGGCATTTATTCAGATTTCTTGAGAAGTCCTCTAGAGCTGGTTCTTTGGCACTCTCAGGTAAGCCTTTATTTTTTGTTTACATGAATGCCTCAGACAAATATTATGCCGATACTTGGATAACTAATTCTGGTGCTGCAGACCAATTGACTCACTCCACACATTTATTTCATATGTACATATCATGCCCTAGTAATAGGAAGATTCTAGCGGTCAATGGTTTGTTAACTACTATTGTAGGAATAGGCGTATGTATTCCATCTTCTCTTTGTATAAAATATGCTCTTCATGTGCCAAAACTATCAAACAACCTTGTGTTTATTCAAAAACTTAGCAACCTTGTGTTTATTCAAAAACTTACAATTTTTTCTCCCCTTATTATTGTGTTCTTTAGAAACAAAATTCGATGAGGAGGACCGGACTTGCTAAGGAAAGGAACGGTCTCTGTCATCTTGAATCTTATAAAAAAGTCATGAATAATTTGTCCATATCATTTCTTGATACTTCAAATAAAGATGTCATTTGACTTTACCACTAACACCTTGGTCATCCATCTTTTATAATTTTAAAATTCACGTTTTCACATTTGTTCAAAGGATTAGATATCTCAATTTTTTATTGTGAAATTTCTGAATTGGTAAACATACTCATATACCATTTCCTATTACTACTAAAAGAAGTCCTCATCCTTTTCATTTCATTCATGGTGATATTTGGGTCCTCTATTGTTCCTAATATTTCTGGGCCTCGTTGGTTTGTCTCTTTGATTGATGATTGTGCTCAGATTACATGGCTTTTCTTACTCAAACAATTTTTATTCCTAATTTTCATTACAAGATTCAAAATCAATTTGGAGTTAAGATTAAAAGCTTAGGATGGACAATGTTAGGGATTGCTTCAATAAGATTTTGTCACCCTACTTTAAAAAAAAAAGGAATTATTGATGACTCATCTTGTGTCGACATCTCAACAAAATGGGGAAGCTGAGAGGAAAAATAGGTATTTTTTGAAGGGAATGTTCCTAAATTTTATTGGGGAGAGGCAATTCTAATTGCCACACGTACGGTAAATAAACTTCTCTCACATGTGTTAGACAATAAAAGTCACATGGAAACCCTTAATGTCTATTATCCCAGCTTTAGGACCTCAAATGGGCTTACTCCAAGTGTATTTGGTTGCACTTCCTTTGTGTATATTCACAGTCAACACTGAGAAAAGTTAGATCCCCATACCATCAAATGTGTCTTTCTAGGTTACTCACCTACACCAAATGGATACAAGTGGTATAACCCTTCATCCTGAAAGTTATACATCACATCTAATGTCACTTTCATTGAAGAAAAATCATATTTTGTCAAGTCCTATCTTCAAGAGAAGACATCAATGATGGAAGATGGTATCTTTTAGTGTTTTGGGGCCACTTGACATTCTTGCATTTGTCACAAACTCGTCTTTAGCTTCAAGTCCTGTGTGTATCCCAGAAAATACAAAAATCCCCCTCCTGTCATCTAATCTAGTTTTTGTCCCAAAAAACACAAAAATCTCGTGTCCATCCATGTTACTCAAGATTTTCCAAAATATTCAGAAGTGCATTTAAGAAGAGCAATTGTTCCAGACCTAAAACAAGTCCAAGAATCCAATGCAAACCCTTGAAATGAGCCCATGTTAAGATTTGATCCTCCTTTACATACACAGTCAGTTGAAACACGCACAGATGAATCACACCTTCCTATACATCACTTAAACACTTGTCACCACCGAACAAAAAATTCATCACAAGCCTAAATACCATTTCTAATCCTAATACTGTTTTTGAGGCATTGTCAAAAAGGAAATGGAGAAATGTTATGATAGAGGACAAGGATGCATTAGAGAAGCATAGGACATGGGAGATTGTTGATAAACCAAAGGGGAGGAACATAGTTGACTCACTGAATTATGAAGTCAACAAATCACTAGAGAGATATAAAGCATGGTTAGTAGCTCAAGGGTACACTCAAAACATATGGAATTGAATAGTAGGTGACATTTGCCCTCATGGCAAAAGTCAATACTATGAGGATTTGTTATCTTTGGCAAGTCACTTTGACTAGCGACCTTTGCAGTACGATGTGAAGAATTTCTTCTTTATGGAGATCTAGATGAAAAATTGACATGAACATTCCACTAGGCTGTGAAGAAAACATGACTAAAAAAGTTTGTAGGTTGAAAAAGGCCTATATGGATTGAAACAATCTTCTAGAACATGGTTTATTAGATTTCCTAAAGTTATGAAATGGCCAAGATCTAAACAAAGTCAAGTTGATCACTCTCTTCATCAAGCACGCAGTTGTAGGGGGAGTAACTGCACTTCTAGTATATGTTGATGATATTATTATAAACGGAAATAATGAAAAAGAAAAAGGTGAAATGAAGGAACAATTGGTCGATAAATTCAAGATAAAGGAGTGTTAGAAATTGAAGTCCATATTTGGTATTGAGGTGGCATATTTGGTATTGGATTTCTTTATAAGGTCATTGCAAAGATTATAGCTCACGGACTTCGAGAGGCTCTTCCCCAAATTGTTAGCCAAAACCAAAGTGCTTTCGTTAAAAATCGTCACATAGGTGACAATGTTTTGCTGGCTCAAAAAATTCTTAGGAATTATCACCTTTCCAATAATCACAAGCGGTGTGCATTCAAAATAGACCTCAAAAAAGCCCATGATACCATTCATTGGGAGTTTCTCATAAATGTTTTAGTATCTGTGGGGCTTCCTGGGCAATTCATTGTTTGGATAAAAGCATGTATTTCTTCCCCTTCTTACGCAATTCTCATCAATGGAACCCCAACCAATTTCTTCAGAGGGCAGTCAGGTCTTAGACACGGCGATCCCTTATCCCCATTCCTTTTCATTTTATGTATGGAAGTTCTTTCCAGATGGTTGAACAAGAGTTTAGATGGTAAGCCCCCTTTCCAATACCATTGGAGGTGCAAATCTCTTAAAATAAACCATCTTCTATTCGCTGACGATCTTATGCTGTTTTGTCATGCTGATTTGCTCTCTGTAAATTCTTTACTAGATTGTCTGAGGACCTTCTCCCAGTTGTCTGGCTTGGAAATGAACCCCACTAAGAGCCACTTCTTCTTATCCCTAGATTCGGTTAACTTAACTCGTCAAATCGAAATGATGTATGAGCTAAAGAGAGGCAGTCTCCCCATTAAATATTTGGGGGGGTCCTCTCATTACTGGGAGGCTGTCCAGAAGGGATTGTAGTCCCCTTTTGGAAAAGATAGAAGCTAGGATCAACAAATGGACTAACAAAACCCTTTCCCATGCTGGTGGGCTTCAATTGATTATCTCAGTGCTTTTTTCCTTTCAAGTCTATTGGTCTACCATGTTCATTCTTCCTTCTTCAATCCTAAAGGAGATAGAGGCAAAGCTTAGGAACTTTCTTTGGATAGGGAAGGGCACCTCCAAATTCAATGCTAAGGTCAAATGGACTGACATTTGTCGAACCAAAAAGGAAGGCAGCCTAGGGATTAAATACTTACCTACATGGAATAATGTGTTGCTAGGAAATAGGCTTTGGATTTTGTTTCATGACCCTGAAGCACTCTGGGTGAAGTGGGTACATTCAATAATCTTGAGGGGGAATTTTTGGAGTATCCAACCGAATAGCAATAGCTCATGGAGTTGGAGAAAAATTTTATCAGTGAGGGACAAATTAGGGCACCAATTTAGATTTAGGATAGGAAATGGAGCTTCTACTTACTTCTGGCAAGACCCCTGGCATCCGAGAGGAATTCTCCAACACTTCTCTACTCCAAGGGCTATCAATGGCTCTGAACTGAAAATGACAGCTACGATTTCAGAGGTGATCAGGAATAACATGTGGAGCTGGCAAGTTTTAATAGCTGATACTTTGGGCAACCTGGAACCTATTCATTATCAACCGAATAGCTCTCAACAAGATAGTTTGGAGTGGTTAGCTGGGTCAACAAAGCAACAAGCTTACACCAATTCTTCAGCCTAGACCCTGTTAAGACCCCCCCCCCCTACAAAGAACCCCCTGGCATAACCTAGTTTGGTTCAAAGGGAACAACCCAAGATGCTCCTTCATCTTATGGTTGGCCTTTTGTAGCAAGTTACAAATTGACCATTTATTCTTTGACTGCCCTTATTCCAAAACAGTGTGGGCTCATTGCCTCTCCTACTTCCATCTTAACCTCCCACAACAGCTCAACCTCCACACCATTCCCTCTTGGCTGAACCATCCCCAAAATCTCATAATCATTAATCCCAATGTCATCCCAATCATCCTTTCAATTGCTGTATACTTTCTTTGGAAAGAAAGAAATGCCAGGACTTTTCAAGATGAAGCTTTGGAGGTGGATGGATTGAAAGCCAGAGTGATCACCCTAGTCCAGGTGCAACTCAGAGCAAACACCGAGGGAAGGTAAACGTAGGAGAGTCTTTTATTTCACTAACAACCTTTATGAAGTTTCTGTTTCAGGTAAACAAAAGAAAATCATGAAGAATGATGGCAGAAGTTGCTCACCCCGAAGCTCACCAACCAAATTTAAAGAAACAAAGAACAGCAGAACTTCAGCTCTCCATCTTCCATCCAGAGCAGTTAGTCAAACCTCAACATTTATACACATGGAAGGGAATCAGCACTAGCAACAAACTAAAGGAAGACCAGAAGAATGCAGAAGCATCTCAGTGGACAGGGATGAGGTCGAGTGATCCCAAAAGGGACTCACCTTACCAACAACAAAAGCATACAGCAAAGCAGACATGGCCAGACCTCTACACCATGGGTAGGCACAATCAAGGAAATGCAGCAATCCTTCATGGATGGTTGAGAGCACAAGTATTTCCAGTTGGTTGTGGAAGTATCTGCTGGTAGATTTCTGAAGGCATTAGATACCTCCAATGAAGAATGCACGATTGACTCTTGCTGCACATTTGTTACTACTGATTGATCCAATAGTTTTTAGATATTAGGATCTCAATGAAGCTTATTTCAAGTCAGGTTTTTACAGTGTATTGTTGCCATGCGGGAAGCTTTTCTCAGGGAACATCTTGCCAGTATAGGGGTATTCTCTTTTGATAGGTATGAGATGAGTTGCTAAACTATCTCTACCCATGTACATAACGTTCTTCTTATATTAATCTTATAACTGATTTACCAAAAAAAAAAATTGGAAGCCAAGTGGTCTCTACCCAAATGGACCCAAATCACAGACTTGGAGAAGCGAAAGAAGAATGAGTTGTTGATAGAAAGATGCACCAAAGACCAGTACGCAGGCTCATATAGCTTGCTCACACTTGCCCCAATATAGCATACTCAATAAGTATAATTAATCAATTCATGCATGATCCATGAGAATTGCATCTAAAAGCTACATAAAGAGTGCGGCATTACTTAAAAGGAAATCCAAGGAAAAGAACTTTGTTTAAAAGGAATAATCATCTCACCGTATAAGCCCATACTGATGTGTACTATGTAGGATCTATAGTGGACTTAAGATCAACCACAATTTATTGTACTTTCTTTGGAGGCAATTTGGTGACTTGGAGGAGCAAGAAACAAAATGTTATGGCTAAATTATCATCAAAATCAAAGTTTTAAGTAATTACTCAAAACTTTTGTGAGTTGTTACAGTTGAAGATTATTCTACAAGACTTGAAAGTTAAGTGGAAAGGTCCAATGCAGCTCTAAACCTATTGCTTATAACCCTATTCAACATGATAAGACAAAGCACATTGAGATTGATAGACATTTCATCAAGGATAAACTGGAGGAAGAGCCTGTATGCATATTCACATGTTCCATTACGAAGCCAACTAGCTATTGTTCTAACAATGGGGGTGAACAGTTCAAGTTTTTATGATATTATTTCCAGGCTGGGAACGGAAGACATTGTGGGAAAGAATTTTCCTATATTCTCATATATTGAATAGGAGAATAAAGCCATATATACGACATTACAAGTAGGAATTTAAATCTGGAAAGTTATCTAAAGCTATCTAATGTAATCCCTTTAATTAAAGGGATTTCAAACTTATCTTATCTATTTACAGCCTATCTATATCTAAGTATAATCTATTTACAGCTTTTAGTATCTCAACACTCCCCCTCAAGCCTAGGAATAGATGTCTTCCATTCCCAGCTTATATACAAGATCATGAAAACTTGAATTGTTCAGCCCCTTTGTTAAAACATCAGCTACTTGACGTTCTGATGGAACATAGGACATACACACTAACCCTTCTTCCAATTTTTCTTTAATGAAATATCTATCAATCTCAATATATTTGTCCTATCATGTTGTATAGGATTATGAGCAATATTGATGGTTGACTTATTGTCACAATAGAGTTTCATAGGGTCGTCCCATTTGACTCTCAAATCATCTAGAATAATCTTCAGCCAGAGTAGTTCACACAATCCGTCAACAATAGCCCTAAATTATGATTCTGCAGATCTCCTTACCACCACATTCTGCTTCTTGCTCCTCCACGTACAGTACCGGTAGTTGATCTTCTATCCACTATGGAACCTGCATAGTTAGCATCGGTGTAAGCTTTTAGAGCAAGAGTATTGTTTTTCTTGAACAAAATTCCTTTTCCTAGATTGCCTTTCAAGTAATGCAACACCCTATAAGCAGCTTGAAGATGAGGCTCTCTTGGATCATGCATGAACTGACTGATCATGCTTACCAAGTATGCTATGTCTAGCCAAGTGTGAGCAAGATATATGAGTTTACCAACTAGTCTTTAATACATCCTTTTATCAACTGCTGATTCTTTAGATTCTCCCAACTTGTGGTTTGGATCCATTGGTGTAAAGACTGGCTTAGACCCAATCTTCCCTGCTTCTACCAACAAATCAGTCACATATTTCTGTTGAGATATAAAAATCCCTTGTGTGGAATATGCCATCTCAATACCGAGGAAGTACCTTAGTTCCCAAGTTCTTTTATCTCAAACTCTTTTACTGGTCTTTGCTTCAATTCATCTTCTCTCTCATCATTTCCAGTCACTAAATGTCATCCACATAGACTAGAAGTGCAGTAACTCCCCCTGCAACCGAATGTTTAATGATAAGAGTGTGATCACCTTAGGCTTCATTTATACCCAGACTCCCTCATGACTTTTGCAACTCTACCAAACCAAGCCCTAGGAGATTGTTTTAACCCATAAAAGGCCTTCCTCAGCTTGCAAACTTTGTTACCCGTGTCTCCCTCAAATCCTGGTGGGATGTTCATATAGATTTCTTCATCTAAGTCTCCATGGAGAAATGCATTCTTAACATCATATTGTCGGAGCTGACAATTATAGTGGGCAGCCAATGATAACAGAATTCTCACAGTGTTCATCTTTGCAACTGGGGTAAAAGTCTCTTCATAATCAATACCATAGGTTTAGGTATACCTTTTGACTACCAATCTAGCTTTATATCTCTCAAGAGATCCATCAGCCTTATATTTGCGGTTGAAAATCCACTTACAGTCAACAATGTTTTTCCCTTTTGGTTTATCAACAATCTCTCATGTTATATTCTTTTCCAATGCATTCATCTCCTTGCTCATAGCATCCCTCCATTCCCTTTTTGACAATGCCTCAGAAACGGTGCTAGGGATAGTAATGGTATTTAAACTCATAATGAAGTTTTGGTAGGTTGGTGACAAACGCTTAAGAGAAACATAGTAAGATAGAGAACAAAGTAGTCGTTTAGTGCATTCTCTAGTTCCTTTCCTAACAGCAATAGATTCAAAAAATTGTGTGTATAAAGGTGAGTCAGATCTTACCATGATTTCATTTCCAGAGTCTGAGTTGGATTCTTGGACCTGTGTTAGTTCTGGAACAACCTTCCTCCTTGAATACACCTGAGCAGCGCTGGTTGGGACATGTGATGACATAGGTTTAGTAGTAGAATTGGGGAAATCAGATGTAATTGGTTTAGAAGGCTCGGTTGTTTCAACACTACGAGCTGGAGCAGGAGGAAGGTCAAGGGTTTGAAGTGGTTCGAAGGACTCATAAGTGCTATCTTCCATCATTGAAATCTCCTCTTGAAGAGAGGACTTGGAAGAAAAAGGTGTATTTTCTGTGAAGGTGACATCTGTATAGATATAAAATTTTCTTGATGACGGATTGTAACACTTGTATCCCTTTTTAGTAGGTGAGTAACCGAGGAAGACACATTTGATGGCTCGGGGATTTAGTTTGTCTCTATGTTGGTTATGAACATGAACAAAGGCGGTGCATCCAAATACCCTAGGTGTGAGGCCATTTGAGGTTCTGAAGTGTGGATAGAAGCTATTAAGAATTTCTATGGGGTTTTTATTGTCTAACACACATTATGGAAGTCTATTTATCATGTATGAGGCTGTAAGAACTGCCTCTCCCCAATTGGATTTAGGGACATTTCCTTGAAAGAGTAAGGCTCAGGTGGTGTTGAGTAAGTGTCTATTTTTCCTTTCTGCTACCCCGTTTTGTTGAGGTGTGCTAACACATGATGAATCATGGATAATGCCCTGTGATTGAAAGAAAGGCGACAAAGTCTAGTTGAAGTAGTCTCTGGCATTGTCTATCCTAAGCTTTTTATTTTAATCCCAAATTGGTTTTAAATCATAGAGTGAAAATTAGGTATAACAAGGCTAACATCAGATTTTTGTTTAAGAAGAAAGAGCCATATTGCCCGAGTGCAATCATCAATTAAGGATACAAACTAACGAGCCCCAAAGACATTAGGTATAGTAGAGGGACCCCATATGTCACTATGAATCAAATGAAAAGGATGATAGCTTCTTTTATTGCTAATAGGAAAATATACTCATGTACGTTTTGCAAATTCACAAACATCACAATGAAATTCAAAAATATCTAATCCTTGAAATAAGTGAGGAAACATGACCTTTAAAACTTTAAAAGATGGATGACCTAGGAGTAGATGATAGAGCCCAATGGTATCTTTATTTGAGGAATTGAGAAATGACATAGATAGGTTGGTCCTAACTCTTTGAGGCAATTCAAGTAGGTAGAGGCCACCCCTCTCCTTAGCAAGTCCAATTCTCCTCCCCAAGACCTGATCCCGAAAAACACAGTGAGAAGAAAAGAAAGTAGCATAACATTTAAGATCATGGGTAAGCTTTTGAATAGAAAGTAGGCTAGCAGATAGTTTTGGAATATAGAGAACCCTTTTTAGAATAAGGGTAGGTGTGATGTGTTATCTCCGAAACCTGCAATAGTAACTAGAGAGCCATTGGCCACCACAATCTTTTTGTTACTTGCGCACAGGGTATAAGTGTGAAAGAGTTGAGATGTGGGTGTCATATGATTTGTGGCACCCGAGTCTATTATCCAAGAATTGGTATGAAGATTTTCCGAGGCATTCATGCAAATAGGTAGTAAAGGTTTATCCGAAAGAGCCAAAGAACAAGTCTTTAGAAGGTTTTTCAATAGTCCCCAACAAGCTTCTTAGCTTCTCAATTTCTTCACTGTTTAATTCCATTGTTCCTGAATTTTCCTCAACTTTGGGCCGATCTACCATATGTGCTTAGGACCTCTGCTCCCCCCCATGGTTTCTCCATTCTCGACTTGGTGGTTTACCGTGTATTTTCCAACATGTCTCCTTTATGTGCCTCGGTTTATTGCAGTGGGTGCACCAGAGGTTGTCCTTATTCTCCTTCCCTTGGTTTTCTCTACCAGAATGCTTAGATAGATCACTTTTTCCTTTGTCCTGATGATCAGTTTTGCTAATAAGGCTTACCCGTCCATGGTTTGTGCTTCAAGCATAACACTCCTTCGACTTTCTTCTGCTCGAATCAATGAGATTGTCTCTTCTAGAGACGGAGTATCCTCTTTTCCAAGGATTTGGATCCTGCTTTGATCAAATTCAGCATTCAACCTAGCCAAAAAATCATACACACGGTCTTTTTCAATGAAGTTATTCAAGATGACAGCATCCTCAGGGCATTTCATCTCAAAAACTTGATAATGATCGAGTTCTTGTCACAGATTCAGTAGCAAGTTTGCATATTTTGTGACAGATTTATCTCCTTGCTTAGCAGCTGCAGTTTTGATCTTGATCTCGTACACTTAAGCAGCATCACGAGCCTTCAAGTATGCGCGACGAATGTAGTACCAAATCTCATTTGTAGTGACAAAAACATGCATGTTTCACTGATCATGGGATCCATAGAATCCCATAGCCAGGACATTATCATGGAATCCTCCTCATCCCATGCTTCAAACAATGGGTTATCCTTAGTCGGTCCTATTCCAAGAAGATGACTAAGTCTCCCTTTCCCCTTGAGGTATGTACGGACAAATTGAGACCATTTGAGATAGTTCTTCCCATTAAGCCTATAGGAAGGCCGAATATTTTGTAAATCTCCAATTTTCTAAATGGTGTCGAATTCTTCAGGACAGTTAGATATGGTGCAGACAGAGGTTTGAGAGGTTGACTTGATTAAGAAGAAGATACTGCAGTGAAGAAGAAGATACTGCAACAATTAAGGGTACCCTAATGAGAATCACACAAGAGAGGTAAGGAGGAATGCAACGATGAAGGTTGGAACACACAAGAGAAGAAAAAAATAGTGTTTCAATAGTGTAACAATGAAGGCTGCTCAAAGGACAAATCCCAGAAAAAGAAGCCATACGGCTATGATACCATGTGGGAAAGAATTTTTCTATTTCTCATATATTGAATAGGAGTATACAGCCATATATAGGACATTACAAGTAGGAATTTAAATCTGGAAAGTTATCTAAAGCTATCTAATGTAATCCCTTAATTTAAAGGATTTCAAACTTATCTTATCTTATCTATTTGCAGCCTATCTATATCTAAGAATAATCTATTTACAGACGTTTAGTACCTTCAACGCATGTCTATAGAACAGTTTGTTACTTCAGTCTACAAGAGGATTATGTATCAAGAATGAGTAATCCAACTTGGATTTTTCCTTCACAAAACTTTCGACCAATTGGCAGCTCATTCATAGCACAAGTACTCTTACCTATCCCATGAGAGTATCGGTACTGAGTTTGCTTCTTTAGTAAAATAGCTGTAGCAATGGGAAGTCCAACTGTTAGTCCATACCTATCTGTCAAAGATGCTGCCTCACCCTGGAAACCAAGAAAAGTTATCCTTGAATTTCAATATGACTATAAAAATCACTTTAGAAACCAGTTACTAAGAGAAGCAAACAATAAGCTTGTGTTGCTCACCTGAAGTGTCATATAGTGTCCACCTCTCTTCAAAAAGTTTATGCCAATTCTTTCTGTCTCTGGGACACCAATGGTGTCCAAGACAGCATCAAACTTCCCCTTTATTGCTAGTTCTATGTCCTGCATGCCAAACACGTAAACAGAAACATCATTTCAGGTCCTATATTGGATATCTGAAGTTTCCAAATTGAGATAAATAAGTAAAAACATGAATAACTATCAAATGAAAGACTATTTTACACAATGTATTTTATACAGCATATTACTGATTGTCTAGTTTTCGAAGTACTCCATATCAAAATTTAACTTTAATCAGATCAAGTGTTCAAGATCATGAAATATTGGAACCTCAAAAGTATAGAAGATAAGAAGCTTATTCGGATTTCATCTAAAAGAAATTACTTATTAGTACGTGCTTGAAAAGACAAGGCAAGAGAAAAAAAGGTAAAATGAATGTTATAGGCATAGGTAGATTGAATGCTTAAAAAGGTATGTGTTGCTACCATAATACTGAACTTTCATGGACTGTGCCCAATGAAAAATTGAAGTTACAGGTACTCCTACAGTATATAACACAAAACAAGAATAATTTCTGAAAATTTGTTATAGTGATAAGAAATATAACTGCTTTTTAAATCACCTCAGCAGTGTAATCAACTGCCTGCTCAGCACCAGCTTCCAGGATCCGATTTATGCTTTGACTTCCACAAGTAGTTGTAACATGACACCCTGCAGCTACAGCAAGCTGAATTGCAGCAAAACCAACTGCTCCGCCACCACCAACTACCAGTAGCCTTTGCCTATGAAAATGGGATTGACAAGCCAATTTGAGGAAAACTAAGGGCAGTTTGTGGTATGCATATGGTTGGTTTCCACAAAGTAACGACAGTTCACCACAAAAATATGGGATCTTCCACATTCAGATATTATATTCTTGTCAATTTTCAAAAATAAAATAACTGCCGACCACTTAGAATGAGGAATAGAAGCATGATTAATACCTACATTACAATGTATGGTTGAAAATGATTGCCACAATATGATGAAAATAAGGTTCTCAAAGCTGCCTGTTTGTTTAATATTTGAGTCCTCAATCGAAGTTCTTAAATAAATCAGTGTCTCAAGAGTGAAATTTAGCACACACAAAAAGAAGACATTAGCACTTGTATACTTGCATCTTGTATGGAAAGTGAAGAACTTAATCCTAGAACATAGTTAAAGCTGTAAACAAAGTTGAAATGCTTAAATGCCTTTTGATTTCATGTAATACCACGAACTTCACAGGCACGTTTGTGCATAACACAGAGTAATTTTTAAAATTAACAGGGAAAAGATGGACAACTCTGTCTGTTCAATGAATTGGAATTATATACATTGACATTTTAAAGTAAAGGTGTTGTTGATTGCAATAAAGGAAGTATCATGCTGAAAGTTTCTGTATGAATACCCATTGCCAGAATAACTCTAAACAATTGCAGATACTTTCTAAATGCTCTTTGCTTAATATAGTAGCTGCAAAATGAAAAACTTTGGTCATTTTTTACTTTTTACTGGAATCATCGCATATGATTGTTTGCACCTAAACTGGATTATCAATAGGAATATTACAGCAAGACAGTAATTTAAAAATGATGCCATAAATGCACTACAGAAACATATATGTGGCATTAAAAGAATACACAGGAGAACCTGATCACAAACACAATGCACAAGCAGATATACATGTCATTAACATGAACTATAGGAACTTGATTTGAATTATAAAAAGAATCATCTTAGCAAATAATACCCCTCATATATCCTTGCAGTACTTCTCAGAGCACGCCATGCAGTTAGGGCAGCAAAAGGAATGGCACTTGCTTCCTATAAGACAAGAAAGAGCTTTCAGAGGTTCATTTCACAAGGAAATAGAAAGAAACAAAAGAGTAATCAACTAAGTAAATATATGAATTCAATTAATCTAATGGAACAGCAATGAACATAGCAATATGGAGGAAGGCCTGGATCTAATTTTCACTACATAACAGTGTATGTGCTCAAGAGTAATAAATTTAAGCAAAAGAAAGAAAGAAATTATGCTTGCACACCCAAATCTGGATATATTATTACATTTGTGTACAAAGACATAAAAAGAATGCTACATAAATTTTAAGGGGAGAAAAGCAACTGTTTAATCTGCCACAAAAATTGTCCATTCAACAGTTTTTTAAGGTCATGACCACTTAGACATCATGGATGGCATAGAGGGATGAAGAACCAATGTAAAACTGAAAAGTTGCAACCAAGTAGAAGAATTGTCACCAAATGAAACTATGGCAGTACCTACCACATGTGTAATTGATGATGGTTTTACAGTAACTTCCTCTTCTGGAAGAACTGCATAGTCGGTGTAAGTGCCTCTCACAGCAGTTGGATGCAAGGCACCAAAAACCTCTTGCCCAATACTCAGAGAATGCACTGAACTTCCAATAGCTGCAACTTCGCCACTGATATCACGACCCAAAATAATAGGTAGAAGTGGCTCAAATATGGAACGGCCATAGCCTGATCGCATCTAAAACATGAAAACTCCTGGAACGTTAAATTGATAATCATTCTGGCATAGAGGTGATCTAAAGCATACAAGGATGTTCTGACTTTTAGTATGCATAAACTTAGCTCATAATTAATCAGCAGTGTAAGTATGGACGAGGATCCAATAATTTTCCAATTGAGTTATGGTCAAATTCCTCATACCTAAATTTGATAGCACCAATCTATTTCATATAGTAGAAGTCTCTACTTAAAGAACTTGGCACTGCAACAGGTTGGTTTCTCTGAACATCATAAATTCACTAAAACTCAGTGCAACGTCATAATAAGATCCATATCAGATTTCCCAATATTTCTTATCTTCTAAATCCCACATTACCATCTAAATCCCCAGTTTAAAAATTCATCAAACTGGATCCTTTCACGTGCTTCCTTTCCAATTCTAGAAACGCACCATCCGTTACCTGAGCTAAAGTAGGCGCTATCTATATTCAGGTGCAGTCATTTCTATGAATCAACTCACTTATTATTTCTATAATTTACATTACCCGAGAATCTACATAACTCGAGCATTCGAATTAGTAATTTCGATCAATTCCAATTCCAATTCTATTGTTATGTCAATCCTCATATCGACTCACCCACCACATTTTCAATCCAAAAAGAATTAGCAACCCATTAAAACAAGCACAGAAATAAACAAAACCCTTGACCAAAAAATATAAAAACAGAAGCTTTAACTCACCCCTCTCATAATGAAATTAAAAAAAAAGAGAGAGAAAAGAGTAATGGCACTGACTCTGGTATCAAGAGGATTGATAGAGACAGCCCGGGCACGAACTAGAACCTCGTTGGATTTGAGTTGAGGGACCTCCACATCATGCCGGAGCTCCATCACCTCGGGCCCACCGAACCGGGGAAGCAACACCGCCCTGCAACTGCTAACCACAAACCTAACCAGCCCCAGTGGCAAGAACTGTCGAAGATCATAGTTTACACTTCTGCTTTTTAAGCTTTGAGCTCTCAAAGTTAGCATCCTTTTGTTTTGCAGGTGTATAATAAGGTCACATCTGTATAAATGAGCGAAATAAACAGAGAGGAGAGAGAGCGAGCAAGGGTTGTGGGGAGGACGTGTACTTGTTTGTATCCGCAGCCTGTTTTTGTGGAACGCTCCTTTGCTTGCTACTTCTTCTTCCGTTTATTTGATTTCGTTGGAGCCATTGCGATGCAAGTTCTATCTTAAAATTATTTATTTACAAAAACAAGAGTTATGGCCTAAAAAATAGCAATCTTTTATCAAGTTTAATTAAGGAATTCATTAAATTGTAGATAAAGAATTATAATTTGGTAAACATTTCAGTTGAATTTGGTTTAAAGTTTAACACAAATTAAAAAAGAAAGAAAATAAACAACAAATTAATTATAGAAAATTTAATTATCACAAAATCAAATATAATTCATAAAAACACAAAAAAGAGACAATTTTCAAGTAAAAGTCACTTAGTTTTACTTCTATTTTTCTTGTGATTTTTGGTTTCTGATTCTTTATTAATTTTTAATGTCCAAATAATTATACTTTTAATATTGATAATTATTAAATACTAAATAAAATTAAAAATAAAATTGCCTAATTGATTTTATTTTAATAAGATTGATCCTTTTTACTAAAATGAATAATTAAATAAATAAAATTTACTAACAAACTAAAATGTATTTGATAATATATAATGAAATTTATATATTTTCTGATATTTTAAATTTAAGGAAAAAGTCCAAAAAAGGAAAAACTTCTCTTAATTTCGAAATTAAAAAAAAAACAAAATCCAAAACAAGCCCTCACCTATCAGTTAACCTATCAGTTATCCGTTCCTGAGTTCAAAGAAACGAATCCCAGTTCTCTTCAAAAATTAGAGAATGCAGCTTCAGTTCCAATAATGTATGATTCAGTTTCCTGCTTGGTTCAAAGAACTCAAAAATATAATAGAAGTAAATATCTGCTATAGTTTACTCGAAAGCAGAGATGAGTAGTGGTAAATGCCTAGGATATTGCTCTTAAGGGAACTGATAATAACAACACATTCATATATTGATTCTCATGTTACAGATCTTAATCTTAGCCAAGAGGGCTACATTACTAACTTAAGGAACCATTGGCATGTCATCCCTGCACAAAATTCTAGTTTTCGCCCAAATCCAATTTTTAGAAGGGAGACAAGCTCATATGACAGTTACGAAGATGCCTTTCATCAACCTACTGTTTCAAGATAGGAGACCAAATAGAATGAACTATAGCCCAACTATTTTCCTTCCTCTTTGTTCTCTCCCGAGATAACAGATGCTGTGCTTGTAGCACCTATGTTATGTGAAGAAGTAACAGGGCCACTGTTAGACGCAGGATTGTCAAAATCACTAGGATTTCCAGTGTTGGCTGCAATGACAGGTTCAGAAGCTTTTGGCTCCATAGTTGTTTTCACAGTCGGCAAGACATTAGGTGGAATACTTGGATTTGTCATTGCTACATATGCCTTATGTTGCTTCTGCAGCGTTTGGGTGGCAGGGAAAGTAACCTTGCGGGTATTTCTTGAAGGATCTATACTAGGTTTGTGATGGTAAGTAACTGCTGACTCATTTGCAGCATGAAGTTGTTGCAACCTATAATCAGTTTCAGGCCGACGACAAATCTTTCTCAGCGGAACAATTTCCTGGTGAACAGAAGATCAAGAAATAAAATAAACACCACCAGACTTAAAATGCATATCAACACATCAGTGTGCAAGGATAATGAATCTTGAGCTGTTCGAGCGTCGTGCAGTAAATGCCCAATTGTCAAAAAACATGAGGATACTGTCTTTGACATGGTAAAAATACATTGCCAGGATAGGATAACAAAAGCTGTATAATCAAATGTAAATTGCTATACAAGTCATGTTCCGAATCTACTGACATCACATTCTAGGTTCAATTCAGACCAACAAAATAAAAGCAAAAGTATTTCTCCACCTTTGACATCAATAACAGAATGAGTTTCGGTTAAGACATTCAAGAGATTGGGATTCTTGCGTGATGCGAAAAACACATTAAGCAGTCTCCAATGCCTCATTTGTTTTGGCAAAAAGGTGCAACATGTAGCTTGGGTTAAAGAAAACAAAAGTTTTCTTTTTATGTTATGTCAGATAGCGTCTTACTAGTGAACCTTAGAATCACTGGCCGAGGTGACCATTACCACCTGATCCACCAAGTATCAATCATAAGCTGACACTGTCGACACTGTCCGGTTGCATTAATAACCTCATAAATACAAGGCAGAGAGATGTTCATGCATCATTTACTTGGGGTGATTAAGACAAAGCACACAGAATCGCAAAACCATTAAATATCACAGCTATGAATACCTTATTTCAAGAAAAATTCCATTCAAAAAGGATAAATCACTATTTCTGTTCAATCCCTATGCAAATGAAAAAGAAGCCAATGGATTCAACAAAATAATGAAGACAAAACTGCTACAAGTCTAACATGAGATTGTAACCAAAAGCAACCTGCAATCACAATGGTCAGTATGTGACAAAACCAGTTTGAACAGATACAAAGGGAGACATGAAGTTACCTCAGTTTGATCATGCTCATATCGCACCAGAAACCTACAACGACAACCTCTTACATCATGTCTTCGTCTTTGAGCGTCAAGAACTTGTGCATCAAAGTAAAGAGCCTGATCTTTACCTTCCTGTAGATTTTTAAGCATCAATGAGAATCAATGGAGCAAAATAAGGACTTTAGATTAAAGGCTGAAACTAGAACTCTTGCTTGTTATTACTGGAATATTTTTACAGTCCATTACCTAGGAGCTATTCAAATTCGAAACCACATAATTCTGTGGAATATGATATCAACCCCTTAAAATGTTCACAATCAGTTAATTGGCCATTAACTCTGTAAGATATGGGAGCCTGTACAATGACAATATATCATGCATGGAAACAAATGATTAGTATATATTTAATCTCTTCCGAGTTCCCTCATTTATTCTCCCTCTCTTCTACATTGAGCAATGAAGTTTCAAAGAACATATCAAGGAAAATACTGAAAAATCAATTCATGTGTTCATCTCATTTCACTTAAAATCCACACCTGAAAACATAGGATGGAGTCCCCAGGAATAACGACAGCGCACTCTGATGCTTCACACGGGAGTGATCTCTGCCTGACATGTTTGAATACATTTACCCACTCATCTTCATCTGGTCCGAAGCCAGAAAACCGAACTAGTACTTCCTGATAAAATCCAGCAACATCATTGGATAACATGAGAAACTGAATGCTAGGAGCAATAGCTTACCACAAATAGTTACAACAAACATGGGAACAACATGAGGACAAATTCAATCTACAGTAACAGCAGATCAGGTTACTATCAAGATAATATTTGGTACAACCTAGAAGTACGTGATGGAATCTGTGGGGAGATGACGCAATCTGTAAGCTTGCTGAAATTAACATTTTTGAGTCTCTACAGACTGATAGGTATTGATCAAAACCTTTTGGGCCTATGGTCAAAAGAGAGCTCAAACATTGAAAGATCTCTCAACATTTGGACGAGATGGTGACATCATCTCATGCACCTCAAGTCATTATATAGATATTCAGTGTTCCCAAGAATGAGGTCATTGGATTCTCTCACTAAATATTTTTCTCTCTGTAGCTTTATTAACTTTCTTGTTGGAAGTCAAACACAGAAAAATATTCTGACATTTAGTTCTGCTAGTTTGTCGAGAGGAAGTCTACGAACCGCACTCATACTATAATCCACTCATTATATCAAGCCTAATCTCGAATGGCTCAGGCCAGACCCAAACCTGAAGAGTTCAGAGAGACCGAAATTACACTATATCGTAGACCACAAAAACTCGTGTTTAAGCATTATAAATGCTTAAATTTCGAAAACAGGAGTTATCTCCTACTTCAATGGGACTTCAAGTGGTTTATATACAAGAAAGGACTCTATCTTCAACCCAAACTTTAAAGCATTAGGTTATGAGCACTTGTATATAAACTACTCTTAATTATTACTCTATGTCAATGTGGAAATTGACACATTTAACAAATGCATTAAGGAAGTCTAAATTAAATAAAATTACATCCCATAACTTTAATGGAACTTAATGCCAGAGTACATAAATGGTGACAATCCAGATAAAACATATTAAGCAAGACAAAGATAGAAGCGCTAATAGAGTTGGCAGTACTGTAGTTAGAAACATGAAATAGCTACCAGGATAACTTTGACAAAAACTACAATGAAAATAATTTTATGGTGAGATTCAATGTCACAGATAAGCATGTTATTCAAGACAAAGACCATGATATAAGGAGTTTTAATAGTTTTGTAAGAAACAAGTAATGAATGCTTGTATAAACTTAAAAAAAGCCAACATGTGATGAGGAATAACATGCAATCAAATATGTAGTAAAGAAGAGCATGAGCATTACTGCATCACCGGAGTCTGGGAGTTTATGGGCCAAGAATGATGCAACATCATACCTGAGGGAAAAAACAAGAGAATCAAACTGAAAAAGCAATTTGTCTGTATAAGGAAGACAATAAATATGAATTACAGTGAGAAACACCTAGAATCATCCTCAATTTATTCCAAACAGGAATGGCACAAAACAATTACCAGGCCCCATCCCTTGCAGATTTGGCTTCAAATTCCATGTAAGGATGCTCTGAAATGGTTCCTCCTGCAGAATGAACTTTCAAGAATTAGAAACAGGAAAGATTAATCCAAGGAATATAAAGACATGACGCACTTTTAACATCATGATCTTTGACAGACATTGAAGAGAAATGTATGATTAGGTTCCCAATTACATTACTTAATAAAATTCTTCCCAAAAATTTAAGTAGGAGGAATAAGAACAAAAATTATACCCAGGATTAAACATGGAACGTAATGTTTTCGAAATTGTAGCACTTTGGAAATTTGTCACCATTTAGAAACAAGATTATAAATTAATCTCACATTTTTTTCCCATTTACATAAGAAAAGAAAACTGAACTGAGCATCGTGTTACTAATGCAAAAGAAAATGAGAACAGGAACATACTAAAATGAGTGCTTTCCCCTAATGTGTAAGTCTATATCTTGAAAACTGCACACCAGCATCACTCTACAATTTTCACACATTTTCTTAAATATGAATGAAGAATGGCCTCGAAGACCTTCTACAATGAATTTTACGGCATTTGCATTTACAAGTACCAAGCTGGGATCCATTCATGTAGGTGTAGGCCAATGTATCCTTACCCAAGAATGATGAGTGGGAATTAACCCAACCATTTTCAATTTTAAGAGTCAGCATTCTAGCTGACTTCACAAACTTAAACTAGCTCAAAACATTGTGAATTCTAAATTTAATCAACAACACGTGAAGCAATTACATAAAGATGACAAGATCACAACTTTCATCTATCACACAGGATTCGGTTTAGATTAGTTTGCAAAGGCTGTAAAATGAAAGCAATACGAGAAGGAGGAGGAAAGATTTCAGAACTTCATTCTACCCGAAGAAGCAGGGCCAGTTACAGACACAGGAGCTGGTATGGAAGCAGCTATAGTTTGAGGCACACTTTTTACAGGGGCTGAATCATCTCGAGGCATAGGCGTGACATTGAGCTTTACAGGAGGCTTACTTGATTTCGATCTTATTGCATACCTTCTATTTTGGAACCAATTCCAAACCTACAACCAAAACTCCGCTTTATTAACAAACTCTCAATACTTTCTCCTTACAAAATGAAAGTAAAGCAATAAACCCATCTCACTTGTTTCATCTGCACCACAATTTTCCCTTTTCAATCTGGAGATTCACTAAACCCAGGAAAGGACATTTGACATCAATGCACTGAATCAAGCTTATTAGGTTGAATACCTTAAGTTGTCGAACAAATATAAAGCCAAACCTGAACTTCTCTGCAAGAGCTACAAGAACCTCTTTAACTGGCATGTTGTTGTGATGCTCTTGTAAAATTGCATCCATCTCTGCTACCTAGAGGACATTGTAGAACACATCGTTTTACAATAATACATTCAAATTTTCTAAATCATATGTACCTACAAAACCCCCACCCCAATACAAATTGCTGTTGTAACATACTGTAGGTATGTGCATGTGGATAAAGAGAGAAGTAGATACAGAGACATATTCATATGAACTCCTTGAATATGTGATTCCTTTTCTCAAAGCTTTTTCATGATGCCCTTCTATATCATTTTTTCCTTCTAAATCAAAATGACACTGTAGCACCCTCTGTTAATAAAGGCTAACACTACAGCACCAGCAGCTGCACCATTTTCTTTTTCTTTCTAATTCAAAACTACACTGTCTTAACCTCTGATGAAAAATAAAAGCGTTAATGCACTATGGCTCCAGCAGCTACAATGAAACAGTTTCATAAAAGCTACAGTGAGGCATTTCATCAATGAATTTATACACTTGTTTCATTCATCGCATTGTCTTATCAAATCCAAATTCTTCATTTCATATGTTAAATATATATGAGGATCTTTACAACATCATGGTCCAAGTCAAATCTCTATAAGCTTTTGCATAAAATTAATACAAGGCGAATCCTAAACTTCAATTCTCAGATTACTGTAAGCATAGACATCGTATATGAGCAACCCAACAAAAATTTGCAGTAAGTAGATATTATTGCAAAAACAGTTTTCTCATAGAATTTGCAAATTCTTGGAAAACAAAATCCATGGCAATAGGATATCAAATTCTGATGTTAGAAGTTTTTGGTCATAGTGTTCCTATTTCCACAAAATTATATGCATGGAGATATTAAATTTCATGACATAAAAATTTAGTTGGAAAAACAAAAATGAAGTAACAGCACGAAACATAATCCAATTTAAAACGAGGGGTAAGTTTCAAGAGACAGTTGTTACATGCAACTAAGAAAACTCAGAAACAAGACATTAATAAGAGTAGAAAAGTAAAACTAGAAAGATAACCAAGGAAATCACAGAAGGAAAACCCAAATATTAACAAGAACCCAGCTTCAAATATTAAAAAGAAAAAAGAAAGAGAAGAAACCTCATTGGCCATGAAACGGAATGCAGGGCCGCCATTACTAGGAGGTCGACCCATGGCGAAGACTTGAAATTGCAACTGCAAGAAAAAATTCTAGAAGGGAAAGCAGACTATTAAAGCAGAAAACTTTCTTTTATATTTGAAATCTCTCTCCTTCGG
Source organism: Erythroxylum squamatum (assembly GCA_025629845.1). Classification (NCBI taxonomy): domain Eukaryota; kingdom Viridiplantae; phylum Streptophyta; class Magnoliopsida; order Malpighiales; family Erythroxylaceae; genus Erythroxylum; species Erythroxylum squamatum. The sequence goes on from JAOTBA010000205.1 coordinate 39,741,337, forward strand.
ATAAAATAAAGAGACACGGAGCTTTTATTACCCATAAATCTATGATTCCGTCCCTAGTATTGTATAATTAGTTAATTACAGATCTCCCTTTTTCGCGAGTAATAAAAATATAATTATATAGCGAATTGAAATCATAACGATTATAAATACTTTTTTTAAAATGCGAAATAACCTTCAACTATTACCTTTTAAATACCCATCGGGTAAGCTTTTATATTGATGCAATAATTTGTAAATTATATCAATAGGATATTTCGTACTAAATTCAACTCTACCAATTCAGCCATCTCTTGGGGGTTTAAAAAGATTTGAGTGAAGGGTACAGCACGAGGACTTTCTAAGAGGTCACACATCTTAGTACTACTTTCATCCAAGTACATTTAACTTCGAAATTTTGATAGGATTCGATGCATTAGTGCTGGTAAGATTATACCACATTATAAATTCGCCTTAACTTTACTCGGCACTAATAACCAGAGTTAAACTTAAATCGATAATCTCAAGGCATTTAAAATATATAAGGTTAAATGATATTAAACTGTAATAAAATTAATTAAAAATTGAATAAAATATAATTAAAAATATTATTAAAAAATATTATTTTTATCAATAAAAATTTTAAAGTTTAATTGAAAAAGATTGTTAAATAAAATTAATTGATTTATTTTAATTTATAAGAACTTATTAATTTATAAAAATTGATGGATTAATTAATAAAGTGATTAATTTTTAATAATAAGAGTTATTAAAAAAATTATATCGAAAAGTTGAAAATCGAATCGAAAAGTTAAACAATTTAAAGCCAACCGAACCGAATTGATATTTTAATCATTGCTATAATTACCAAAATGTGTTTAACATGAAATAAATAGTAACGATACAAATTTAGTCATATGTGAATATAAAGATATGATATTTCTATATTTTAGTGTTTTAATCTCTCCTAAAGTTAATGGTAAATGAAAGGGTTTTACTCAATTTTACGATACTAGCCTAAACATTTAAAAGTGAAGCTAAAATGTTCAAATTTTTTATTTGTTGCGAAAATAACCCAACATTAACGTAGTGTATGGTTGCTGCCACTAAAACCCTTTAGTGGGGACAGATAACAAAACAAAAAAATTTTGTCCTTCTGCGTGTTTAGTTGCTGTCCCAAGTGATTTTTGTTTTGTCCCCAAATGATAAAAACAAAATTTTTTGTTCCTTCCAAAACCGAAGGGCAAAATTTTTTGTCTCCGTCTCCGAGACAAAACACATAAGCAACTTCCAGAAATACCCCTCTTCTCACATAAGCAAATTTTTTATTCTTAATTATATTATTAAACTCATTATTATTATTATTATATGAAATTAATTACCTTATTATTATTATTAGTAGTAATAATAGTATCATCGTTATCATCATCATTATTATTAATTATTGTTATAAATTTTGTACTTATTATTACTATTATTATTATTATTATAAATTTTGTATTTATTATTATCGTCGTCGTCGTTTTCATCATCATCATCATCAATAATTACTGTTATTATTATTATTATTATTATTATTATAAATTTTGTATTTATTATTATTAATTTATTATTATTATTATAACTTTTGTAATTATTATTATTATTATTATAAATTTTATATTTATTATTATTATTATTATTATTATTCGGTATTAATTTTTTATTGTTATTATTATTATTATTTGTTAACTTTTTTACTAATACAAATCATTCGTTTTAAAATAATCAATGAATTACATATTTCCAATTATATTATACTGCAGGGGCAATTTAGTTATTGACACTGTTTTTATGTTCTGTCAACTACAACCAAACACATTTCTGTTCTCAAGACGGAGACAACTTTATCTGTTTTGTTCATCAAAATTAAACACTTCACTGTCTCCAATTTTTGTCCTATTTTATCTTCAAATTTTTGTTTCGTTCCGTCTCTCCATACGGAATACAGCAACTATACACAGCATAAGTTCTTTATTAATATCACTGACATGACACACAATATCATATTAAAAGTTCTAACACGTATTCAATTATTTTCCAGATAATTATTTTATAAATTTAATAAATTTGGAAAAAGAAAAACCCTAACAATTCTTCTTCCATCCATTTTCCTTCTCCTCCTTGCTGGTTTTATGTTTGTTTTTACTTTTCCCCACTAGTTTTTTGGTTAGCTCTGACATTCCTCCACCTTACTTACTCTGTTTTGGATTTACCTCATTAAAGAGACATGTTTTTCCTTGCTGTTGTCTACTCCTTCCTTATTGTCTTCATTACCTGAGATCTGTCGTAACAAGAAAAACCTTTAAACTGGTTTAAACCCAATCCTACAATCCAAGTGCAAAACCTTACCTTAATGTGATTATCTTCAACTAAAGCACTCGTTTTTACTCTTCTCCTCTCCAATTCCTTCTTCTCTCTATATTTCATTCCTTTTATGGTCAACTGATGAGTAAAGTTCCAACTACAATACCCAGAAAATCAATACTTATTGAATCCGATGGACTATACTATCAGAATTTACACCAAAATCGTCTCTTTCTTCCGCTTCCTTGTCGTCGTCGTCGTCATCTCTTCAAACTATATTTGGTTCAGATTCTACTTCTCTCTTAAGCCCTCTTTACCATTTCCTACCAGAAATCCAAAACCCCAATAACGTGGTGAATCTTATTTACTCCGCTCTCAAATGAGATCATACCAATTTGACCCTTCTCCAAACTAACTTAAAAGGGGGCCTTTCTCATCTAGATAGAAATGGTATTTTAAATGTTTTGTTGACATGTCAGGCTGATTCAATTTTAGCAATTACGTTTTTTAACTGGGTTAAAGATGATTTGGGTTTAAGATCCAACTCCTATAATTGTGGTCTTATCATTCACATATTAGCTTGGTCTAAAGAGTTCACACAAGCTACGAAATTCTCGACTGAATTTCAAAAAAAAAATTTAAAAAACATCTTGATTGAATTGGTTCAGTTGGTTAAAGATTGCTCATCACAAGAGGATGTGCTTCTAGCTCTGGTTTCTTGTTGTGAAGATTGTAACTAGGACTCTGTTGTTTTCAACATGTTAATTAAGGCTTATGTGAAAGTGGGTATAATAGGGCCCGTTTGGTTGAGCTTTTATCAGTAGAGCTTTTCTGAGAAGAGCTTTTTTTTAAAAGCCAGTTGGCTGTTTGGCTGTCAATTAAAAAAACAGCTTTTTAAAAAGAGCTTCATACAGTAGACT
>JAOTBA010000205.1:39768126-39778294 GCA_025629845.1 Erythroxylum squamatum
ATTTAAACTTGTATATTTTGGAGTAGTATGAATTTATGGTAAATGAGTTTAATGAAATGGAGTAGAAAAACTAGAAATAAAAATTTGAAGTGTTGGATTTTAGAGAAGGAAATCTGGAAATTTCTGGGAAGGAATAGTAAGAGAGTTGAATTTTCAATCTGAAAATTCCATGAATTTATTGTACCAATCTAGATAGATTTTGACAAAATGGTCTTCATGAAAGTTGTCGATCTTTCTTTTATCTTTCCAACGGTATATAGTATAAGAATTTTGGACATCAGAGTCAAAACTTATGGTCCTTATAATTGGAGATGCTCAGGAGTGTAGAGTGTATCGTTTGTGCTGACATGTATCGTCTGTGCTGACATGTATCGTCTGTAATGACGTGTATCGTCTGTGTTGACGTGTATCGTCTGTGCTAACGTGTATCTTCTATAATGACATGTATCATCTATGATGACGTGTATCGTCTGTGCTGGCGTGTATCATCTGTGATGACGTGTATCGTCTGTGCTAACGTATATCGTCTGTGATGACGTGTATCTTCTAGTGCACTGTTCCTCTACCCTATCGTCTAGTACACTATAGACCTATCGTCTAGTCCAATTTTGACCCTTTAGACTATAAAATCTATCTTCGAGGTCTTCACAAAAGTTGTAGATCTTGAAGTCCTCTTTTAAACCATCTTAAGAAGATCTTAATCTGATATCTCTAGAGGAAGTTATGGCAACACTGTTGCCCCGAAATAGGTTTAGTATGATTGAGGACAAAATCATGTTTGATTCTTTTAGCCATAACTTCTTCTCTAGATGCCCAAATGACTTGATTCTTAAGCCATTGGACTCGTAAGACATTGCTATACATCTCAACCAAAAATCATAGCCATTTGAAATGAATTAGAAAGATTGAGTGAAAAAAGTGGGACGGGTACAGTGAGTTTGCTCTTAAATTATATGAACTGGTGTTATTCCACTTAACATACTTCAGTATTTTGATTATATCTAGATATATAGGATTCCAAATGAGATAATTTTTGATTTGGAGTAAATTAGAGACATAGATATATAGATTTTCTGAAAAAAATCAAATTTTAATTCAGTTTCTAAGATGTTTAATTTCTAGATAGAAGTTGGGCATAGTACACTGTTTTTGAATATGAACAACCGATAATGTTTGAGGCATATCTTCCAAATTACTGAACCAAATTGAGTGATTTTGGTGTCAATGGAAAGATAAGACATAAAGGAACACTTTTCTAGCAGAGGGTTTGACCAAATTACCCCGATTTCACCTTGTGATTAAACATGAACTGTGGACCCGAAGGGGGTGTCTTGGAAAAATCTGAAGTGATTCAATGAGAAATGAGTTGTGATTTTAGGCATAAACCTAAGTATAAATTATACTTAGATGAGTTTTGATATGGAAAAGATTTTGTGACGATATTGATGATAAGATACTAGGGAATTATCATGAACATACATTGTACATATTTCATTTCATACATGTGCATTAATGAATGCTTACGATTGTACAAATTGTGATATTGTGTATATTATTTGTTATAGAGGAGCAACTGGAACGTCAACCTTTAGATGTTGCCGGAACTTCCAGGCATTAGCTTCGGGAGCAACTAGTGAGTAACCTAGACAGTTTCTCTCAATTATTGTTTGCTTAAATTATGATTTGAATGATAAATGAATGTGTTTGATTGTTGATTTCTGGACAGGAAGTTCGATGATTGTGAAATGTGGAATGTATATTAAAGTACTACTTGAATGTGAATGTGAAGACCTATGTACTTTATAATGTCATTGATTGTGGTACATGTATTCCATTCATGAATGCACAATCAGATAGTGACAGTTGTGACCATAGTAGCCACCGATTAGAGCTTAAAGCTCAACGTGTGAAAAGGAGCTTCGAGCTCAAACAGTGATTAAGAGCCTAACGTTCACTATGCAAAATAGCCCTGTATCCTCATCAGATAAGGGACAGTTATTAATGAGCCCGGTATCCAAAATAGATACGGGACAGTACAGGCACTCGGTCACAACAATGCAATAATTGGAAAATGTCTCATGAGCATTTCATATGCATTTTATCAAGTATGTTTGATTGATTGAAATGCATGAAAAGTTCAATATGTGCTTATTTGTTATGTGAAATGATGTGTTGCATGAATTGAGTGAACCATTAATGATGGTTACCTCATTGAGTTCACAAAACTCACTAAAATTGCAACGTTGTCTTTTCAGGATCGCGAGACGACTCTAGCTACTGAGAGGCTCTACCAACCGTGTGGATTGTGATTAGCAAGAGAAGTCATGGCTCAAAGGTCGGTCAGCTGGGATTTTTGGACAAATTAGTTAGATTGTGAATATTTTCCTTTTTCATGTAGTGCTTTTGTATTAGGTTTTGATGATGTACATATAGAAAATGTTGAAAGATACAACGTAGACATTCGAGTTTTATGAAATGAAATGAGTAAAAAGTTGGTTTTTAAATATTGTGGTTTTTCTTATGATGCATTATAAGTGAATTATGATATCATGCCATGTGGAGTGAATTTAGTGATAGATCATAGCACGCCATTATCGTAGGATATGTATCGGAAGGACCTCCGGACATCCCGGTGTGTACCCTACGGTAAGGAGGCACTACACTATTAATCTTTTGTTTCAATTGATTAATTTCCTCAGATCTATCTACAGTTACTTTCCTTTTCATATCGTCTACTTGTTTCTTGAGGCAGACATTTTCTTCTTCTAAGAGTTTTGTGTTCTTCACATTTTCAACAAATTTCTTTTTTGATAACCTATATTGTTTTAAAATAATATGTGAATCTTCTAACAATTCTAAATAGGCATCCTGAAGATCATCAAAGTTAGAAATTGCCTCATCATCGCATTCGCCTTCAGCTACTAAGCATATATTTGCTTGTTCTGATGTTTCTGATCGGATTCAGATTCAGACAAATCTAGATCTGCCCATGTTGCCATCATGCTCATTTTGTTTTCTTAACTTTTCTTCTGTTTTCTTTTGAGCAACAGACATTCAAACTCGTAATGTCTTGGTTTGTTACACTCATAGCAGACGATAGAACTTTTATCATTCTTGGAATCGTCTTTGCTATTCTTTTTAAAAGAGAAGTCTTTATTTCCTCTTGATTTCTTTTTCCGCATCCTTCTAATTTTTCCTGAAATGAAGAATAGTTCATCTTCATCTTCACTTGAGTCTTGATCAGATTCACTAACATCATCAATCTTGATTTCTTCAATCTTTAAAGCTTTTGAAGATGTGCTTCTATTTTTCTACATCCTTTGATTCTTCTGACCAGCCTTCAATGCAATAGATTTATCCTTTCGGGGTTTATCTTCTGCATCAAGCTCTACTTCTTAGATTTTCAGTGAACCAAGCAATTCGTCTAACTTCAGCTTGCTTAAATCCTTGACCTCTTATATTGCCGTTACTTTATATCTCTATCTTTTTGGAAGACTTCTGATAATCTTTCTGAAATGATCTTGACTTTCGTAGATTCTCCCCAAAGCTTTAAGTCCATTGATAATTGTTTGGAATTGTCCAAACATCTAATCAATAGTCTCATCATCTTTCATCTTGAACAGCTCATACTGATGAACAAGAATACTAATCTTGGATTCTTTCACCTGGTTTGTGCCTTCATGTGCAATGGCTAATGTGTCCCACATTTCCTTTGCAAATTCGCATCCATAAACCTTATCTTATTCACTTTTTCTTAGAGCACAACTTAAAAAGAACTTGGCCTTTGAGTTTAATTGAAAGCGAGCTTTTTGATCAACCGACCATTAGTCATGAGAGATGCTATTCCCTTCGTTGTCTGTTGGGGTATATGGATCATTTTCAATGATATCCCAAAGATCAATATGTGAGAATTCTATAAGGAGATTCTGTCCTTCCAATAATGATAATCTTCACCATTGAATGCAGGGCGTCTTAAGACCGAGGCACCATCTGTTATAAAAACATGTGATTCAGCTATGGATCTTTATCCTCACTTTGTAACAGTGTTTCTTGGAAACCTGCTATGATACCAACTGAAGTAAATCACTTGTTAATATAGAAATCACGTCTAACATGTAAAATACACAAGAAGGGGGGTTGAGTTGTGTTAAATCGTCTAAGATATTAATCTTTAAAATCTTCTTGATTTTCTTTACAAATTCAAACGATTACAAAATAATTCACTTAATTTGATGAGTAATGCAACAACGAAAATTGGTATCTATACTTCTAACAACAAGAAAACTAAAGAGATAAGAGTTAAAGAATATGACACCGCGATTTATACTGGTTCACCCTTAACCTTGGGCTACGTCCAGTCCTCAGAGTTGGTCTAAGATTTCACTATATCCTTCAGCATTACAAGTATTATTTCTACACTTATAGAGCCTCTTTAGGTCTCTCTCACAAAGTATTCTTTATCTACTTCCTTAGCCTCTCCAGATTCTAGCCTTTCTTTCACTTGAAAAGATATTGTTTGAGCTTCACATTACAGATGTGTTTTCTCTCTTTCTTTCTTTCTTTTCTCAGAATATTTTTTCACCGCATGAGCAATTTAATACATAATTTCTCTAAGTATGTTTTGTGCAATCAGATTTTCTTTTCTCTTGGATATGTTTAGTTTATGATTATAACTAATATTTATAACCTAAATCTTCAATGGTCTTCTTTGAAAAATCTGCTTGTAGAGTCTTCTAAAAACCGTTATTAGTTGAGTCTTATAAACAACTCCAACTAATTGGCGTTCTAGAACATTCTTCAATTACATCGTCTTGTATAAATTCGTATGCTTCGTCTGGTGTCTTAGACTAAACACTTCGCACTTCGTCTGATCCATCTTAGATGCTTTGTTTTATTCAGCTTTTATTTAAGTATCATCTTGATTTGACAATTTGTGTCACTTACATTTATCTCCACAGTTAACAAATTCATTAAAACAATTCACACACTTCTATGATTATCATTATTTGATTTTCATCAAAATTAATAGAAGAAGTGAATTCTTCTTGACTTAACATATGAATCCACTTACTTTGCTCTTGACTAATAACAAATTGGAAAACCGATAGAATTTTAATGAATGGAGATGTAACCATGACATTGTTCTCCAATATGAACGAATTTCATGGGTAGCAATTTAACTCCTGAGCAAGTCCAGCAACATGAGTGATGGAAGAATGCTGATGAGACTACTAAGTGCTATATTCTGGCTTCTGTCAGTGTAATGTTGCAAAAGCAAATTGCAAGCACGAAAACAGCTGGTGCAATGGTCTATCACCTACATGAGATGTTTGGTGTGAAGACCATGTCTACAAGGGTGAAAGCTATGCAAACATTTCACAATCTCAGACAAAAGCTTGGTGAACTAGTGCGGGATTACATGCTTAAGGTAATCTTTTCAGTTACTGAGGCCGAGATGCTTGGGGCGGACATGGATGCGAAAACGCAGATGATTATGATCATCAATAGCTTAAACTCTTCTTTTCAGCAGTTTGGGTTGGACTATGAGCTCAACACCCAGGATTACACTTTGAGTGAGTTGATGAATACCCTCCAGAGCATGGAGGAGATATTAAATATCAAGGCTAATGGGCTCGAGGCTAATGTAGCACCTTCTTCTAAGCCCAAGGGTAAGGGCAAGCAAAAGAAAAAGGGTCCAATGAAAAAGAAGGCCCAAATAGGGGTCAAGGTCCAACCCATGAAAAAGAAGGCCAAAGAGGACACCAAGGAAAAGTGTTTCCAATGTGGTGAGAAGGGCCACTGGAAAAGAAATTGTGCAGTCTATCTTGAGTCCCTCAAAAGCAAACAAGGTATGGGTTTCCTAAGTTTTTTAGGAACTAGAAATGTGGCAGATTCATCTAATTCTTGGATATTAGATTCAGGAGCCGCTGACCATGTTTGCAATACTTTGCAAGGGTTCCAGCAAAGGAAAAGACTACCTAAAGGTTAGTTTCAAGTCAAGATAAAAGATGGATCCTGTTTCGGCAGAATTAGTGGGAGTAGTTATCTTAGACTTTCCTAGTGGTCATAGGTTATATTTGGAGGGTGTATATTACATCCCAATGATTTTAAGGAACATGATTTCTATTTTTTGTTTAATAAAATCTGGTTATTCCTTATATTTTGAAAATGTTGTTTCAGTATATGAGAATAAGGATTTTATTTGTAATGTGGTAATTAAACATGAATTTTTCTTTATAGAACCTATGGTAGGCTCACTAAACACCACAATTGAAGTAAATCACACGTTAGTATAGACTTAATATTCGATATACAAAACGCACAAGAAGGGGGGGTTGAATTGTGTATCCTTTTTCTTGAACACAATCCCCTTTTCAAAACTTCTTTTGAAAACTTGCTTTTTCAGAACTATTGAATAACAGTTTCATAAAGTATTGTAATTCGCTTCTAAGTACTTGTATAAAACAATAAGAATGAAAGTTGGGAGTTGAGAGTAGGAATCGACACAGCAGATTTATACTGGTTCACCCCAAATCGTGGGCTACGTCCAGTCCTCAGAATCCTTTCTGAGATTTCACTATACTTCTCAAAGATACAAGTATTCTTTTTACCGAGCCTCTTCAAGTCTCTTACAACAAGTATTCTTTTCTCACTTAGCCTTTTCAGGCTATCAACATTTGTTCTTTCTATTGAAAGATGTTTTGAGCTTGTTACAGACAATAATAGCTCTAGGTTTAGCACAATGGCTAAAATATCTAGCTTTAGAATCTCTAGCTATTTTGCAATTCACTAACTTCTGCAGTCTTCGATTCCGACTCATATTTATAGCCTTCGTCTTCAACCGCTTCTTGATAACTGCTTCTTCCTTCTTGTTTCTTGATCTTGGAAGAAACAGTTTATTTAGTTAAGTTATATAACTAACTCAAACTGATTAATCATCTGACATGGTATCGGGTCTTTGTCTTATTTTTTTCTTTCGCTTTCGTCTCATTTTCTATTATCTCATTTTTGGTTTCCGTTTCCGTCTCATTTTTGGCTTCAACTTCCGTCTTATTTTTGTATCGTCTCACTTTTGGCTTCAGCTTCCGTCTCATTTTTGTATCACCTCATTTTTGGCTTTAGCTTCCGTCTCATTTTTCTATCGTCTCATTTTCCTTTCGTCTCATTTTGGCTTCAGCTTCCGTCTCATTTTCTATCATAACTATTATTTGGTCTTCATCAAAATTATTAATCGTAAAGTCATTTTGACTTAACAAGAAGATCTTCTATTTGAGCTAACAATCTTGTTATTTGGTAAAGATTCAAGGCAAGGTTTTAATTAATCTTTTGGGATTTTGAAAGGGTTATGATTCTTGAAGCTTAGGAAATGTATTGGTTTAAGTATTCTAGGATCAATTTAGTGAATGTATTTTCTTAGGGTTCTCAAATTTGAATTCCTATTGAATGGAAATTTTGTCATTTATGAAGGAAATCAAGAAGGGGATCAAGAGAGGTAATAGGAGTAAGAGGAAAGACATCCTTAAGCTAATTTCTTAAGCAAGGAATTCAAGGTGGGTACATGTTTATAATAGAGTAAATAAACCACTAATGTTTTCTTTGAAACAAGGAAGTTTAATGATTTAAATTACATCATAAATGTTGCATTTATTGCTTCTTGAATGAATTGATAAATTGCTATATGTTTGATATGTTAATTGCATTGATGATTTATGAAATGACTTTGAAAATGGTTCTTTTTTTTTGAAAATACAATATGTTTATGAAATCATGTTTCCGGAATGGTTTTCGAAATATCTTATGTTCATGAAAAGCAAGTTTTCAAAATGTGTCATTTGGGCAAACTGTTTTCAATTCATGAATTACATGCTATGTGGGTTTGGTGTAGTCCATTCAAGTAAGTCACGTGCACGTTGACCAAGTTCAAGGCTTCTCCTGCCTGCCTACTAGTGACATGGAGCTCCATCATGGACTCCTTGAAGTTTATGTCTACGCAAAACTACTATAGGGGATTGCGATAGTACGTCAAGTTTACGACTACACAGGACTATTATGTGAAAATGTGTAGTTCGTCATGTTTATGGATCTATCCAAACCATTCTGATGTGCTTATGTGCTTATGGTATGTCAACAAGTTTGATGCATACATGATTTGTAGTTTGTGAAATTTGGTTAAGAATTTGAGAAAGATACGTTTTATGACTTCAATTAGAACTTTATATTGACAAATGAACATTTCAAAGGTTTTACTTATTTTCCTGTTATAAACTGTTACCCACGAACTTTAATCTCACCCCTCCATTTCCATCCTATCTTCAGGTGAAGAGCATGAGAACGAGTAACCAAGAGTCAAGGCATCACTCCAAAATCTACATCTTTTTGTGTTTTAAGCTAGATTTGTAACCACAAGGCTTTAGTCGCATTTTGAGCGAATTATTGTTCATGTGTCTTTTGGATTTTGGATTTTGAGATATTGATGTGTTGTGGCTTGAAATGCCCATTAAAACTTTGTAAAACTCTTATCTTTTGATGCTAATGGAATATGATTGCATTTTTGCTCATGACTCTCAAAATTTGTATATTTCATTTTTAAGTTTTTGATAGGAGAAAAAATGTGTGTTTTGACTTTAGGGAAAAAACTGTATTGATCTAGGCTCAATTGGACAAAGTTGTCCTCTTGGAAGTTGTAGATTATTTTTCTAGCTTTCCAATGATATATAGTATGAAATTTTTGGATATTTAAGTTGAGAGATATGAGCATTAGAAGTTTGTAATGCTGCATAGGATGGACATTCGGGATAGCTACATTGATTTGAAATTTTAACCCTTCTGAAGACAAAATATCTTTTTGGAGTCTTCATGGAAGTTGTAGGTATAGAAGTCTTCTTTGAAATAGTCTTTGAATAATCTTAATCCAATATCTCTAGTGAAAGTTATGTCCTTTTTACCAATACAGGTTGGAAGAAGAAAAGGAAGAAGGGCTTATAGCAATTGCAACTCTGCGGATTTTCGCGCAAATCGCGATCGCGATCACCACCCACATGTCTCTCCAAATTTGAACATATTCTACTCTTTGGATCATAACTTTGTCATCTGACTTCTAAATGACCTAATTTTTTAACCAACTGATTTCTAACACATTTCTCTATCTCTCCATAAGAATTTATAACTTTTGGTATTCATTTGGAAAAGATTGATTGAATCAAAGTAAGAGTATCGATTGGAAGAGTATGAATTGAATATTTTACTGAAAATGCTTCAGTATTTTGATGATATCTTGATCTTTAGAACTCTAAATGAGATGATTCTTATTTTCAAATAAACTAGAGTTAGAGAGCTACAAATTATATGAAGAAATCAAAATTTAATTCAATCTCTAAGACTTTCAATTTCTGGATGGAAGTTGAGTATAGTGTACTGATTCAGTTTAATAACAGTCCGAAAATGTTTGGCATACAACTTTCAGATTTCTGAACCAAATTAAATGATTTTTTGTGTCATTAGAAACTTAAGACAATAGGGAACAAATGTTCTGAAGAAGTCAAATTGAAATTCCAATTTGAGGTTTTCCAAAATCTATTCTGAAATAGGAGAAATGAGTTTGATTATGGTGTTTTTTTGGTATGGGCACGCCGCCCTTGTGGGATTCACGTTAGGATGTTACTTAGGATGTCGGGCACATGTATCATAAGGGTGGGGTCCCAACACTATCCATTTGCTTGTTCATCACTACAAAAAAAATATAGCTTCTGCGACGTTTAACTGGTGAGACGTCATAGAAAACTTTGAGCTTTCCTGACGTTTAAAAAACGTCAAGAGATGTGAGAGTTTTTTGCGACGTCGGGCTCAGAAGACCAGAATCTAGGGAGTAATTGAGACGTTTTAGTATTGAAAAGTGGCCAAATAAATTTCACGACGTGTTAATGAAGTAAACGTCGTGGAAGTGTTGGTGAAAAATTAAAACTGAGAGTCGTTTATCATTTGGGTTTCAAAGCTGTCTTCTTCAATAATCTCGCGCGCCTCCCGCCTCCCAAACGTACTCCTCTCTGCTGTACTGTGTCGTCTACAGACCACCCATAAATTCTTTTGCTCAGCGTCGCCGCCCCACCCGTCGTCGATCAACAGCTTCATTTCTCTTTCCCTTTTCGTTCAACGTTTGGGTATATTTCTG
>JAOTBA010000205.1:39793209-39808843 GCA_025629845.1 Erythroxylum squamatum
TTGCATGGGAGTCTAACTCCTGAAGGGCCGAATGGGCCGCGGTCTTGCGGAAATGGGCCTGGGCCTAGCACAGCCGGTCCAACCAGAAAGAAACAATTTTGGGTTGATATAATTATTACTACATAATCCCAAGTGGACCTATCGCAAACAAATCTTTTGTCTTCAAGGTTATCGAATGTACCTAAAGAATTGCCACTTGGAATTTCACATGTTGCAATGCCATGATACAAAATAAATAATTAAGATGTGTGCTGTCACGATCATCTTTTTTATTCAAAGATGTTGGCGTATTATATTCTTACATCACTCCAATCCTTCATTACCACAGTAAAAACTCTCTTAAAATTATAATAGCTTAAGTATTAAATTAAACATTAAAAAGAAAGTTATAACTCCTCATCCTTATGTTATGAAATATAGAATTTAAATGCTCCATTGAATTTAAACATAATATTCCGTACTTATTTATTGTGATCAATATGTTAATTTAATATTTTAGAAGAGGTTTGATTCCATTTTTATTTTATTTTTAGTTTTTTATTTTATTTTTCAAATAAAATAAATTATGTTAAGTTGGTTGTTAATATTAATACAGTTACAATTTTATTATTGATTATAATTAATATTAAATAAAATTTAAATATTGATTATAATTTTATAAATGAATGAATTTTATTTAAATATTATATTTTGTTAAAATTAGCTGTAATTTTATGAAATCATTATCATCGTTATCATTATTATTATTAAAAAATCAAAGGGATAGTCGTTTCGCAAACTTTCCAATTTTACCTCGGACGTCTCTAGCACAAACAAAAACAAAAGCAATAAAAAACGAAATAATAAAAACACCAGAAATTTAGTAACGCAGTTCGGCACATCTTGTTTACGTCTGCGAGGCCTTCACCTAGCTTAATAACTTTCACCGAAGTACAATAGATTTACCTAAGACTTTACTGAGCCGACATTACTCAACTCTTAACACTATCTATTAACCTCACTTCTTGTGGAAGAATTTTACACTCAATAATACGACCAACTCATGTTAACTTCGTCAGAGCATTTTTCTAACTACTTTCACTTAAACAGCAATTAATAAAAATAACTAAAGTATTAAATCAACTAAAAACATAATGATAATATACTTAAAATTAAAAAAAAAAGCTTTCCTATAATTTCAACTTTTTAAAATATATCTGAAAATTTGTCCATCAGCTAAACTGATTCATCCTAATTTCAACAACTTTAATTAAATCATAGGGATACTCTACACACTATATATATCTCACGCACAAATTCAAAAAAACAAGTCTAAAAAATAGAAACTAACCCACGGCAATTTTCTCCGGAAGAACACATGTATAACCCCAGATAAAGTAATCTGAGAAATTAGTAAAGCTGAGCTGACACCACTGTACGGTGGCTAACATTCACTTCACCGTAGCTTTTTTGCCCAACGCACGATTATTATTTAGGTATATACCATATCAACACATGCACGATTCCAGTGTTTTTCTCAATCAACAATTAATGCACTTCGCATCGTTATTCCACATTCCATCGGGTTTGCTTCACCTACTCCTCCTTTTATAAAACCAACGCAAGATGCTCTTCCAGTTTTTTTACATGTAATTAATGTCCACTCCTTTTATAAAACCAACGCAAGATGCTCCTCTATTTTTTTACATGTAATTAATGCTCGCACACACTTTGATGCCCATTAAAGAAGCCAATCCACACACAGACACGTATATTCAGCCCTCCTTTCTAGACATTCACAATTGCCGGAGCGTATATTCAATGAACATCTAACGCACGCACACACCTCAACTTGGTCGCCGCAAACCAACATTAAAGATTGAATTTTACTGTAGATATTAGATGTGTACAAATCTCTCTCCTTTTTTTTTTTTTTTTGAAATGAGAAGATCTCACTCATGAATTAAAGATAATGAAAGCGGAGAACTGTCGGAATAGTTCCCCAAATATACAAAGGTGAAAACTGAATGGATGCCCGAGCAAGAGAGTGGGCAGCGCCATTCACTTAATTAGATTCTCACTTAAATTTAAACGTATAACAACCTCATTCTTTTAATTTCATCAATTCACTCCTTATTTTTAACCCTACTATAATTTATATCTTAAATGTTTAATTAATAAATAATGTCAAAATTATTTACCTAAATATATAACGTATATCTTAATAATAATTATTATTATTATCATTATCTTATTATTTAATTTATTACTTATTTCATATTTAATTTATTATTTATTATTTATTTGTCAATTATTTTTACTCAATACTACATTTAATTTTACTTTTTATATTTTATTTATTTATTCATTTTTATTATATTAATTTATTTATCTACTTTTTTATTTTTTATTAATTTTTATGTGATCATTTTAAAATAATTTCTTTATTAATTAAAGATAAAGTTGCACATTACTAAATCTTCCCAAAGGCCATGTGTCAGCAAAATTTTCACTAGATTGTTCCTATTGTTGTGTTAGATAATCTTTTAAGTCCCATACCTTATGCAATTTATCAAATATTATTAAGAAAAATCTTTAGAAAAATATGAATAATATGTTTCATAAGAAAACAAATATTTATCTGAGATCATTGACATTTTTGTTAAAAGAAAAATTGCAAGATTATGCGATCAAAAATCATAAATTAATACCAAGCAGAAATTAAATAAGAAAAAAATGACCATTTTTAAATAACAAACGTACAAGGAAGAGAAGCTTTGAGGAGGGATCAACAAAATTGAACAAAAAGCATAGTTATGTTTCATCCTGCAAAATCGAAAGAACCTTCTACAGGAGAAGGGAGAAGCTTTGAACAGAGTTGCTTAACAGGTAGGCATCATCAACTAACCCAAGATAGGTACAAGTACCAAGTATGCCAGGAACTGAGCTAATTATTAATGAACATGCAACATGAAAAAATCAGTACTGTAGCCCCAACAATAAGGTCCTTGGCAAATTGAATCCAAAAGGACTTTGACTTCAACTCTTACAGACAGTCACTGGAAATAACAAAAACAACTAGCTTACTGAGTGTCATCGTCTTCAAGGTTGTTAACCCTTTCGCATTCATCAATCCATTCACTGTATCTGAAGTAAGACATCTACTTCAGCAACTCAAACGATATTAAACTTATTCCCAAAGAAACAAAATGGGCATTTCAACTTACATGTCGATTGGTTCAGTTAAAGCTGCAACAAGAGAATACATGTTAGTTCGCTCCAGTATCAAATTGACATGAACAGAGGAAAAAGGACCAAGTACTTGTTCTAAAAACCTATTAGGCCATGACTTCTAGAACATAGATCACTTTCAAATTGAAGATCACAAATCCAGAGGTTCAGGGAAGTTCCACTATACATATCTTCATGCCATCAACATTCATAAATCCCTCACCAGGACTGGAACAATGAGATAGATAGCCTTATATGCAAAAATATTAGCAACATCAACAACCGTTTAAACATCCTTGGTGGAAACTTCTACTTTGATGGTAAGAACTTATAGCAAATGTGCACATTGTCAACCATTTCAAACCAAACTTTGACCTTAGTTACATTTTTCCATTGTACACAACCCCAATTTTTACAATCCAATCTGAAGGGCCATCTAAGTTAAATAACCAAGAGGCAGCATAAGCATATAGAGATTTAAAAGTAAAATGATAGAATTCTGGACGCAAGTTGATCAGTCTTAGTTTGCTACTACGATTACAAGAACAGTAAGCATGGGATACCTGTTATGGTTGTGCTAAAGCTCTCTTGGCAAATACTGCATATAGCCTCACCAATTAAGTTCTTCATATCACTGGACGCAAAAAGAAAAAAAGGAAAGAGGTTATCATCCCAACAGTTAAAAGTACTGTGATGGCACACAACAATATCTGAACCAAATAAAATCTTTAAATTGTTTGGTGTCTTAAGCCAACTTTACTGCAATTTAAAGGTTAGAAGAATCAAATAACAAAGATAAGCACACGTATTAACATATGAAATGCATTTGTGTATGAAGAAAACAGGGCACTTATAACCTACTGAAATTGCATTCTCCAGCTTCTACTTGCATGAATAACCTTAAGAGCCTCCTACTTTTCTCCTCTAAGCATGGGAGTTTAGTATACAGTAGAAAACAATAAAATAAATTTCCATTTCCTAGTAGGCTCCTGAACTGTGTCTGATGCTGGAAAACCAAAACAATTAAATCACAGAGATGTTCAGCATTTTTAACATCGGCATCAGCCTAATATTGATATTTTATCTGCAAAAGTGTGTTGTGTGTATCAGCAACTGAATTTTGAATAAACTGTATCATAAATCAGTAGCAAATATCTAATCTTGAAAGCTCTCCACTTTAAGAAAATTTTCACCAAAGCCACAACGATGTTGAGCCTTTGTTAACACCAATATAAAATATTGAGAGTTTATTTGTACCACCTCATGGTAAATGTATGTAACAAAGTTCAAATATTGAGAAATTTAAACCTCAAATGAGTTGCAAATAAGTCTCAAAATCTTATGTTGAAATCACTTTACCCCAAGGAAATTTCCACAACTCCTGAACTTTTATCATGGTGAAATTACAACTCTGTTTTCCCCATAGGCTTCGAAATTAAATAAGTAAAGAAATTCCTCATAACAGAATGCAAAGTACAAGCAAAGAACTGGAAATCACCCAAATGATCTGAAGATAATCAGTTAAATGTAAAATCTGCACGGAAAATAAACTTATAAGAACCACTTACATCCTACATTCAACACTTGTCCCATGGTTGCAGAAGGGGCAACTGAAAACAGTATCAAGCTTATCCATTCTCTTCTTTGGTGGTGGCTTTGCCGTAGACTTCCTTTTCCCCATTTATCAAAATTGCCAAGTCTACACCATATCAATCAATTAGTAGACATCTCAAGTCATTATTCATGCAATGCAAAGCATTGTAGCTAAATATTGCAAAAGATCTACTAAATATTGTTTCCAACATAAAGAAAATATACCTCCTCTCAAGTAACTGCTAACACCTTCCATTATTTCCTTTTTCATTGTCTTCATTTTAAATGCTGATTGTTGATATCCTAGTCCCATATATTGTAAAAAGTAATCATAATATTAACACGGTGCTCAGGCAAGATGAGGCACCTTTGGGTAACATTATCTGCTTGAACTAGGTATGTGGTTTACTGAAGTCTGGTATTTCTTTTTCCTCATCCTTTTGTTTTAAACAGTTTGCAGTGACTTGGAAAACAAAATAACATTCTGCTAACAATGATAACAGCTAGCACTTTACAAATGGAAGAGTAGGGGCATTTGACAAATAACAAGAAAAATGCACCTTCTCAAAATAATATAGGTCATAGTTATTTCCAACACAATATGAAAGCATTGCTAAATCAAAGCGAAAAGAGACATGCAAAAGAGTCCAGTCAAACCTAAAGAAAACAAGTATCGAAATATTAGAAGTTAACTTCAGAAAAAATAGAGAATTATTCAAATTGTTGGTTACTTTTTCCATTTACATATATTTTAGAACCTTTACAGCACTTACCAACATGCTATGCTTTAATTCTATATTCGTACTCCACAAACAGACATATATTCCATGTCAGCATCAGGTTCTTAAGAACAAATAAGATCCTCAGTTTGGGCCCGTGACTGTGCTATTGATGCCCATCACTCGGGCCACCAATAAGTACCAAAAATTGCCTCTCGCTCAGACAATCTAAGGCCCATACATGAAATAGTAGTGAACAATTTTGTAGTGCCTTTGGATTATTAACAACTTTCTCATCCCCAAATCCTTTGGCATTTTGTTGATAAAATAAAATCATCATCATTCAGCAGAAGACTGGAATTCCAATCAATTTTCCACTCCTTCCACCAATATGCGTAGTAATTTCATCAACTTAAATGTGAAATCATCAGCAATTTTAAAAATTTTAAAAAAATGATGAAAGAAAAAATAATGGGCACAGGCATTTGGCATAGTTCAGATAATAACTTCACCTTCCATCCAAAGTAAGACCTTTAGATTGTTTAGGAAAAAAGAAAAGGAGAAAGAGAGGTGCATGTGTTAGGGCTAAAAGCAACAACATGGTAACCCTAGAATTTCCACACCCGTCTATGTTTCTAGATTTCCCAGTGGCCAAAACAGAAAGATCAGGAATCACTATCAACATAACCGCTAAAAAACCTAGTGGATCATAATGAATTCAATAAGAACAACCCGTAAAACCATACAATCGAAAGGAAACGCCATATGCGAAATTAAACCAACAACAATAGAGAGATACCTTAGTTGAGGTTAGCGAGCGAGAGCGTGAAAAGATGAGAAAAGAAGCGTCAATGGAGTGAGGCTTTTTGTAACAAAAGGTCTCTGGATAGTCTGCCGCGGAGGCACAATACTATTTCATTTTGTTTTTTTGTTTTTTGAAAAATACTATTGCTTTTTGTTGCTTTCGTTGTCCCATTGGACTTAGAAAAGGATATTGTCGTCCAAACGAATTTGTAACGGATCAGACCGTTCGGGTCAAGATCGACTAGAGAGTAGAGACATAATGAGAAAACATTAATTTGAACCCAAAAGAAGAAAAAACACATTATTTTAACATTTACAAAACTATAGGGATAATGGGCTATGTTGGTTTAAGATATGTTTTCTTTAATACCTACATGGACATAAAAGATATCATAAGGATCAGGTGAATTAAAATAAAAATGTTAACACCTACAACCAATGTTTTGAAAACCAGACCATACTAAAATAGCTCTGGTAGATCTGTCTCCTCTCTCTTTTGTTTCGTCCATCGAAAGTCTAGTAGTCTCTTTTACATCTATTAGCGTCGTTAGAAGACTGAAGGAGGATCGAATGTTATAACCTTCCAGGGGGATTGATTGTTAACTAATTGATCTCAAATGAGGTGATTTTTTGATAATGATGGTCACGTATTTGCATTCGCTGAGTAATGGTAGTAAAGTTGGTTTGTGAGTTGTGGAGGGATTAGCGATTCTCGAAGGGAAATGAGGAGCACCGAGCAGAGAAAATGGTAAAGTGTAAAAGCAAGATGGTTGAAGAACAACCAGTTCTGACTGGTTCACCGAAAAACTGACCGCTTTCCCTTCAAACATATTATTACACTAATCCGAACCAAAAAATCAATTGATTTATACTTTTCGGGTGAATTAGATGGTTCGGTTTAATTTTTAAAACATTGCTTACAACTATTTATATTATATAATCAAAGAAATGACTCTTTGAAAATTTGATGAATATGTTTTAATTAAAAATAAATACTTAAATTTATTAAAAATTTAAAGAGATTTCGAAAATAAGCTCTTTATTAGTTAAGAGTATACCTATGTACTACTAGGGCCTCATTTGGTAGATGATTGAAAAGCCGTATATCAGCTTTTTAAAGGTACTTAGCTGTTTGCTAATACCTTTTGTTTGGTTAACAGCCGGTGAGTTGACTTATTTAATCTAACCAGTTGAAAAACAAAAAGCTCTATAAAAGAGCGGTTTTACCCAACTAGCTAATAAAAATTTGTTAGCCTGACGATTGTGCCATCTGTTAGAGAAGTGATCTAAAGGCAACCACCTTTAGCACTTATTGTACAGATTATTTTATAATTAATAAAGACATTTTTCATTATTTCGATGTTCATATATTTATGAATTTGATGTTGATCTTAAATTGATTTAATGAAGTCCTTGATACAAAACATAGTATCGAGAAAATCATGATGAGATCATGACAATGAGATTCCTATCATATATAATTATGTTAGTATTTAAAGTTTTCCTAGTCATATGATTAATAAGATGAGACATCATTAATCCAGATAGACTAGCACATGTTATACTTCTCGAGTAGATCAAGTAGTAGATCTCATAAGCTGTAGATATGAGTTGTTTAGAGGTAACATGTAGATGTTTACTAAGGGTAGTAAGTACATTGGATTGACCTACTATGAGACAATCATATGAATATTCTATTCCAGTGTTAATGATAGTTTCATCATAGCAATGGTGCAAGTATCCTTTGACTTGAGGTGCTCAAGGATATTGCGGATACTGATCCTGTGCTTTGACTCCATTTATCGGTGCATTTTAGAGGTTACTCATAGGGTGGTGATTGGGTACAACTTGAGGTATTCAGAGGTAATTGAGTAGCCAATAAAGGATTCACCACTCATAATAACAGGAGATGATATCCACGACCTCTTGTTAGGGTCATTACTCGAGGGTTTCTAGCCAAAGCAGATATGTGTCATGAAGAGAGTCTTCAATGATATATAGAGTAATGAGATCCTCAGGACAAAATCTAATATCACTTGGACTATATGTGACATAGTCAGTCTAGTGGGAGTTAATACTTTGACCATACTCTGAACCAAGTGGGGTATAAATGGTGAAATGATGAATTGTATGGCAACATTGCATATGGAAGGATTCGTAGTTAAACCACTGGCTTTCTGGTCAATTGGGGGTCATGAAGTGTTACTAGATACCGCTCTTGACTTACTTGAATTAAGTGTTAATTCAAGTGGCCAACATAACCGGAAACTTAATGGGTCACACACATAGGAGATCCGAAGGATGAGTAAAATGGCCTTGAATGGTGATTCAAGATATCATAAAATGTTTCAGGATTATATCGCGATGTAATTGTGGTAGAAAACGTTGAATGGAATGGATTAGAAACAAATGTTGTTGGCTGCCAATTTAGCTATTAATTTCCCAAACTTCCATTAATGCATGTTATTCATAGTCATTAACTTCCTATAACTTCCATTATTCATGTTATTCATAACCATTAACTTGCCATAATCCTCCATTAGTAATGGGGTTATAGAAGGTGAAATAGTGCAAAAAATAGAGATGATTTTCGTGCATCTTGTGTAAGACATAAATGAAAGAAATGTTCTTTTCTTACACACACACTCTTTTTCTCTCTAACTTTTACAAGAGTTCTTGTCTTTGCTAGCACAAAAGAAATAATTCTAGCCATCTCCTAGTAAAGTTTCATCATTCTATCTTCGTGTAGACTTTCATTAGAGACAGTATATATTGATTGTTGTGGTTTACGACAACCCAATGCGAAGAAGATTCAACAACGAAGGAGATCATCGAGAAAGTATGTAAACATCTTACATTTCATATTTTTGTTTTCTATATCTATGTACATGAATAGATTTAGTTTTTGAGGTCCTGTTTTATTTTTCACTGCGTATATTTGATATATATTATGTATGAGATGCATGATCGGAACCTTACACCCTCACTAAGGAATTGAATAGATCACCAAAAACTTGAAAGCCTACATTAAAGACTGCATTTTGTAAAGTGGGTCTCTGTCAGATGGAGTAAGTACGCTCTAAAAATACGAAGAGGTATGAGTCTGACAACAAAAACTTTGAATATTTTGTAGCATAAGTAAAAAGTAACAAAAGAACGCCTGGTGCTTGGCTGGTTAATTCTATTCCATTCTATTCCTTCACGTATAAAGGAAGGTAGTATTAGTTCTTGTCCTCTTAGACTCTCTCATTTTCTATTAGTTTACTAACACATATCAGAGCATTCAATGTTCATTATTTCTAAAATATATTAGAGTATATTATTTTATAATTTTTAGATGCACGCAATGAATTGAAATTATATAATTTAAATAAATTACCTAACAAATAAGAAATTTGTGTTAGTATTAATAAATTCATTTTTTTTACTTAATTACATTATTAACTATCAGGATTGAAAATATAAATTCTCACAAGAATATTCAATGAAATAATAAGATATAATATTCATGTTCTTATAAATTTTTTAAAGTCATGCCCTCATAATTCATTTTTTACATAAACAACTAATACTAAGCGGCTAAATTTACTAATATCTTTAATAAACAACTAATGTTATTCGCTTGTCAAGTCAGTTGATATAATCAACTATCAGCTAACCCCTCATAGAATCAGCTAATAACTAATGCAATCAGTTGATTGTCGGGCCTAAATATCTTTTCATCTAAATTTTTAATGGATTCTTGTTATTGTTGTAGAAATTTAAAGAGATTAATTTAAGTTGTAAGTCACATATTCATAAATCAATTGAACTAATCTCTAAACAATTAATTTGTAGGTATTATATGTATAAGATAATTTGAAAAGTTAATTTAGTTTACGTATTTATAAAGATATTTTAATTAAAATAAATGTATAATTATTGGCATAACCTTGTTACATATATAATAAATTGAGTAAAGAAAATTAATAAAAATGTAATAAATAAGATACTTTTTAAAAAAGAAAAGATAAATTTAGTATTGATAATATCCTTACGATTTTTAAAATAATAAAGTAAATTAGATGATGATGATGCTGATAACGATATTGATAATAATAATAATAATAATAATAATAATAATAATAATAATAATAATAAATGCGTACAACTAATAAACCATTAATATATCTCTAAATATTATATTAGCATATAGCAACTCTCCCTCATTAAAGAGAAAATCAGAGACAATTAATTATCATGAACCTATTCTCAAGTTTCCCAAGTTAAATTTGGCTTCACTAAATTCGGATAACAAGACAATGACCTCAGTTGTCTGTCTTGACTGACATTTGGACCTATGCACAAGCAAAAATGGCACATATCTGTTGTACCTCACCATAAAAATTTGAACCTAGCCGGATCTAAAGAAAACCTCATTCACTATCATGGAAGCTTGCCCCTGGGAACATCACTAGCAGATCATTGAGGATATGAAGTGATGCGAATGCTCTCCTAGTAAAAAGATCTAAATGTAAATGACTCTCTTTCCGTTGGCAAAACCTCACCAATTATAGTTTTGCCAATCCACACTCTTTGATCATGGAGGACTTGACCACTGTTCGACACATTACAACCAGATCAACTTGGCTTCCAAATGCTGATTGCAAGATTAATTTGAAGAAGTTTCCAAAGTTCAACAGAAAAGAATCTTTGTTAATTTTAAGTAATAGCTTCCAAATTTTCAAACTTTTCCCCTTGGTAAAGTTTCCATGCTATTGACAAAGAAAATTGGCCTATTCATGGCAGACTGCATGCCACGTTAACAAGTTTCAGAATAATCTTCAAATGTACAGTAAAGTTTCATTCACTACCCGTTTACATTCATCTAGCCAAGTTAGGATCATATATTGATTAAAATCTATTTACCATCAACGATAAGGAACAGAAATGTAGCCCTACGCAGAGGACTGGGAGACTCAAACAACTAGTTCCAAGCAGGATAAAAAGACCAAAGTTAAAATTAAAGCCAACAATGACAGAGGTTCGACTTCCCTTGCTAGGTAATCTCCACAAACAAATTCAAAAACATTATTCCATATGCAGGAGCACATCATCCCTTGGCACTTCATCATCAAAAAACTTAATACCCATAATCAAACTATGATGCCTCCTCATTCCTTCTTACCAATGCCATGAGACATATTATTGAGCCCTCGCCCCTGAAACAAGAAAATTAAACAAGGGACTCATGATGCTAGCACCTCGGATAGACATCAGGATCGAAAACTGCAAATTTAGTGTAAGGGTAAATGGCAGACTTACAATAAGATAGAGAGAGGTGGCCGCCAAAGCTAAAGGAATGGCTACAGAAGTAATTTTTATAGAAACTACGACAGAGTGTTTTAGTGAGAGAAAAACAGAGTTTCTCACTCTTTCACGTTAATCAATCAGTAAGCTCAAAATTGCGAGCTTAAATATTTGTCCAACCATACAGAAAAGAGAAAAGTTGGTTATTAAGCTTATTAACAAACTAACTATTTACAATAAAAACGAAATAAACGAAAGAAACATATTAGCTTTACATCCCCCCTCAAGTTGGACTTTGGTGAAAATCAGACAAAGCCAACTTGGACAACAGCCGATGAAACGCAGGCGCAGGAAGAGGCTTAGTGAAAATGTCAGCAAGCTGGAAAGAAGAACCCACATGAATTGGCGAAATAAATCCCTGTTTGTACTGATTACGCACAACATGACAATCAATGTCAAGGTGCTTCGTTCGCTCATGAAACACGAGATTACAAGTAATATGGATGGCCGATTTGCTATCACAATGAAACGGAATCGGAAGGGGAACCAGAATCCGCAAATCGGAAAGTAAGTAGCTGACCCATTGCAACTCGCACACAGTAGACGGCATAGCTCGGTACTCTGCCTCTGCAGAGCTACGAGAAACAGTGGACTGGCGTTTAGTTTTCTAGGAAATCAGACTGCCCCTCAAAAAAATGCAGAATCTAGTTAAAGACTTCCGAGACGTAGGACACGTCGCCCAGTCAGCGTCAGAATAAGCTTGTAGCCGTAAATCAGAAAACGCTGGAAAATGAAGACCCAAAGAAGGATTGTGTTTCAGATATTTCAGAACATAAAGAGCATGATGAAGATGAACCTGTCGAGGGGACTGCAAAAATTGATTAAGCTGCTGGACACAATAAGTTATATTTGGCCGGGAAAAACCCAAATACAACAAACGACTGACCAAACTACGATACTCCTGCGGATCCACCAATAATGGACTACTATCATCAAACAGAGTACCCCTTTTCGGAAATGGAACGTGTTTAGGTTTAGAACCAATGAGACCAGTATCAAGCAACAAATCCAACACATATTTGCGTTGATTAAGAAAAATACCAGTGTCATCACGAAATATCTCCAGGCCGAGGAAGTATATAGCCACCCCTAAATCTTTAATGGTGAATTGCGCATGAAGAGCTGATTTGAGCTGATCAACCGTGGGAGCGAAATTTCCACTGATAAGGAGATCGTCCACATACACCAAAAGCATCAAGAAACAACCATCCTTGCAAAACACAAATAAGCAATTATCGTGTTCACTCTGCTGAAAACCAAAACGCAAGAGAAAACCTGTAAGTTCGGTGTTCCACTGGCGCGAAGCTTGTTTAAGCCCATAGAGAGACCGCACAAGCTTGCAGACTTGACCTTTGCGTGCCTTGGTGTAGCCTTCCGGAGGCACCATGTAAACCTCCTCATCGAGATAGCCATGCAAAAACACATTATTGATGTCTAGTTGATTTAAAACCCAACCTCGCGCTGCCGCAATAGCTAGGAAAATACGAACTGTGACAACCTTTGCTACGGGAGAAAAAATATCATAGTAATCTTCGCCATAAACTTGAGTGTAGCCCTTCGCAATGAGGCGAGCTTTACGCCTATCAATCGTCCCATCAACATTGTATTTCAACTTGAAAATCCATTTGCTGCCGATGGCTTTCTTCCCGGATGGTAAAGTCGTAAGTTCCCAGGTGTGATTTCGTTCAAGCGCCTGTAACTCCGACTCCATAGCTTGAACCCACAGCGCATCCCTACTAGCTTCCTGAAAATTACAAGGCTCCTTTGTTTCGGTCACATGGCAGAGAAAAGCTGCCATATCACCAGAAAGCTTGTTATTTGCGAAGAAAGGGAATGTGTTGGGCAGATGAGGGGACCTATAAGTCATCGCACCACT
Source organism: Erythroxylum squamatum (assembly GCA_025629845.1). Taxonomy (NCBI): domain Eukaryota; kingdom Viridiplantae; phylum Streptophyta; class Magnoliopsida; order Malpighiales; family Erythroxylaceae; genus Erythroxylum; species Erythroxylum squamatum. Next base: position 39,806,761 of record JAOTBA010000205.1, read on the forward strand.
ATCCGGAAACATCTGGGAATGATTGACCACATAATCAAACAACCACGATGGCATCCGCGTGACTCTGTTACTTCGCCTTTCGTCAAGAGGTGGAGTTAAATGTGGAGTTTCATCAGAATAGAGATCGTCGGCAACAACGACACGAGGCACATGTCATCCAGCGTCCTCCAAACTGTAATCAAATATATGTGGAGATGGTTGATCATCAACCACGTCATGTAACAAAGACAATGACGGTATTGGCGTGCCAGTAGCTTCCACAAACTGCTGACCTGCACAAGGAAACAAATGTTCATGAAAAATAGCGTCTCTAGAGATGCACACTTTTTCGGAGGCAACGTCGTAAACTTTGTAACCCTTTCTGCTGGCAATAAATCCCAGAAAAATGCATTTGTGAGGTCTAGCCGCAAACTTATCCTTCTGTGGAGTTGAATAAGTGGAATAACATAAGCATCCGAAAACTTTCAAATGGCCAAGATCAGTTGGTCTTCCCAACAGAACTTCAGAAGGAGCTTGCCACCGTAGAGTCGCCATAGGCAAATGATTTATTAAGTACGTAGCATGCAAAATAGCTTCACCCCAGAACATGTTGGTCATATGAGCTTGATGCAGTAAGGCTCTGGCCACTTGAATGATGTGTCGATGCTTCCTTTCGACCCTGCCATTTTGCTGCAGAGAATAGACACAAGAACGTTGATGAATAATACCATGATCAATGAAAATCTGTTGACAATTGGATCCTACAAATTCTCCTCCATTATCCGTTCGAACAATCTTAATATCACAATTATACTGAGTTTTCACTATAGGAATAAACTTGGTAAGGATGGAGCTAACTTGATCCTTGGTTTGCATAAGAAACGTAAAAGTGACCCTACTGTAGTCTTCAACGATGGTTAAAAAATAAAATGCTCCTGTTAACGATGGCCTGCGATAAGGACCCAAAACATCAACATGAATTAGTTCAAAAACTTGCTCACTATGGCTATCACTAACAGGAAATGGCATGCGAGACTGTTTTGCTTTTGCACAAACGTCACAAGCAGTATCTGAATGGCTCAATGTTTTATTCACAAAAGGAAACTTCTGTACAACCTCAAAAGAGGGATGCCCCAACCTTCTATGCCACAATTCAATAGAATCAACACTATTAACATTCTCTACATCTTTACTCAAACAACGCACATCAGTAGTATTGTTAGCTCTTTGTACAGAATCCAATTCACCCAATACAGTATTATGAAAAGAATCTGCAGTAAAGTAGTATAGATCGGGTCCTGTAAAATACAGCAGGATGGGTAGAAAGTGAAAACACCATCTTTATTCCTTAAAAGTCTGTTCACAGACAGCAAGTTATATTTGAAACTTGGAACATAAAACACTTGCTGCAACAAGATATCCTTGCTAAGTCTGATGTCTCCCATCATGTTAACCTTCTTAATTGAGCCATCTGGTAAACTAACATTAGATGTCTTCAGCATTGAAACCAACTTACTAAATAAAGAAGCATTTCCTGAAAGATGTACACTAGCACCAGTATCCACTATCCAACAAGACCCTTTTTTTTTCTATGGTATGGTCAAGAGCAGAATTGTTACCTGCAAATTCAACACCAAAATTCACCTTTTCCATGTTCTGCATCTGCATCTGCGATTTTTCCTTCAACATCTTTGACAACTCCTGTTGAATAATGGCCCTCATACTCAATCCATCAGTATCATCTTCACTATCATCTAATGGTGTTTCTGCCAAATTCACTTGTCCGATTTTTCCTCCAGACTTCTTCTGTTGCCTTTTAAGATCAACGTACCATTCTGGATAACCATGCAATTTGAAGCACGTATCCTGAGTATGTCCATTCATCTTGCGAAAAGAACATTTCTTATCTTCTTTATCAACTTTCCACTCCTTTTTCTTGCCATTCGTTTTCCCTACAGTAGCATTTGTTGTAGATCCAGAACCCACCATGAGTGCACTACCGTTAGTTATGTCACCAAAGGAATCCGAAACCTGCTTTTGTCTCTCAACATTCATTAGCATGGAATACACTTTATCTATGTTAGGATACGGTTCCATCATGAGA
>JAOTBA010000205.1:39823604-39842833 GCA_025629845.1 Erythroxylum squamatum
ACAATCTGATTCAGTTGATAAGTGATGTTTAATTCCTAAGTTGATAAGAACAAGAGGGGTTTCTCCTCTCAATATGGCCGGTGGCACATAAGAAATAATATGACCTAAAGTTGTCTTTTCCTAACCCTAAAGAGGGTATTTATACCTAGGTCAAATAATAAAAGACTTGGGCTAAATAAAACATGGAAGTCCAAAATAAATATAACTTAAAACAAGTCCAAAATAGAATAATAAAAACACGTTTAGGCCTGGTCCAACGAGCTCCCAAGTCTGATTATAGGCGCGCCTCTCCTCTTCAGTTTAAGTGATGATGCGTAGCCCAATACAATGGTCTTCAAGTCCCAAGTTAGTCCAATCCAAGGATTTGAGATAAATGAATTAATTTAGTTGTGATTCAAATAGCTCTCCTCCAATAGGCTTGGTGCACTCTATCCTCTCCACAAATTGGCCCACATGTGCATAGAGAGCCTCCTTGAGTCTCTCGGTCCTAGTTCTGGACATAGGTTCAATTGGAATGACAAGCTCGCCCCGTCACGCACAACATATTCATGGTGATCCTTACTCCTGCTCACATCAGTATGGGTGTATTGAAGTCCTTAGACATTATCAGTTAGGAATCACTATATTTGCTCCTTCTATATTTATATATTTCTCATGTATTATGACAATTTGTGTTATTAATAAAGATGATCATGATTTATTCTCAGTCATACGTGTTATTATATGTTGTTATAATACAGGTAAAATTCTTCAGATCTGTATCGATGTTAAGCATTGTAAAGGTCATTGGGCATATATAGAGATTGACCTTATGCTTATGTCATTAGGAGACAAACAGTTTAATGCGTAAATCCATGGATTTTGACATGACATAGGCGGATATAAGTGTTTAATCCCATAAAGAGTTTCTCTAATTAGTTTAGTATTCAGTAAGAGAAAATGAATTTCTCTAATGTTGTTTAGCATAAAGTTAAGAGAAATTGATACCTACAAATGAAAAGATGATACATTTTAGATCATATATGTATCATCCTTGTTTGTCACACTCCATTTTCTCATTCATGTCAGTTATGTATTAGATATGCATGATTATATTGGATCTGTGTCACATATGACACATGTATTTGATATTAGCTAGTATCGAAAGCCTTGCGGGACGAAATGGTAGACTTTCATTATCTTTGGATCAAATTGTTTTCTTTAACTTACTCAACCATACAGTGATTGGCTTAACCGTATTTTGAACTAGTTTTTATAATTGTTACATTTAACGCAATTAATTGTTGTCTAACGGGGAGAATGTTAGATATTTTCCTATGAGGTGGATAACAATTAATTGCATTTTAACAGTTTTAATAATTTATCAGTTAAGCTAATCATATTTGATCCAGATAAAGATAATAAAATAACTCTATAAAGGATTTGAAGAAATGGGTTGAATTTTAGCGAAAAAATGGACCCCAAATCGGTATGGACAGGTCTCATATTGAGCCTATGATGAGGAGGCCCGATATGGATGGTATATATATGGAACGTTAAGGTCTCCTATGGCTGCTAATGTAAATCGTGAAAAGCTCATTCTTGTAAAGTTGTCAGTAGATTCACGCTCATTTCGGCTTCGAAAAGCTCATTTGAAGTCATATAATCGAAATCAGATATTTTTCGTATTTTTATTTTTTCACTTTCACATTCGATTCGAACTACGTAACTAAGGCTCCTATTAAGTACTACAGAAAACATATATGGATTTATAAGCATAGATTCAAATTGGAAAGGAAAAAAAAAAAGAAAAAGAAACTTTCTTAGCTTCAAGAAGAAGCTCCCAAATTAAAGTTGTAGTTGGTTTATATAGTACTACTTGGTGGCTAAGCTAACTTGGTGGCTAGGCTAAGAGATATATACATGATCATATACAATAAACGCAGAATCCTTCAAAGAATAGATATCCAAATCCTAACACAAATAGACCCTTCCAAAGTCGAAAGCGCCAACTTGAAAAATCCCGCTTTATCTTGCTTCTCCGCATCTGAATAAGATGAGAAAGCAAACCGGTCGTCGCCACTTCTCCTCGCGCGAGGCACTTTGTACTCCCCTTATCACTTCCTTTCTTCACAAGTTGTCCTCTTTCTGTTGAATCATTACACAACACCAATGTTCTGCATGAGACAGGACGCCATAACTTATCTATTTCACGCAGAAACCCACATCAAACACCTTAACATATTTTCACAAGAGCCAGTTATGTGTATGCACATATGGATTTAGATATTACAGTGCAGTTCTTGTTTTTCTGAATTCTTGAGTTGACTTGTTTATTCCTAGGTGAATCAGCTTTGTCATATCTAATACTGACTCTTTGTGCTTTTCGTTTCTGTTTATGATTGATCGATGAAGCCGCGTTTCAAGCTCGTTCTCGGACTTCCAAACAGGTATTGATTTTGCCATGAATTAGTGCTGCTCTTCCATTGTTTCTCTACGAGTGTTGAACTTCCCCATTTGATCATACACTACAATAACAACATTAGAGAATATTCGGTAGATGATGAAAGGCTATTCCTTTCTTTTCTTTCATATCAGAAAGATGTTGTTCAAGATAAGGAAGAAGAAGAGGAAGTGAAAGGAAAACCTGAGGTATAACCTTTTAACTTGATGTCGTCTCTTTCTAGTAGTCTTCAAACTCATATTGGTGTTGAATTTGTTAGAAACGAAAAGGTATTCAGGGACTAATTCAGGTTCAGAACCCAAATACAGTGGAACATAAGAATTTGGAGGGTCGAGATGTAAGTATGATTACATTCTACATAGTTTTTTTTTTTTTTTTGAAGAGCATTCTACATAGTTTTATTAGTTTAATATCAAGTGTAAAACGTCAAATATTTCTTGTTCCAGATAATTGGGAAAACAACAGAACCTTCAAGGCGTGAGAGGTTAGCTTTTACATTGTATATGTTTGATATGCTTAGGCTTGTTACTGCTATCTTTTCAAGCTTCCAACCACTTAGTTATGGATTCTAGTATATGTACTTGCATTTGTAGAAAGGAGAAAGAAATAGCAGAAGCTCGTGAACGAGACTTGAGACTTCGGGAACAAGGAAAGACAGAACAAGCTAAAAAGGATCTGGGTATTCACTCGATCCTTATTCTATGTGAGGCCACTACCTGTTAGGAAAAGGGTGCATGTGATGTGCCTTTCATTACACATTTTCCCATGATAACTTAAGAGTTCTCTTGTAGAGCGCTTGGCTTTGATACGACAAGAAAGGGCAGAGGCTGCTAGGAAGCGAGAAGCAGAGAATGCTGGTATGCTTTTCCTTTATCTTTAGAAACCGTGGATGATTGGTTTTGAGTTTCATACTTCCAAATGACAGACTACTCTTACGGGAATTCAAATTCGTAAACCTTTTTCTTTCAAAACCCATATCTTTTTTCTTTCTTCTTCCATGGCAGCTAAAGTACAGAAGAAAAAGGAAAAGAACGCAAAGAAGAAGGGAGTCTTGGTCTCTAAATAAGAATAATAGTCTTATTATTCTTATTTAAAAGGAGAGACCAATTGCAAGAGAAGTGACTCTCCGGTGTATTTTTCATTTCTTATATAGAGATAGATGAAGGTGTGTAGCATCTAAAACTAAAATGCTTTGCATTATTGCCTATTATGGCATAAGTTATAACGTGTGAACAAGATTTATATGCGTATATTTTGGGTAACACGTGGCATTTCAAGCTAAATTTTAAATATATATCCCGTGCTAAGATTTTCTTTGTAATATTCTGTTTTTATATTATATTAGCAATTATTAAAAATCCAACCGTAAAAATTTTGAACAATTTATTTTTTTGGTTTTAAATCAAAATAAATCAATTAGTATTTATTTAACAATTTCTTTTTTAATTAAACTTTATTTTCGATAGATAAGAATAATCTATTTCAAATTCTTTAATTTTGTTTAATCTTTAGCCGGTTTAATGACAGTCTTAACATCAATTGAGCCTTTTAAACCTTCAAATTCTTGTTTTAACTTTCAGTCCAGTTTTTAAAACATTGTCTATTAGTATAGTAAACAATATAAATGTGCATTTAAATTCTTATACTTGGATTTGGTATACCAAAAAAAAGTTCATCTTGCAATATAAATAGACAATTTTGAATTTTAAATTGGGGATATCATAGCCATTTTCTAAAGTTTTATTGAGTTTGTACCTGATTATAAAAAAAAAAAATTGAATATAAGGTCAGGTTCTAATTCGTCGTCCCTACTTATACTTAAAAGCAATATTGTCAATACCGTATTAAATTTAGTATCGATTTTGGCTCTTGTATGGAACTTAATTTTATATGCTTACTCTTAAGACAACTTAATACGAACAAATAAACATTGAATAGCAATATAAATTAAGGAGAAAAGGTTATGATTTAAGCTGATGTCAAATAGTCTTTAGTATTTAAGCTAATTTAGTATGGCCGTCCACAGAAAGCACAAAATAATTTGAACCCTTCACTTCAACGTATCTAACAAATACAACCTAAAAGCTTAAGTTGAATTAGATTATGTTTCTTTGTCTGTGCCACCAAGTCTTAAATACTTCTGTTTCATGGTTTATCTGTTTTGGGTTTATTTCCATTATGATTGGAACCAAATGTCTGACGTTTATGCGAGGCCTCGAAACATTAGCCTGTTTTACATAATTCCTATCCAACTACAGCGACGATGACAACATAGAAGAGAGGAAAGATTTGAGAGAGTTGACGACAGTGTATAGTTTTAAATTGCATTATTCTTAATACAAAATTACAAGATATAGCTTCAATTAAAAACTTCGATGGGATGGGAGAGCATGGAGAAATGAGAATGTAGTTTTATGCATGTTGTAGCAGTGATATGATAACCTCAACAATACCCTGATCAGAAGAAGTATGATGTCATCTTTCAATTTAATCAAACAGCTACAGGTAGTTCCAAAAGATAATAACCTCTGATATTATAGAGTTCACAGACCCCAGGACCAAGTAAGATTCTAATAAATTTCTATCAGACGACTCGATAGGATACACACAAAAAAAGGAAAGGTTTCTCCAAAACATTAAATACAGAAGTTAAATGAAATAAAAGATGAAAAAAAACAAAAGGATAACCCTTTAAACATGAAAAAGTGGCTTCAAGCGGATAGAAGGAAAAAAAATCTAAAAGTGCATACATCCTTTTGGCTGCGACCAATTGCATAGAGCTTTTCAACACACCACCAAATGAACAGTTAGATGCAGGGGTCGTGCAACTGGAAAATTTTGAGTCCAGATAAGGCGTATGACAAAGGATATTACGAAGAACAGCAACCAGCTTTCTTAATTGCAGAGACATCATCCTTCATATTGATCGTCTGCCCTTTAGGCAAAGCAGCCGGATCATCTCCCACTTCCAGGGCTTTGCGGCTGACAACTTGATATATTTGAGTTAGCACTTCAGTGAAAGCATTCTCAACGTTCAAGGCCTCAAGGGCAGAAGTCTCCATAAAGAATGTTTTTTCCTTCTCTGCAAAGGCCATGGCATCTTCAGTCGAAACTGCTCGCAGATGTCGTAGATCTGCCTTGTTACCCACAAGCATTATCACAACATTAGCATCTGTGTGATCCCTTAGCTCCTTCAACCATCTCTCAACATTCTCAAATGTAACATGTCTAGTGACATCATATACAAGCAATGCACCAACAGCTCCTCGGTAGTACGCACTTGTGATTGCACGATATCTTCAAAAAGAAGCAAGAGATACATAGTGCCAATAACCAATATAAGAAACCAAAATTTTCACAAGCAACGAAATCCAATAACTAGCTAAATTTGTTTCTCTTATTCCTTTAATTACATCAACATAAAAGATTAGTGAAATAACATTAAAAGCAGTAAACTAGAAACCATTCTGTCCATGGCAATTCAGAATAATGAAAATTTGAGAAAAATAGTTTCTATATAGACAATTAATAGGAAAACGGGGAATTGACATAAATATGAGTGCAACCAACCAAACAATTGCATATACCTGGTTTACTGAGATTATACTGCTATGCTACTTATTAAGGGCACTCCTCATTCTGAAACAAGTATTTTAAGTTATACTCAAAAGGCTATTCCATATGTAACAGGCCAGCTTGATCATACAGATAACCAACCTGAGCATATAAGATCTACAAGCCCCTCACCATATGATGATCACTGGTGCCGCTTTTTCCCACTTTAGTGAATTTAGGATGTCTAAGCCAAAATTCTAATACCAGATTCAAGAAGCACAAACAGATCTAGGAAACAAATTCTACGGCAGTAATATGAGAACAGAGATATCATCACTTCCTCAGTAGCAATGAGAAAAATATATTTCACTCCTGCGCTTCTTTCTGTATAAACGGCTATTCTGGAATCATTAAATTCAGCATCTTCTTGCATCCATTGGGGGAACCTTAAGCAATATCAATCCATATGTTTGCGACAGCAGCTAAAGACTTGGTTTTTATCCCCTCAACATTTACCACTTAGTTATAAAGAACTAGAAAAACATATGAATTATTAAGTGGAAGGTAGATCTTGCACGATCTATCTTATCCCCCACTTTCCATACTGCCCTGCTTCAAGAGGCTTCGTCTAAGTCCAGATTGAACTTCTCAACAAGAAAGAAAAAGAAAAGAAAATGCAAAATCCTAAAAACGGTAATAATAACTGCAATTAACAATCAGTCAGCTCCTCAGATCTCACTTCATTCTATTATAGCGCTTCTTAGGTAACTAAGAAAATCAGGAACTTGCACTTCCACAAAAAACAGCAAACAAAGTATCCAAGGAAATAACAGCATTAAAAAAAGAAACCCTATTGAACAATGTGAATAAATGGGAGATTCTCAAAAAGCAATCACTTTTCCCTGATTTGGATTCAAACCCATCAGTAAAAACGCGATACCTCTCTTGGCCGGCAGTATCCCAAATCTGGGCCTTGATGACCTTATCCTGGACGTGAATACTCCGAGTGGCGAATTCGACGCCAATGGTGGACTTGGATTCAAGACTGAACTCATTGCGAGCAAAACGAGACAAGAGATTAGATTTGCCAACACCGGAGTCTCCAATCAGTACAAGTTTGAATAGATAGTCATAATCTTCGTCAGCTCTGTAAGCCGCCATTTCTTTGGCCGCGCTTAGTTAGTCTTCACTCTGTCTCCTAGTAGTCCTCTTCTTCGCTCTCTGTCCTTTCGTTTCTATTGGAGGTCGGACCGGGTCGGCTGGCTCTGCTCGCGTATTTAATACATTTTGGATAAATGAAAGATAAGTAAGCTTTCATTCATACGTTAGGCGTGCAGAAGACACCGCTGGTTCACGTGAGATTTTGAAACTCTAACTTTCTACTCTCATAATAAATAATATTAATTTTTTAAAACTCTCTATTTATCATCATTCAAAATTTTAAAAAATACTTTGAATGTTTAGTAATGAGGAGACCAGCATTCTAACTAATTCTTAGTTAAGCTCTCATCTTCATAATCAGAGATTGTAATGAGTTCGGCCTAACTCTTTTTTCATGATTAAAGTTTAATGCGAAATTTGGATAAATTCATATAAAGATTAAATGATGTTATTTTAGTATAATTAATTAAAATTGTCAAAATAATATCATTTTATTAAACAAATTCCAACCGTTTGGGTTAAGTCAAATAGATTCAAACTTAATTTTACAATTAACAATTTTTTAGAACTATTTTATCGCATATAATTTCTTTTAATTGTTTTTTTGATGAGTATTTTATTTCTTGAATTACAATCACTTTTACTTTTTAATTTTTTATAAGGACAAATGGTTTTTTTATTATTATAATATTAATATAAATAATATCAAGATGTTTAAGAGCATTAAAATGTCTATAAAATTAGTGTATATGTTTGAAGTTAAATAGCATATATTATTATATTAGTATTTGAGTATATTCGTTTTATTCTGTCACTTTTAATGTCCTCGTGTTTCACTTGATTGTTTTAATATTAAGTTGGTCTAATCATATTTCGCAGTTGTGTCTAAAAGCCCCTGCTCCGATCATTATAACTTTAATCATGCTTAGACTTGGACAAGTCTCACTTAAGTGCGCTAATGAAAACCGAGCATTAGCAAATCTTACTGATTAACAGCTGTTAAATAATTGTTTGGCTGACAATTGTACCCTTAGTTAATCCTTGTTTTCTGTACCGTATCCCAGCCAGCGGTCATTTGTTTCAGAAGTTATACCATATTGCAGCCAGCAGCTATTTGTTTCGGAAGTTACGTAGGCTTGTTATTCCTTTTCATTCCAGAGTCAAACTTCGCTCGTTTTCATCATCTAACAATTAATAATAATAAGTAATTTATAAAATTTGTTTTCTATGTCTTTATTAATTTAAACATTTTAACTTTTGTTATTTATTTTAATAATTCAAAAAGTTATAAATCATAAAAATATATTAAATTTTGATTAGATTAAAAAATTTATTTAACTCTAATTTATTATTCTTTACTAAAAATATTCAACGAAATACTAAGATATATAATCTTCATACTTATTTTATACATAAACAGCTAATACTAAACAACTAATTTTACCAAACATCTCTAACAAATAACTAATGCAATCTGCTGATCAAATCAGCTCTCAACTAACAACTAATACAATCAGCTAATTGCCAAGCAGAGTCATTGTTAAAGAAGCTATTTGAGTTGAGTACATTGTCCATTCATTTATGTATAAGTGGGTATACGTAAATATAAAATCCTACTCCCCTTTTCTTTTACCTTGAAGGAAAGAATTAACTTAAAATGAAGGGCAAATTGCCGAACAAAACAGATGGAATGAAACAATTAGGATCGAAATTGGCACGTGGAAAGAAGAAACAAAAATTAGGGAACCCGTTAACTATTTAGTTCTTTGTAGGAAATATGAATGCAAACCCATAGAATTCTGCATGTGTGTTTTCAAGAACACAACCAAATCCTTATTATTTTCCCGCTGTAAACATTTGTACACCTTCAATACATATTCTGAATCTTGAGAATACAAATGGCAAGCGCATGCTGCTTTATAAGTGAGGAGCTCCAATTTCCCTGTTGCATATTAAGAATGGAAGAAATTTAGACACTCAAACAAGCTTCATAAAAGTTGGCACGCTAATTAAAAGCAATATCCGTGTGCACTCAGTTTTTGTTGCCATGAGATTTTCAGCCATCAGATAAATAAATTTCTGAGCGATCTAATTGCCAAAAACTTATTAGTATCACACCATCACTTCAAGATAAATAGTACCAGGTTTAACCAATAGTGCAACTGACAATCACAGACATTCTATCAAATACAAGTCCAAACCAATGGCAAGAAGGCTCGATTCCCCAACATGCTTTGACAAAAAAGCAGTAATGCCCCATCTTAGATAGAAAATCCGGTGCACTTGTGGCATATATCTATGTGCAAGCGACCAGATATACCCCAGTTTTTGTATTTGACTAAGTAGACACATATGCTAATAGAAAATGAACATACCTGCAGCAACTTCAGATGTAAAAGTTGTCCTGTTGAAGTGACGTTTCAGCCACCATCTACATCGTAATCTCCAAGCTTTTCCTGACTTCCCATGGGTAAGAAATTTTGGTAACCTATTGTAACGAACAGAGTATTTTTCCTGTTGTTCAGAACCATTTCCTTGCAGACATATTGACATCCTGTCCTCTTCAGATTGATAGATTTTAAGAAAGCATAAAGCAAATTCTCTCCATGTATCGTACTCAGTGAAGACAGCATCCAAATGCAAAGCTATCATATTTAATAGGCTTCCAGCACCATAATAACCTGCTTAATTGAACAACAAAACGACGAGAGATATGATGATCAATATTCTCACAAATCCAGTTACAGATACAAGACTAATGCCCACTCTTGCAATGAGTCCAAGATTTCTAGACATGAAAACTTAATTCCATTCCCAGAAACTCAAGAGACTTCATCCACGACTACAACCATAAAATCACAAGAAACTAAGATTCCTTATCAGTCAAAACAATATAACAAACAATGTGTAGGTACAATATGGGTTTGGACAGAATAAAATCAGAAAGTTCCACCTTAAGTACAAAACGGCAATTCAATTACCTAAAGGACAAACCAAGGACTTTAACAGCAAGAAGAGTTGTGGAATTTTTGGAAAAATGACTTCCTTGGTAATTGGAAATTTGGGAACTTAGCAAAGTTTACTACAGTTTGAACAAATTGTACAAAGGCCTAGACTGCATACATAGACCACGAGCTTCATGATTGATAGACACATTTTTACCCATACAGAGAGTAATCTGTATGGAAAATTCTATACAGACTAGTCTTGCAAGATCTAATGAAGCCAAAATATAGCTATAATATTAAACAACAAAAGAAAAAGTTGACAGAAAAAGGAAAAAGGAACACTACTCCAAATGAGCAGAAAACTTACCATCTTGATGAAAGCTGACAAGCCTTGCCAATGATTGACTGCATGTAGGATCACTTTTTAAGATGGCCTCATAACATGTTGCTAGTGCATCAAAGTTATTAGGATCAACACACTCCAAAATATGAGCCCTCAACCTGCAGAATGTATCTGTTAGTGCATCTGTTCATGGAACAAAACTAGGATGCGCCGCAGTAAAAGCTACAGCTTGAGCAAAGGAGTGTGACAACCAGAAAATTAGCACAAATGGAATAACAAATTGATGTTTCATGCACTTTAAATACACAGTTTGGAGAAAATAACACACTTAATAAAACAAAATGTGAGATACATGGGAATTATTTCCACAATTTTCTCTTTCAGACACAAAAAGCTATAACTTGGCAAATAAACCAATACCTAAAAGGAAGAGGAAAACATGAATTGCCACCGTGCTTTTCCAGTTCATGCAGAGCCTCCTTTTCTCTACCTCCAATCAGCAATAACTGGCGCAAAATTGACAGAACAAATTTAGAGGACAAAAATGTACAGAAATAGGTACTAAATACATGAAATTATAAATCATATGGACACAAGTAAATATATATGAATCAGTATAAAAAAAAGCTAAAAAGTTAAAAGATTATGAAAAACTCCAACCAAAACTTTGACAGCAAATCGGTAAAAAATAAGATTTAGAGTATTTACAGGCTAAAAATTTATTCTGAAGATATACCATCATAAATAGTCATGCTAAGCACTTGGAAACACAGATCGGCATTTCTAAATATTTGACAAGCACATAGATTAAGAACATAAGTTAATTTCACTAACACAACACTTTTGCATACTTCAGAAACAGAAGGCAAAAGCAGCTCCAACTCCAAAGTCATGCACCAGTTATGAAAAAAACACTTGAAGTGCGCAATGTTCTATAATAATTAACATATGATCAATGTAACTCAACCAAAAAAAATCTTCATAGCTCAACTTAGCTACATCTGTTCTGAATGCTCATCAAAAAATTATTTAAAAGCAGCATCTGCTGCGTTAGGAATCCCAAAGAATGACAAAGTATTAGAAACCCATGAACCTGTATCAATGGAATCAAAGCTGCAAACACTGGAGGGGTCGCATTAGCAGCAACTTGTAAATACTTCATAGCATTCTTAAATTCTTCATCCTGAATTGCTCGACATAAATCCCAATTCCCTCTACGTATGGGCAGTAACCATGGCTTGATGTTCTCTTTGACAAAAGCAAACAAAATTTCAGAATTCATATATATACTAATGGTTAACATAATTTCTTATATGCAAGTAAGTAGAACAAGAATGGAAACACAATGTAAAGAACATAGAACTTACTAACAGCAGACAAATTGCCAACAGAATGTATGAAACCATAGTCACTCTCAACTGATGGCTCATTTCCAACAGAATTAGCATAAAATCCTTGTGGTTGGGCTTCTTGTGGGTGATTTCGTGCCTGAAGGTTAACTGCAGCATCAACTGAAATCAATTCTCTGTTGAAGTGATTATCAGCATTAAGAAATGCTTCTTTGTTATTCATAATGGAGGTCTCTGATTCATATTGAAATTGAGTATAGGAATCATCAGTCAAAACTACATTATGCTCCTCAGAATCTCTGACTTCATAAGTGAATCTTGACAAATCTGATTGTGAAAAATTAGGTGACAAGTCTGAATGAACTTGGTGAAAATTGTTCCATCGCAAGTCTTCTGGGAGGCTAGAATACCAGAGCTCGTAGAATATTAAGCCAATGATCATATTGAACAAAGGATGACCCTCAAATTCATGCTCCTGCATTAAGCTAAGGAAAACACAAAAAAAGTTTATAATAAGGTTAAGCAATCATGATATTCTGAATGCCAATATTATGAGCTTATAAAGGCATATTAAACAGTTCTTATACTTGTGAAAAACAAAAAACCTGATGATCTTTCCTAGACCGATATTTTTAACTTTGTATACGCTTATAACTAAACAGATTGCTATAAAAAGAACCTCTGTAAAATAGTTTAACAAATCATATTCAACATATCAACCATGAAACACACACAATCCTCCTATCAGATGAATAATGTATGGAATCTATCATTGATGGAAAGCAACGGGATCAAGATGGACACAAGATGGATCCAGCAAACAGGGATTTTTCCCTTTTCATTTTCCTCTGCCTCAACAATACCTAGACTTGCCAAATATCTCTGGAAGCAGCATTATCTATATTAGTTGATGCCATTCTTTGGCCACAAAAGCAGATCAAGGATTTGTTCTGAACACTGATTAAGACAGATATTAGAGCAGAGGATCAGTAACAAACATCATATTGGCTTCGAAATAGATCCCTCCACATATTGCACTTGCATAAATTTCTAATGCAGAGCCACAAACCAAATCTTCTTAGTAATGACACTGATGTTTACTTTTGGCAAGAAACGAGACTTGAACTTGAGTCTTGCACATTGGAGGAGGTGGGTTGACATCGCTAATCCAAAGGCTTGGAGGATAATATGACACTAATATTAACTAACAGAGAAGCCATCCTAACTTCTTTGCAACTGTGAATGTAGTAATAAGCTAATGAATGAGTCAAAACCTATTTAAGCTATTTTAGAACTACAAAAAAGAATAATCCAGGGGAAAAAAAACCAAGTCCCAATTTCTTAACTTATAACGCAAATAATTCAAGAAAATAGGATACCAACACTAAATGAATAATGGAAAAAACTTGAATACACCACATGAGGACCCAAATATTTGGCCCCTATCGCATGGTCAGACTGACTTTTTATCAGAAAAGATTTAATAAATAAAAGTAAACAGATTCACCAGTCATATAAACCAAGACACTGAAACTCATCCATGTAACCGTCAGCTAGAACAATGTACATTGTAGAATGCTCCATTGCAAAATCATCAATATATGAGGAGAATGTCTGATAAGGCTAGGAATTCCATATTTATTATGCATCTATGTGAATAATAAATCACCCGTAACAAATAGTACGTACCTTCTAGCATTGTGCCGTTCACCCTCAACATCCCCTTGCATAAGGTGGAACAGGATCGACTCCAAGCGAACCGCAAAACCATGCTGCTCAAAAACAAGTTTATTTCATCAACAAAATCCCACAAACGTGTAACAAGCAATGTTTCAGGATGACAAAATTTACGCGCGAAGAGCATAATATTTGTCTGACCATAAAGCATTCAAAAGACAATACCTCGTTGGCATGCCCACTTCTTCTTCGTCTTTTATTTACCAAGTTAATACCAATCCTCATCATCCAAGTATCAAATAAGTTATCAACAACTCGCGTTGAATTTCCACGGTCACTATCTATACGGTTGAGAATCTCCATCGAGGCCTACAATATTGCGTTAAATGCGCATTAGTCGCATAAGTTACAGATTCCACAAGGATACAGAACAAAACTCTGAAAAAAAAAAACACCATACCCAATACTTGAATCTAGTAGCTATAGGGCAACTGTCCTTACGTGTCCCTTGCAAGACCAAGCTTAAAACCCCACTTGCTTCAACCCAATCATGTTGCCTCACCAGCTTCTGCAATAGATGACGCAGTACTCTCCGATTCTCCAAACGTAAATTGTTAGAACCTAATCTAAGAACATAAGACGGCCTCGATAAACACAAGAGCACTCTTTTGCGATGCCGTTCGAGTGCAGTAGGGCTAGAATTGTCTTCGCCAACACTAGTAGAATACCTTTTCCGTTTCTTTGATTTCTTCTCAATGACCTCAAATTCCCCCACACAAGCTTTGCCTTTGCTACCGGGGTCTTCCAACAGCACCATGGCAGTTCCTGTCACATCCTACATTCACCTAATAATATTGCTGCTCAGAAGATGACGGTGTGTCGGTGGCGGGGGAGAACGTTAGTCAACAGAAGAGAGACAGAGAGAGCTAAGAGAGGGAAGGGAAGCGGACAAAGCGAGAATACCGGAGGACATCTTTGGGCAAATACAAGATAGGTTTAAGGCGTTGGGGTTTAACTTTTTATACCACCGTGCTTCCGAAGATGTTACGGACCTTAATGTCCTGAAAATTTAGGATTTCGAAAATTGATTCGGATCCGATGATTATAAATATAATTTAAAGATAAATTTTAATTATTCTAAAAATTAACAAAAAAATACTTTAAGAGCTTATCATTTATATTTTATCAATAATATTTTATGAATTGTTGGATACAGTATCAGAATTATTAGAATAAACTTTTTTCTAAAATATGATAATGTATGAATTATTTATTGCTTAATGTCTTTTTTATTTTTTAATATTATTCACTACATTTAATCTATGAGACTCTCTCACTCTTCTCGCATGGATAGGATCGCCATTAACAAGCCACCGATGTGGAAGTTAAAACCCCTCTCTCGCTTTTTATGTGTTATTATGAAACAAAGTAGTTTTAATAATCATACTCACTTTTGTCAATTACGTTGACATGCCTAATTAATGATGGTTTTTGACATATAGTAATGTCATGTCAACAAAAATAACGGTGAGTCTAACATCGAGTTAGAATTGAAAAATTTTAAAAATTTAGTCATTTTATCGTTATTTTTTAAAATTCGAACTATAATTAAAAAATTGACCAAAGTTTAGCTTTTTTTTTTGTAATTAATCCTATTTTAAATTTGAAAGGGAAAATTTAATTAAACATTCACTTTTGAAAAACTTTTTGAAATGCATTAGAGTCAAATTTTGTATGATGAATTTGTTTATACTTTTAAAATTTTGAAAGAATTCAAAGAAGTAATATCAAGTGCACAAGTAAATATTGAGGCCTTGTGATTCAGTGAGTGCTTCCATAATAGGATAAATCATGATATATTCTCTCTCTCAGCTAGCAATGCCTTATAGCAAGATTTGTTGGTAAAGACTTTTGAGGAGTCAAGTTTCCATGAAACCGAGTCCTGCCTGTGGCCATGAGTGATTAGGGGGAGTTATTCCTTCAAGAGGTTGAAGCCTCCTAAGTTACCTACCCATATTTTTTGGTTCATCAGTAAGGAAGCTTTAGTGTTGAGTGGAAGTTTGATAGTAAGAAGGGATACTAAGTATAAATGGACTATGTTCAGTCTAATTATCGAACCACACCCATATGTCATCTCCATTTCCTAGGCCATGCTTAATCCAAGGGTACACAACCCATCTCAATATCAACATGTGAAGGAAAAACAAAGAGTATTCTCCAGAGATTGATAAGTTCCAGAAGCTTTCATTCCTTAAATATGTTTCATGTAGCCATTTTAACCTAATTGCGTTTTTGTCTTTGAATAACCTCCAAATTCTTTTGCCCAAGAGTACTTTTTGCATTATAGTAATTGGAATGATTCCTAGTCCTCCCTGTTTTTTAGGAATAGTCGCTTCAATCCATTTGACTTTTGCTTTCTTAAAATTGCCAAAATTCTCAGACCATAAGAAAGCTTTTATGAATCCCTTGATCTCCTTGATTACTTTCTTATAAAGAATGATATGAGAGATCCAATGACATAAAGATTTCTAAGTACTAAAACTATCAAAGTGACCCTTGCAACAAGTGACAAGAATCTATTTTGCCAAGCATTGATTCTAGCTTTGATCCTTTCAATAAGTGAGATACAATCAAAATACTTAGGCTTTGCATACGAAATTGTGACTCCAAGAGGAAGAGCTTTAATTGGTAGCTCAGTTATCCTGGAAAGTTCATCAGCATTCCTCCCAGCTTTGGAGCAAAACAAGCTGCTTTTTTCTACGTTTACTTTCAATCCTGACCATCTAGAAAATAGTGTAAGAAGTTCCTTTAACAACATCACTGAATGAGTTTCAGCTTCTGAAAGAAGAATAAAGTCATCTGCAAACGTTAAATAGGCGAGTTTGTAAACACTACATTTGTGATGATCGTGAAATTTGCCATTAGAATTAATGATCTTGTAGATAATTCGAGAGAGACTAGAGTGAATAGATAAGGAGAAAGAGGATCCCCTTGTCTTATTCCTCTAGCACAAGATAAAAGGCTTAGTAGGAATCCAATTTACCAGTATACTAATTGAAGTAGATTTTAAGCACATCATAATTCATTCAATGAATTTAGTAGGGAATTCAAGAGCTTTCAAGAAAATTTGTATGAAGTGCCAATTCACAGTATCGAATGCTTTAAAGAATTCGATCTTCCAACAACAACTTTTAATGTTTTTCCTAGAGTTATAATCTTTCAATATCTCTTGCATAAAAAAAAAATATCCGCGATAGACCTTCTTTGTACAAATGCACCTTGAGATGAGTTTACCACTATCTTTAAGGTTGTTTTCAACATGTTGGCAAGGAGATTAGCAATTACCTTATAGATAATGTTGCAACATAAGATAGGTTTGTAGTCTACCAATGAAGCTAGATTCAACTTTTTAAGAACACGACATATATATGTATAGTTAATCTCCTTCAACATCTTCCAAGGGGATAGGCACTCTAGAACAACATTTGTGAACAAGTTGCTATCTCTCAGGTTTGTTGGAAAAACTCTACAGTAAACCCATCAAGTCCTGAAGATTTAGAAGGGTGTAAGCCAAATAAGACTTCTTTGTCTTCCATACTAGTAAAAGGAGCAAATAGTAACTCTTTAGTATCTGTAGAGAAAGGTTCATCGAAGAATCTTTTAGTGAATTGAGCATTATTGGAACTTTCTTTAGCACCCATTAACTGTGATGTTAGAATTTACAATAGGCCTACGGGCTCACATGAGAAGGAAAGTTAGACCACATATAAGTCTAAGTGAGGTTCCATCCTAAAACCAATTGGTGATAGGTGGAATAGCCCACTAGACTTATATGTTGGTCTTCTTTCCTCTCTTTTTCCAATGTGGGACAAACTCCCACTCTTATATTTCAACATTATGTTTCCAATGAATCTCTGTAAATGTTATTGTATTTACAGGGGTTTGTTTTATGCAGAAACTTTTTAGATGACAGATTATATGATATGCTTTTGTGAGTTATTATGACAATTGAATACAATGTAAACATAATTAAAAATTATATACATAATTAGTAGTAATTACAAATACGATAATAACTTTTCGGTTCAATTTATTTTAATAACTCTCGTTATTAAAAACCGATTAATTAGTCAATTTTTTATAACTTAATAAATTCTTATAAACTAAAATAAATAAATTAATTTTATTTAACAATATTCTTTTTCAATTAAACTTTAATTTTTTTTATGAATAAAGATAATCTTTTTTTAATTATATTTTAAATTCTTTAATTTTATTCAATCTTTAGTCAATTTTATGACGGTTAATACTGATTCTCGTCGTTTCATTTTTGGTCTGATTTTTAAAACATTAATTATATCAATTCTAAGAAACATGGTTTGATAGTTTGGTGGATGAACTTAGCGTAGATCTCTTAGATATGGTTTCTGTTAAATCGTGTGAACTGCATCTTCTTCACATTATTATTTGAACTCCAAAGAAGAGGAAGTTAATGTAACATCTTTGATTTGGAGTACAAGCCCTGCGTCACTTTTCCATTATCGCACGACAACTGGGTCTTACCTAATACAGTTAGTCTCTCAAGCACTAGACCTGTAAATATGCAATGCATTCCTTATTTGATGGCACGCATCCATTTGTACTCTCGCTATGTCGTGGTCATCAAATTTTGCTTTCGTGGGAGGTTTCAGTGGTAAAATCTTGTCTCTCTTACAAGCCTTCTTATTCAAAGAGGTTAAAAGTTGGAACTAAGATGAAAAATTATTGTAATCTATTAAACTTTGAAGAAGATGGTGATTGGATAAGAGCAAGAATGCATTAGACTGAATCGAATTTAGTATTTTAATCCTAAGTTATTAATTAATAAAATACATAATTGACAAAAGGTAAAAGACATAACTTATATTTTCATATAATTTAAAAAATTTTAGGAAAGCTATTTGGTCTTTAAAATTTGTGCAAAAGCTCCAAATTTTTTATTTTTATGAAAAATTTGTTCTTTTAAACTTCGGTTAAAAACTAACGACAAACACTACAAGAAATTGCTCGTGTACCAACGGAAAGTGTCTCGGAAACAGAGTTATTTCCGTCGGCAATGTGAAATGCTGACGGAATTTAACGTCGCCCAAAGTCATCGTTAACAAGGTTGTCGGTATAATGTACCGATGGAAATTGGTAAACATTTCCGTCGGTGTAATTGCAACGGAGAACAGTAATATAGCGACGGCTACTATTCCGTCGTTGTAATTTGCAGACAGAAATTGTTTAATGTTTCTGTCGGTGCATAACAACAGGTAACTATACCTTACTGACAACATGTTGTCCATCGGTACATTTACGGACGGAATAGATTGCGAAAAACCGTCGGAGCAGAAGTTAGTAAAATGGAGAAGTTGTCATATGCAACGACGGAAATATAAATTCCGTCGCCAAAAATTGCATGCGTACACTGACGGAATTAGGTATTCCGTCGGCAAAAACCTTTACTATCACTGACGGTATTAAGGAATCCATCGGTAATAAGTTTGAAGACACTTTTAAACTTTACCCTATTTCATTATCTTGTGATAAATGCATATTTTCAAGAGTTTTCACGTATTTGTACATACAAAATAAATTTGCATATATATATAATTTGTTTAATCAGAAAATTAAATGATGATATAGAATTAAAAGAATTTAAATTGATTCAAATTTGATAATAAACACATTAAAGTGTACATAAATTCTTATGTTTGTGATTGAAAAATAAT
>JAOTBA010000205.1:39846885-39868781 GCA_025629845.1 Erythroxylum squamatum
TATAACGATAAACACTAATCTTTGATATATTTATGTATTCTAGATATAAAGTACATGTTCAAGTAAAAGATGCTTATGATGGTCTGGAGTCATTTGTGTTATTTGATGATCAAGCCTTCCAATTGATTCAAGTTAGTGCAAATGATCTCAGAAATCGTCTAATTAAGGTTTGTAAAAGATTATATTCTTTATTTTTTTTATCATAAATTGCCTACTCTTTCATGTGTTTATGTACAATTAATTTGTTCATTAGGAAGGAGATGAAGATGGGTTTCCTGATGAGTTAGAATGCTTGGTTAAGAAAACGTATCTTTTTAAGGTACAAGTCACAGAATTTAATAAAATCAACAAATCTTCAAGTTTCACTGTCAAGAAAGTAAGTTGTAATGAGGAACTGATCAATAAATACCTGGATTCTCCACCCCAGTCTCAGGTATTACTCCACTTCACACATTTCTTGTGATTTTTTGTTTTAATTTTGGTGGGGTTTTATTTAGCAGTCGATTGATGCATTTAGAAGTAATGTGGATGTTACAATGTTCTATTGACTCGATTGTCTTTTCTATCTGTTTTAATTATTCGTGGTGTTTGCATGATGCCTGACTTTTCTTGTTTTTTTGGACAAAAATGCAAGTTTTAGGTTCTTGTGTTTTGGGAACTTTATGGGTTTTGCTTTCGCCATTATTTGGTATAAAGGGTTTTTCATATTTTGCATTCTGTTACCGAAATTATGGTTCTTTTCATAGCTTCATGATCAATGGCAGTTTGGTTGCTTTGTTGAGTTTATACGTTTACAGATTGTCTTTGTTAATCTTCTTCATGTTTTTGTTGTTGGATAAGTGCCAATTAGCTGGATATTTATTATATTAGGTCCAAAGAATAGTTTTTATTTCTTATAGTCGAAAACAAACAATAGTTTTTATTTCCTTTTGTTTTGATAGTCTCCTTTTTTTTCATTTAAATTTTTTTTCTTGTGGTTCTCTGATGGACAATGGTTTCAAGACTTTTGGGATTGCCTTAGAACCCGTATCAGCCAGTTGTTACAGTTGCTGGATACTTGCATCTGATTTTCAGACCTGTTTTTCTCTTCATACGTAATGTTTCAAACAATGTATGATACAAACTTCATTCTGTTTGGTTACTAACTTGATAAAGCAAGTACTTCCTAATTGCCCTATATGGTGGAAGAGTTTGTAAGAAGTTGGACTACTTGCTAGAATTAGTGTATGAAAGGTGGAATCTTGATGATTTGCTATTGAGGGAAACTAGAAATTAGATGTATTCAGATACTAGAAACTAGAAACTAGAAATTAGATGTATTAAGACCTGTTTTTCTCTTCTTTTCATTGACACTATATTAAAAAATTCAGATACATATTATCTCATTGTTAAACCATTCATTGTTAAATTAATTACATGTAAATAGGCATTCAGTAATCAATTATTAACTTCTACTTTGCAGGACTCAATTCTGGATGAATCACTAAGTAACATTCCAATTCAATCCAATGCACCACAATCAGTTTCTGCATCTGAAATTGTTAGATAATCTCTTGCTTTACAAAGTTGAATTTTGTTGTTTGATGAAAAAAACAATAGCATAGTAACCTATAGAAAGTGCCAACGTATCTGCTTTTCTGGTAACATACTTTTCATTCTGCAGGACTCAAATCGCATTGATTCACTCAGCTACTTTTCAGAAAATATTTTGGATGAGTGTATTTCTGTCTCTACAGTTGATAACAAAGTATGTACATCTATTTTTTCAATATATTTATGTATTGTGTCTTCCACTTATTGAGTTTATTTAATTACAGGATGATAGAGCTGCAATTTGTAACACTGAAATAGACATTGTTTCTTCAGCTCAAGTGACACCCCAGATTTCCAAAATGAAGAGACCAATATCAGAAACTTCTGAGACTGATATTCCTTTATGTGATTTAATATCACCACAAATGTCTTCAACCAAGCTCACCACAAAAATCAAAAGAGAAAAGTTAACTTAACAGTGAAATGTTGAAGAATGATCATTTCTTTGTCAGCTACTTTTTGTTTAGTACACTATGTATCTATTTTGAGGCCTGCAAGTATTTTGTACTTAAATAGTAAATGATCTATCTTTTGTACTTGTCTAAATATGGCTCTCATATTTTGTGACTCATTTTGTTTATCATATTCCTATTTTATCATAATCTTATTTTATGCCATGCAATATGTTTATTTTTTACTTGTGTTTGCCTTTCAATTTTGAGTCCAAATCCGGATTTTTATTAGTTTTATCCTTCATAACAATAACGAATTGATAAAGTTATGACTAATAAAAAGCAAATTCTTTTCAAATTATACATTTATTAATCATAACTAATATTCTTATTAATATTGTAACAACCCGTGCATAGCACGGGGTTTAGAACTAGTTATTTATGGAATGCAAATCCATTATCCAGCCTAACAACGATTTCGTGTTCCCAACACTGAATACGCCTCTTATCAAAACCTCACCAAAACACACACGTCTCTTCAAGCTGATATCTACGCCACGTCGTCACTTCTGCCATAAGAATAATAACGCATCACCATCTTAGTTGTTCATTGAATTATGGAGAGCAAAGTCGTTCTGAACGAGAGGCGCTGCCACCGCCACCAAGAGGCCGGGAAGAAGACCGACGGCTGTGATTTGGATGATGGTCTGGCCTACATATCCGGATTTGGAAACAGCTTGGAGTCGGAGGCATTAACTGGAGCCTTGCCACGTGGACAAAACAGTCCTCTCGTGTGTCCCTACGGCCTTTACGCGGAGCAGCTTTCAGGCACTTCCTTCACTTCTCCTCGCAAGCTCAATCAACGCAGGTTGAATTGATCATTTCTCATCAGTTTCGCTTTTCTTTTGTTCCTAAATAAGGTCTCATCTCATCCGCAATAATTGCATCCAGCGCATTGTCCAATGTTGTTGGTATCTTAAACCCATAGTGGAAATAGGGCCCACATCGGTTGAACGGAACCTGAATCGATGTCCTTTCCGAATAATTAAAAGAGCTGAATTTATTAAATATTTGAATCTTCATCTGTTTCATGTTTAATCGTTTCATGAAACATAGTTCTTATGCTATAGTATTGTTTGTCGATTTGGTAAATATTCAGTTGGCTATATCGGATAAAACCATCGGTGACCCATGAACCATTTAAGGCAAGAACACCAAGACACGAGAGACTAGTGAGTGAGTTTGACAAGTCCAACAGTTGTACGACACCGACCCAATTACGTTGGAGGCCAGTGGATGTTCCAAATTCACCAACTGACTTCGTTGATGGCTTATATACTGTATGTGGTGCTGGAAGCTCCTTCCTTCGACATGGTTTCGCCGTTCACATGTAAGTAATTTTCCACTTTTCTTACTTGTCCATTTTATTCCTTGCCGTTCCTTACAATTTTGTCCTCAGAAACCTTAGGAGATGGACCCATTGTTTTGTCATGTTCCTGTAATGCTAACCATTTGTTTGTTTACAAGTTGATTGCTGAAATTATGTATAGTTTGGGCGTCATCTATTTTTGATAAATAAGAATCTTGCTTTCTTTTAGGTACGCAGCTAATACATCAATGGATAACTGTGCGTTCTGCAACGCAGATGGTGACTTCTTGATAGTTCCGCAGCAAGGAAGTGAGATTATCTTCGTGATCTTAATCAAACATCATTATTAAATACTGCATATGTATCGCATCATGCCTCAAATTTTCAGAACAAACTGGTATTAACTGCTTCACATGAAAAATTGTTCAACAAAATTTTGCAGCATGTAAAGTAGATTGACAACAATCCATGTTCTTTTGCAAGGATTTGAATGTAGCTCCTTCTTTTCTGTGGCAGAAGCCACATTGGTTTAATTTCACTGAATATGTCTTTTCTTTTTCAAACAAAGAAGAAAAAATTTGGATCAACGGAGACTCTGTTTTTGGTTTAAGGGCTGTGGATTACTACTGAATGTGGAAAGTTGCAAGTCTCTCCTGGTGAAATCGCTGTTATACCACAGGGATTTCGTTTTGCTGTTGCGTTGCCCGATGGCCCATCTCGTGGTTATGTTGCTGAGATTTTTGGCACCCATTTTCAGCTGCCTGATCTCGGTCCAATTGGTAACTAATCTTTTGGCAAAACCTTGTTTCAAGCAAACATAGTTTCAAGCACTGCGAGGATATCATTTTATTGTATACAGGGGCCAATGGCCTTGCTGCTCCAAGGGACTTCGTCGTACCCAAGGCCTGGTTTGAAGAGGGTTCTCGCCCTGGATACACTATCATACAAAAGTTCGGTGGAGAACTTTTCACTGCGATTCAAGATTTTTCTCCTTTCAATGTAGTTGCTTGGCATGGTAACTATGTTCCATATAAGGTTAGACAGACAAATTTGTGTAGACAAAAGGTTTCTAGTCCTCGACAGTTTACTTTCTTCTCATTGGGTCTTGATGTTTTCCTTCTGCAGTATGATCTCAGTAAGTTTTGTCCTTACAACACAGTTTTAATTGATCATAGTGATCCCTCAATAAACACAGGTAGGTGATCTGTTCTTTAGAGAATGATCTTCTCTTTGAAACTTCTTTTTCTTTTGGCTCGCAATAAGCCTACAATCTTGTTGCAGTCCTTACTGCACCAACTGATAAACCTGGAGTAGCGTTGCTTGATTTCGTCATATTCCCCCCTCGATGGTTGGTTGCCGAGCACACATTTCGACCGCCATATTACCACCGGAACTGTATGAGTGAATTTATGGGCCTAATTTATGGTGGATATGAGGTAAATTTAAACAACTCTTTTCCCTTTTTCTTCTCAAATTTGTAGCCTGATATAAGCTTCCCATGTTCATGTAATAAAACGTGATTAATTTGAACGGAGAAATGCCTCACAACTGCTATTTTCCTGCCATTGTTTAATGTGAATTCTATTTTGTTTTAAATTTTCAGGCAAAGGCTGATGGATTTCTCCCTGGTGGTGCAAGTCTTCATAGTTGCATGACTCCCCATGGTCCTGACACCAAGACATTTGAGGTATGCCTCTTCTAATTTACGAGTTGTAGACAATGTTCATAATCCTATAATCATAATGTTGTTCTTCTTAGTTGAGTTGCATTGCACGTTTGCTAAATGGGATTTCTGGCCACTGAAGGATCTAAGAACTCCATCTTAATTTAACAGGCTACCGTTGAACGTGGGAATGAAGTGGGGCCGTTGAAAATCTGCAACACAATGGCATTCATGTTTGAATCATGTTTAATACCAAGAATTTGCACTTGGGCTATGGAGTCCCCATATATGGATCACGAGTACTATCAATGCTGGACTGGGCTCAGGTCTCATTTCTCTCACGAGAGAACAAATAGAGATGGTGTTGAAAATGGAATCTAGAGGGGAGCATGAAACGAAGGTCGGCTTTGCCAGTAGTCCAGTGCTATCGAGTATTGAGGTGAGGATCAAGCTGTAAGGCAAGAGCATATCCCATCCGACCCTCCTTTTGTTTCATGTTCCGTAGTATAAAATGATGGAATAAAATAAAGAACAAGATATTAGTGGGAATACTTCCAGCATGCAGATACAACAAGAAGATGACGACTAATACAATCGTAAATATGTGATGCGATGCTTTGCTAGTGGGTTGTGTAAGTAGTGACTGCTTTTCTAATGTATCCATCCTGTGTTCTTACTTCTGGTCACAGTTGGTTTGCCTTGATAGTATTTTTCCTTCCTAAAAAGGAGTGGCTCAAAATGTAGGTGAGTTTTTGAGTGCCTATATTATTTGAAATCTTGGATTGGAGTTTGGAAGTAATGTAGAGAGGTTCGCTTCTAAATTGCCTAGAACCCACTTTAAATGCTACTAATTACAGACCTTCTATTAAAAAAATAGTATGGTATTTGATATTGGAAATGTGCAATTTGTGATTTTGAATTCTGAAAACCTACAAAAATAATCTCCTAGAAATTTAAAACTAGCACTTCAAATCAATCTAAATTGTAGGTGGTGTTAATGTAGTTAGTTAATCTTAATAATGATGATTAGAAAATAAGAACACAAGTTCAAGTTGGCATTTTCCTTTTCTTCCCTCCAAGGGCAATAAAGCGTCAGTAGTCCCCTCTTTCGTACGGTATTAGATGAATTTCTAGGATTGTCAGGGGGGAGTCCAGATCTTCTGTCCAATATTATTCTGTCTTATTCTGTCTCATGGAATTTCAACCATTTATTTTGCGGGATTCACGCGGGAGCCACACAAATAAATGGCTAAGATTTATTGGACAAAATAAGACACCATAATATTGGACAGAAGATCTGGACTCTGCCGGCGGACCGCTGCTAAATGCTTAATTGACATAGAGACAGAGGTGCAAGGGACGGATATATAGTTACTATCTGTTCCGTTAATTGTTCCTTAAAAAGCAAAAAAAAATCCAACTAGTTATGTTCATAACAATTAATATAAACAATATTATGACTTCACGCCTCTAAAATACTACATTAATGTGTAGTAGAACGTGGGTTAGCAAGTGTCGATTTTCGGGGACAAAGCAAAGCAAGGTGGGCACTTACAAGTTGTTCCCATCACATGATTCTTGCAATGCTACTTTTCTTTCACAGCTCATCTTCCTCTCTACGTATAGACGTTATATTATACAAAAACATAAGCAGAAAGACAAAACAATGATCTTGGCATGTGAGCAGTCTACAGCATTGGGTCCATTTGTGTCTAGCGGACTTTGCTCTTTTTTCATACCTTCAATTTGAATCAATGCCTTTTAAAGGGAAAAAGAAGGTAATTACTACCATCGCCTATCACACTCACTATCGCACTTAATGGAGAAAAGGCTCTTCGGCGGTAAAGTTTACTAAATCTAAGAATAAATTATTAAAGTTGTAAAAAAACTTCGAACTATTAAATCGTTAAATTATATTTTGTATTTAATAAATATTGTAAACTGTTCGTTTGATTTATTTTTATCTTTATTCAGTATAATTTTATAAAATCTTAAAATTTATAGGCACATTAAATATTCTACATGCTTTATAAAAAATCAATATTTTCTCGATTTTTAAAATAAAATATGAAAAGATGTAAAATTTATAAAATGATCTAGTTCGCATGTTCATAAAAAACTTTGATATCTTCAAATAAAAATTTTAAAAATTGTCATTAGAGTAAAATAAGAAAAGAAATCACTTCCTTCCTTCTTACTTTATGTAGGATATTTAAAAAAATCTTTCTACTAGTTAAGAATAAGGTTGCATATTATTAGATCTTCTCAAATCTCGCATCTTAGTGAAATTTATATTGAATGTTGTTGTTGTAAGAAAAGAAATCAATTATTAACCCATTTTTTCTTAACCAATGTTTTTGCTAGCTTGTGACCGGATTCTATACACTTTCTAATTTTCATGAATTTATTGTGCAATTGTGATACGAATTGCACAATTTTTTAGTTGAGAATTGACTTGGTATATTTTAATATTTATATAATTTTAAAAATTAAAATGTAATTTAATTTAAGTTTTTTGTTCAAATCACACTCCTAGCCTACCGTATACTAATAACGAATACTATTATATGATATGAGAAATTACTGCTTTAGATAATTTCTTGAATGGTGGGTTAAGGAGGGATGAGGAACAAATAAAGAAAAGAACAAAGAAAACATATAAAGAAATATTTTTCAATTTCTGACACAAAACACTTTCTTTCTTTCTTTCTTTTTTTTTTTGGTATAAAACGGGTCAAAGTCAAATAAATTACATACGAGTCACACGTGGGAGCGAAACTCCCACAATGTCAGCAAATAATAAATGAGAGATACCGGCGACAGGTTCCGGAAACCAGTGGACACCGAGAGGTAGCCCATAGCTATACCTAGCTAACCAATCCGCACAACGGTTACCCTCCCGGTAGATATGACTAATCCGCACATGCCGCTGCCTGGCCAGTAATTCTTTGGCGGCAATAAGTAAGGAATTGATCACTGGACTCGTCCCAGTAGAAAGAAGTGAAACTACCAAAGCCGAGTCCAAGGATAAATTAATTTGAGAGTAACCAAACGCCCAAGCGAGTTGAAGCCCATAGAACACAACCCACAGTTCAGCCTGCCACGCTAGGCAAGAGCCGACATTGGCACCAAACCCCACTAGCCATCGTCCGTTAGCATCCCTGATTAGGCCACCCGCTGTGGCCAGGCCTGAAGAACCACGGGAGGAACCATCGGTGGCCAAATTAACCCACCCTTCCACTGGTCGTGGCCAACGAACCTCGATAATCTTCGGCCGCTGATCAAACGAGGTGGGAACGACCTTGCTGTAGAGGTGGTGAGTCAGGCTCACATCCTGAACATAAGACAAGATCTCCCGAAAATGATGTACCTTGGGTGGACTGGGACCAAAAATTCGCTCGTTACGCCAAGTCCAGATCTTCCAAAGCACCACGCCAAAAAGGAGAGGCCACGGGTGTGCACCCTAGAACTCAAAGGCATTAGTCAGATTACTTTCCAGCCACGCCGGAAAATCACTGCCATAGAAACCTCGTTGACACCACTCCACGATTAACGAATTCCAGATCTGTCGCGCCCTCCAACAGTCCCAGAACATATGCGCAAGGGTCTTGACGTGAGTCGGGCAGTCAGGACAAACAGGGGAATCAGTTAACGCAAGCCGAAATCTCCGGCCATTGGTCATGAGCCGGCCTTTTGCGACTAGCCAAAGATGGGTTTGGATGCGAAAGGGCCCCTTCCATTCCCATATCAACTTCCAGATCCTTTCACCAGGCAACCACAAAGGCTGTTGCAAAAGGCGATAAGCAGACCGAGTGGAGAAGCAACCACTAGGTTCCAACGACCAGCATATACGATCAGGTTCCTGGGCATTATGGGGGGGGGAGAGTGGCCGCAATTTTTAACAGGAGCGTAGGGGGCAGGTAACCCCTGAACGCATCCCAGGCCCAGGTTCCATTAACATCGACATAATCACATACCTTGCGCTCCAAATGGTCCCAAGGGACCGCGAGAATAGCGTGTGAAAGTAACGGACCGACCACACCCTGCACCCACACATCAGTCCAAAAACGAACAAAACGACCATCACCTACCGACCACTAGAGACCTTCCAACAACCGAGGAGCATGGGAACAGATGCTACGCCAGAGGGGAGACGACCCAGGCTTAGCAACCCACCCCAACCGGGGATTCCGCAGCTTATATTTAGCACGAAGCACTTGATTGCTCAGCTTGCCCGGTTCATGCAAGGTAGACCAGCCAAGCTTCATGTGGTGGGCCGAAAACACTTTCTTTCTTAATATGAATCTATGATGTTAAACTTTACATCACCATTGCATCCGACGGCTAAGGATGAGACTTTGTATACGTCTTCAGCTTGGGAGATTAACACATAAAGGAAACGACTGAGCCAAAGAAAACATGTACATAGATATATATGTATATTTTGGCCGGTGGCCCTTGAGACCAAAGTATATGAAGGTGATATGGCAAGAGGAGGACTGAAGGAGTCGAGCACGTGGTGGATGATTGCTCCAGTTAATACAAGCTCACTCACACTGCAACTTTCTTCTGAAACCTTCGAGCCCCAGCTCCTAGCTGTTGCCAGCTGTCTCTAGTACGTCCCACCGTCAACTCCAACTCTTTTAATTTGGACCTTAATTAACACAAAAAGAAAAGATGAAAAAGATAAGCTATTACCTCAAACTTTACTTCTTCCCTCTCTTCTTAGATCGCACAAACATAATATATCCATCTTCTTATGCAATTGGCATCGTTAGAAGTATTGAATGGCACAACTGCCACCACAAGTACCTACGATCAACCATAATTGGCCTTCATTTCTTCACCAAACATTGCCATATTTTCATCCCTCCTCTTCGTGTACTACTCCCACCACTACCATGGAAAATTGCCAACCTTCATGGATTGATGAATTTCTAGACTTCACGTCCACCAAACGTACTGCTCACCGACGTTCGATAAGCGACTCCGTTGCATTCCTCGAGGCGACACCACCGCCGCCACTGCCGGAAGAATGTTATCCCATCAACATCGATAATTGTACCTATGTTTCAAACGACAATTCGTTAATCTCAGGAGGGCTTGGATTTGACAAATTGGACGATGAACAACTTATGTCTGTTTTCTCCGACGATATGTCCTTGTCATTGCCACCCTCATCATCCAATTCCTCCACGCCCTCCGACCAAAACATCGACGATGAGGAGAAGCCAACAATGCTAATGGAGAAACAACTACAACCACCACCACCACCACCACTATGACCACCAAAAGATCAGCAACAAGCAGATCATAAGATAGCCAAGACCGAACCAGAAGAGGTGGAGAGCTCATGCAAACAAGAACCACAGCAACCACCACAACCTTCTCCAAAAGCAGCAAACGGTGATCCTATAACTGATCCCAAAAGGGTTAAAAGGTGAGACCTTATGAGTATTGATTTTCAATTACGCCGAATTTCATAAAACCAAACGAGTGTTACGTCAGACATGCATACTAGCACAAGGTTCAGAATTTACCTGGATTATATGCAGAAAAATGATTAAGAGTGATTGCACGTAAATGGGTATTAATTGTTTTTACTAAAATATCAGAAGCTTTTACTGGCTGTAATAACCTATACGTGTATCAGAATTTTGGCAAATCGTCAATCTGCACAGAGGTCAAGAGTTAGGAAGTTGCAATACATTTCAGAGCTCGAACGAAGCGTGACAACATTACAGGTACACATTAATCCTTCTGTAGATTACTATCACAACGGCAAGTGGTTGTATAATTTTTGGACAATCAGATTTCAAGTCACGTTAAGAATTCAGATTGAAATGGCAAACCTTAATTTCTAGGTTTGATTTGATTGCTGCAGTCGAAGGTATCGGCATTGTCACCAAGGGTTGCGTTCTTGGATCATCAGAGGTTGATTCTCAATGTCAACAATAGCGCTTTAAAGCAAAGAATTGCTGCTTTAGCTCAAGACAAGATATTCAAAGATGGTAAATTATGACGTCATCACCATTTTTATTTCGTTTACTCGAAATGCATCATTTTGTTGTAATGTATGCCTTTCAACTGCAAAATATGCCTAACATTTCCTTGGGCAAGATTAGTTAATCATACAAATTCCATGAAATCGCAAAATTGTTATGAATCTGCCAACATTGTTTGCGTTCAACTGCAATTGCATCCTTAAAACAAGATGCGCAGTGGAGGTTGACATCTTTTTGTGTTTCTGACGTTAATGTTCCGTAAAACGGCAGCGCATCAGAAATCGTTGAAGAAGGAAATAGAGAGACTACGGCAAGTGTACAACCAACAAAACCTTAAGAAGATAGGTATTAACAGCAACAATTTGACGCCACCAGACCCAGAGGACGCGACAGTGCAGCGTACGGACAAGAAATAACTTGCCCAGAGCTGCGAATTAATTTAGTTTATATAATTAGACGTACAAAAGGGCAAAGATTAAAGAAGAAAAGGGCAAGACAGAGCAGTGATGGGAGGATGTGGTGGAGGTTCAGATACTAACATGGAACTTTCACGTGGGGTGTCTCTATCGAGTGGGACCCATGACAAGCTTTGTCAGATTGGACCTTCTCAATTAGTCAGGGTTTGATTAGG
The DNA here is from genome assembly GCA_025629845.1 of Erythroxylum squamatum. Taxonomy (NCBI): domain Eukaryota; kingdom Viridiplantae; phylum Streptophyta; class Magnoliopsida; order Malpighiales; family Erythroxylaceae; genus Erythroxylum; species Erythroxylum squamatum. The sequence goes on from JAOTBA010000205.1 coordinate 39,858,539, forward strand.
ACACGTGGACAGATAATATAGGGTCGTACTTTATTTCATTTTTGTGTTTTCCTTTGGTTTGGGGATTTGGTTTGGCATCTTTTTTATTTTTCAATTTACATTATTGTCGTAATAAGAACGACTCAGCTTATATTTCTTCTTTTGGGTTTTGTGTGGAGCAATTTGATGGCTGGCTGTTTTAGGATTGGTTGGCATTAAAAGAAAATTTGGAGAGACAATGCTTTTTGTTCGTTTCATTTTCTATTCTTTTAATTTATTATTAATGTACTTCTTTAAAATTTTTGTTGATGTATTCATTTGGCAAATGTGAAAAATTATGGGGGATTTTTTGTTTTGTTATGGAAAAATTGAGTGTTATAAAAGGATAAATATATTTTTATTCTTTTATTATAAAGTTTTCATAAGCATTTTATATCGACACTTTTATTAATATTTTTTAAAAAAATTTACATAACAAGATATAAACAATTACAAATGATGTGTACATATGGTTTTTATTAACAAACATTAACAAAAAATTTCAATATAAAGTGATTAGTATATTTAGACATTTAAAAAAAGAATTTATTAGTCATCATTTTGGTAATACTCTTCATGACTCATATTAACTAAATTACTCTTTCATAATAATAAATAATTTATGATATATAATAATAATTTAATAATAGGTTATGGTAGTTGTGAAGAAAAATATTCTTCAACTACTTAAATCACATACTAATTTTACTTTTACATTTTTTAATCCATATGCTATTCTTAAACATTAGTCATTTATATGGCTTATAAATATGGTTTTGCAATCTTTAAATGCTCTTAAAACTGCATACATTTTTATAAGTCTTTGATTAAACAAGGCTTGATACACATTAATGTGTCCAGGCATATTCTTATTTAGAAACTTGAGGTAAAGATATATACTCAAATACATATGTGTTTGTACGGTAGGAAATTTTTTTAAGGACATACCTGTGACACATGAGTGTCAAAGTATATGTTAATTTTCAGATAGATACAGTGAGTTATATGACTTTGGACACAGATGTGTTAGAACCTATGTCCATGTGCGAACATAAACAATAAATTACATAGTAGGGGACATGATGAATTGTCTTATTCTAAAACATATTTTTGGCGAGCTTCAAACTCTAAAAGAATTTTTGGTCTTATTATGATCATGTTTAAATTATGAAGTTATCGGAATTATTCGTAATAAGATATTGACTAGAATTGAAAAGGACTTAAACAACTAAGAGATCCATTTGAAGAACACGGGGACTAGTTGAAGTAATGAGCCTCAGTGTCACAAGTTATGTTCATTTTCAGATAGATACAGTGAGTTATATGACTTTGGACATAGATGTATTAGAACTTGTGTCCATGTGCGAACATAAACAATAAGTTACATAGTATGGGACATGATGAATTGTCTTATTCTAAAACGTATTTTTGGTGAGCTTCAAACTCTAAAAGAATTCTAGGTCTTATTATATGATCATGTCTAAATTATGTTAGGTTTGGTAAGGTTAAGTTGTATATGATTGTACAAGCTAAAGTTAACATATCAATATATTTGTTATAAACCTAGTTACAGACAGGAAATATGTAATTTTTAAGAAATAATTCAAATGAATATTGAATTAGTCGTTCTCAATTCTCGAGGATGTAGGCATACCAAATTGACTAACCTTGTTAAAAATCTTATTACTTTCTTGTTTGTTTTCTTTTGTTCTTCTCTATTCTTGTTACATATACTTTCTCAACGATTGGTATCAAAATAGTGTTGAGGTGATAATAACTTCTATTGCAATGTTTGAAATGAGAAACTTTAATAGAATTGATTGTTTTGGATTGTAGCAATAAAAATTGAACATTTTATTTGAAATGATGAAAGGGTTGCAAGAGAATAAGTTGAAAGATAAAGATGCTCAACTATGGGGAGTTACAAGTATGAGTAGCTAGAATAATACAACTACGCTTGATAGACGATGTCATGTACCACGTTATGGATATTGTATTCCTTATAGAAATATGGAAGAAGTTGGATAGTCAATACATGTTGAGATATCTAATAAACAAATTGTATTTGAATTAGAAACTATATAGGCTAAAGATGCGAGAGAAAATATATATGAAACAACATATTAATGCATTCAACCAAACAGTTAGTAACCTATTACGACTTGAGGTGATTATTGAGAACAAGGATAAAGAGATATTTTTGCTTTATTCTTTACCTCTTTCTTACCAACATGTAGTGACCATGCTTATATTGGGTAAAAAGACAACTGGGGAGGAGGACATTAATTCTGTAATATTGTTTCCCAACTAAAAAAGACAAAGCACTCGTGAAAGTTCTCAAGTTAAAGAGCTACTTGTAAGGGTACATTATAGGTAGATGTAGAGTAAGGATAACTTGTCTAGGAGGAGTTCTAAGTTAAAATCCAAAGGTAAAAAGATAGTCTCATACTACAAGTGTGAGTAAATAGCACATAAAAACAAAGATTGTCCAAATAAGAAAGAGCATAGTGATGAAAGAAAATATGGTGATTTATTAAGGTCTTCTGATTTAATGCTACGCGAGGACTTGGATTACAGTAATAAAGATAAACTCTTTGTTTCAACTATTCAATTACAAGACTCATGGATTTTGGATATGTGAGACTTACATCATACAACATGAAACTAAAGTTGGTTTGTGTTAAATAAATGAAACAACTTTAGCATTATTCAATTAAGGGATGATAAAGATTATAAAAATTTCAAAATAAGACAAATTAGGATCAAGATATTTGATTATGTTATTGGGATGTTGTATAGAGTTTGATATGTATCAAATTTGAGAAAGAAATTTGATCTTTTTAGACATGCCCCATACGAATTGTTCAGCGAAGACAATATTAAAATGATGAAAGGTACAAAAACGATGATAAAATGGTTAAGACAAGTGAGAAACATCATAGATTGATATTGAGCATAATTATCGGTTGAGGTTATTGGTTCAAAAATAGTATACATGAAACTAGAATAACTTAGATCAGTAGATGTTAAAGATGCTGAAAATTATGGCTAAGAGAAGAGCATCAATATAGTGTATTCGTGGATAAAGCAAGATGTACTATTAGGCTTCCAATCATATATGGTTGGGAGGACTCGACCTTGTATGCTCTTACCATTATCAACAGGGATCGAACTTAAAAGGCTATAAATATTTAGGAGAAAAATAGATAATTGGGTTTTATAGTGAAGGATATGATGTTTCACAAGATTAGAGAGTGACAGCATCTAGATAGATTTCACACTTCATCGAACTTAATTGAAATCTTGACAATATCAGTTACCATAGAGAAGGTTAAGTATTACTTGAATTGAATTAAGATCTCGAACTTATAAACAAGGATATCACTTAGCTTAAATGGAGTATATTCGTCAAGGTGGAGATTGTTACATATGACTCTTGTATAAACTCATGCATTTATTAGATTATGTTAGCTAAACACAATATATTTATCAAAATAAAAATTGTTATGTATGACTTATATACACATATATCTAATCATAAGGGGGTTCAGGAAGAATATGGATGTTTCTTGAAAGTCTTTAGGTGAACAAGAGTTGCGCACATTATATGCCAAGACATATTCTTCTTTAGAAAGATGAGGTCAAAATATGGATTGGAATATAGACATATTGGTTTTCTCAAAGAAGAACACAACTTCACAAGTTCATGGAAGACTTATATTTACGTGCTAAAAAAAAATAATGAGTTACATAACCTAGGACAAAGTAGTATCCTAGGCATAATAGTGATGGACTATCTCATCTAAAAACATATTTTTAGTGAAGGATTCTAGATCTTATTCAAATCATATTTAAATTATGTTGATTTTGATAACAGACAAAATTATGTAAAATGTACCAACTACATATCAATACACTTATTATAAACATAATTTTATAAGCAAAGAAATGTGTAATATTCATAAAGTAATTCAATTGAATAGTGAAATCAATTATTTATTATCTCTGAAGACGTAGGCACATCAAATTAATCAAACTTTATTACGAATTTTTTTATATTCTTATTTTTTTTTCTTCTCTATTCTTCTTGTTGCATATACTTTATCAACAGTCAAGAAAGTAAAGAACATCTTGACAAATTATGTCTGGATTTTACCTCGAGACAGGAAAGATATTTTTACAAGATAGTTGTCCTGAATTAGTATCCCCAGACAAATGCTTTGTTGGGGTTATTTCTTTACTTGATCATTTATACTATACCCTTTATGGATGATTTAGAGTAAATGATTCTTGAAGAACTCGTGTGGTTCTTGGCAACTTTGATAGCTGACCTAGTTCTTTGACGGCGGACTCTATGCACGAGCATTGGCTGCTTCAATTTACGGATAATGTAGATTATTAAAGCAACTGTAGATGCGCTTCCTGTGAACACAAAAAGCATCCAAAAACTGCCGGCATTAAGGCTTGAATTGTCTTCTTGTTCCAAGTCTACGCACTTTTGGGACCCTATCATTTGCTTCTCCAATTCTTCTTGCCTGCCACTTTCACTAACTCTCACCAATGCATCGGTTACAGGACGTAGCAATGGAGACCCCTTTGGAAATGCCTGAAATAAAATATGGCAACTGAGTTAGAATTTGAGGTAATGTCTTGCAATATGTTGATCAGAAAGGGAGTTGATACTTACAAATGCATATCCGCCAATTTTGACCGATGGCTTGGCTATGGTAAAGCCTCTGCAGTATCTCGCCATCAATATTTTTGCCCAAGGCTTTGAAACGAAAAAAGCTGCAATCTCTTTATTTCCAAGATCTTTAATACAATCTTCAGGGGATGTATACTTCCTTATGTTTTTAGGGTTGAATTTGTAGACATCCTCCAGGTAATCGCCAACAAATGATATATTAAAGTGACCAATAACTGCATTGTTACTCTGAAGAGACTCAATACTGTCAACTGTAGGTTCAAGTTGAGGGACTGTTAGTATGCTGGAGAGGTTAGCTGTGTAGGTCTGAGTGATGACAAGGGCCCAAAATAGCCAAACTAGTATTGCCATGCGAGATAAGTTGCTGCGCAGTTTCGAACCTTTGGATGCAAAAGAATGTGATATTTAAATACGAAAGTGCTTTTGATCCATGATATAATAATAATATAAGAAACCTACCATTAAAGGAGAAAAGTGTGGAGAAGGATAGCCACAACAAAGTTCCCATTTGATTCAGAACCGATCCCCTGAGCTCAGAGCAGTGATCTCTCTCTATCAGCCACACCACAAAACCATTGTACATGTTCATGATGAATATCAGCATCCACATGGATCTTGTGTAAGGTCTTGCAAATAGCCATGCTTTGTTGCCTAATTTTGAATGAACTGGGACAATCATCACCAATTCTGCCTCGGTGTAAGGATGCGTAAAGTCGGCAAACTGCAAACGAGTGCTCACAATGGATATGTCACCCACAACAGCATCAAACTTCTGCTCTCTTGCATAGACATTAAAACAATAAGTTTAGGCAGTATGAGTGCTGTGAGTTTACGGTTAGTTTGATTTGGTTTGTTTAACATCATGTTTGCGTCAAGCTTTCCCCATCTTGATGATCATAAATGCGTTACTCACGTTCTTTAATTAGCCATATCTTTGCGTGAACTGATTATTTGCAGCTGAACTTCCAAGGTTTCTTAGCATAATATCATGGAGTTGTGTGAGCGGCTACAAGTATGCACAGGCTTGTTCAACTTAAACATGCAAACAGTCCTTTTCCTTTTCTGGTAATCAAAATTGAAATTATAAGAAAAGAGGTAAGGCAGGAAGAAGTTCTGGCACCTTCTGATGAATTTGTTCCACTAATCTTGTGTACGTGTCATTGTAAGCCACAAATTGGTGTGGCAAATCAAATGGCAGCTCTTCTATGACAGCTTTGAAAAGCTCAATTGCATATCCCCTGAAAGTAGTAACATTCCGGGTCAAATCATAATCAACGCGCACAAATTGTTTGAATATCGATCCATTGGGAACTCCAATCATCAGTGGCTTTGAATTTGTTGAAACTGTCCATCCCTGAGGAGCAGATGAAGATCCGCCTGGCCAAATCACCTGCACCAGAGCTTTCATAGAGGAGTTATAAGTAACACTGGAGTTGATAGTCTCTGAGAATCCAAATCCATCTGACCAGAATCCAATTTCTTGGTAAGTCTTTCCTATGACGTTGATGATCTGAAATGTTTGCATGGGAGGCAGTTTTTGGTTGATGAATTGAATCTTCCCTGTTAAGCCATCAAAGTTCGTATGCAATATCTTGTTCAACAGGCCTTGGCCCTTCCTTTCATTCTCCCTCATAGCTAAAGCTACTGTTGACAGTGCATCGTAGGCCTGCACCGCGTAAATCCCAGGATCATAGTTGTACTCTTCTGGATATTCTAAGCTAAATCTTCTGCTAAATCTTTTACCGAAAGATTGGAGACGCGGCTCGTTTTCTGGAAAGTAGTCTTTGATTCCTAGAATTCCTTGTGTTGAGGAGAAAACTGATTTGTTAAAGGAGTAGACAAGATTTGTAAATCCATCAGTAGTAATCCACACATAGTCCTTTTCCATCATCTTCATTTGCTTTGCTCTCTGAAAAAACCGTACTGCCAAGGGGAAGGACAAATGAACCACAAAAACTCTACATTGACTTCCTTTTAACCTCTCGAGCTCTTTCGAAACTGAAGAAGAGTCAAAAGGTGGCAGTGTTAGGACATCACTTACCTCCACATTCGCTTCTTTGAGAGCTTCGGAGAGATGAGGCATAATTCCCGTGACTGAAAAGTCTGTGTCTTCATGTATCACATTAACTTGAGTCCATTCCCATGACTTCAGAATTGCAGCTACAGCTTTCATTTGTGCGTGCTTGTTTGGTGAAGCTTGAACTAGAAATGGCCATCTTTCAACTGCCCAACTTGGGGCCGATTCTACAAAAGAAAAGACTGGGATTTGGTTTCCGCTACCAACTTCAGCAACTAAAGATGTCTCTTCCCATGTTGGTGGTCCTATAATTAGTTTTACACCTTGCTTGATGAGATCTTGAGCTGCAGTTCATTAGAGAAGACCTGAGTTTATACTAATAACTCTATTGAATCTCAAAATCTGTTCAACTCTTAGTCAGCTTTCTATATAAACGCTTGGAGGCAGTTTAGTATATTAATTATAGGAAGAGATATATGCTGCTTTTAGCTACAACCGATGCAGAACGAATAGAGCTATTTGTCATAACCATCATCAATAACTTTAAGTCTCTCCAGTCAGAACACATTTTGAATCCAGTGTTTAGCAAAAGATCATTCTACATAACAAAGGAATGAAAGCATAATCAGATGATCAAGTCGAAGGGTAAACATGATTCAGAAATTACGAGAACAGTTTTATCTGTCAGAAGTTAAGGTTTGAGAAACATAGGAACAGAGGACATAGATTGGAGGATTTCAATCAAATTCCTAGCCAAAAGAACAGCGACGCCCTTGGTGATCCGTGACAGACTAAAGACTTACTAAATCATTAACTAGACGCTAAAAACAGAGGAGGCCAACATCTCGACAACCTGAAATGTAGCAACTGTAGGAAAGCAAGAAAATTAAACACAATCCTGTGTACGACATATTTGGTGCAGAGAAAAACTAACAGGAATTTGCAGCCAACAGCCAGAAGTCTAGGACTATAAAACTTTTTTAAAGATGATTTGGGCAAGATAGGTACAACATAAACATTTCAAGTCTCGGAACTGACAGTTCAACTGGAGAGAAGGTAATGGGTGAAAAGCATGGCTAAACCACTCGGAACTGACAGTTCAACTGGAGAGAAGGTAATGGGTGAAAAGCATGGCTAAACCACTCTGTAGAGGTAATGGAGAAAACTTGGAATCTATGACAATGCTTATTAATATGGTACAGGAATTAGATTGATACTAATGACTGGTGTTACCTGCAGCAGTTGCTTCAAGCGGATCTCCGTTAGAATTTCGTATATGCAGGATCAAGTTTTGGTTGCTAAGTTTATTAGCATCCTCTAGTGCCATCTGCAAACTTACTCCGATTTCCTTACCACTTCGAGAACTATTGTCTACTATGGCACCCAGAACGTGCTCGCTGTGCTTATTTTCCACGAAGCTGCCGCTTGCATTCGCACCTGATATGTGTGAAAATGCCAATAGGAAGGCCAACAAAGAAAAGAAAGATGAGCCCATGTTTTCTTTGAATTTGGTATGCATGTAACTATAGTTTTCCTTCTTGATATTGGCCAACATGAAACTGGAGAATTATTGCCGAAAATTTTCCAAATACGTTTAAATTACACCGAACTACTCTTATTGAAACGTATCCAGCATTTTTATATGTGGAATTGGCAGAATTTGTTTATGATTAATAATAGTCAAATAGTGCAGAGAGCTACGCGGAAGAATGGAATACAGGTCATTGTCAAAACTTCATTTGGATGGCATTTCAGCAGCATTTCTTGGCCTTTGGAATGTCAGGATTTACAGTTTTCGTGGAATGCAAAGAAGATTCCACTTAGAGGTCACACTTGTTAATGTAAGTTACATGGAACATGTGTAACGTTTCAAGCGGAATTCTACAAGGGGCTTCTTGGTTTAGACTTTGATCCTTCTACCTCTATGGACTCTCTCTAATCTCTCATTTCTAACAGGATCTCTCCTGAAGCCTCTTGGTAGTTACCGAATTACCTATCTCTAATAATGACATCAATGGTGCTGACTTTGTTATGAATAGGATGAAGGCTCTACTTCTAAATGGTTTTTTTCTTTCAAAAGATTTGGTCTATCATTAACCTATGATTAGAGAGGCAATTCATAAGTTCTTTGAAAAGGGGACGAATCTAAAATAGTTCAATAAAACTTTTCTTTGTTTAATTCCTAAAATTTCTAACCCCTTTACTTTTGGTGATTTCAAGTCTATAGCATGCATAAACTTCATTTATAAAATTATTGTTAAGAATGTGAGAAACAGGATGCTTTTACGAAGGATAGAAGTATTAGTGATAATATTCTAATTGCTCAGGAACTCCTAAAGGGATATACCTAAAGGAACTCGCCCCCAAATTGTGCTATTAAGATGACTTCAACAAAGCCTTTGGTTGCCTTAATTGGTCTATCCTCTTCTACGTTCTTAAGACTTCCAGCTTCCTTGACATCTTTATCAATTGGATTAAGGCTTGTGTCTCTGTTATATTTTACCATGTTTTGATTAATGCCACCTCTTATGAAATTATTAAGGAAAAAGAGGAATCAAACAGGAAGACTCTTTGTTAAAGATTAATGTCTCTAATAATCCCGAGTTCAAATGTTAAAGATTAATGTCTCTAATAATCCCAAATTCAATTCCTATTCGAAGCGTAGAAGAGTTTCCCTTACCCATCACTATTTCGTAATGATCTAGTTATCTTCTTTAAAGCTCATCCAGAATCTATTAAGTTATTGATTGATATACTTAATGGGTTTACTGAGATATCAAGCCTCAGGGTTAATCTTAATAAAAGCCATTTTATCCTCTTATCAACTGCGAAATTTTTACAGGCTATTATTTTCACCCTAACATGAATGAATAGGAAATTCTCGCCTTCTATAGGCTATTATTTCCACCCTAACAAGAATGAATAGGAAATTCTCGCCTTTGCAATATTTAGGCCTACCGATTAGTACTAGAATACTTTCTTTCAATGAATGCCTTCCACTAATTGAAATAACTCAAAGGAGAATTAGCAAATGGACATATAGATTTCTTTCCTTTAGAGGAAGGATTCAGTTAATTAAGTTTGTCATATGCTCCTTACACTTATATTGGAGCACACATTTTCCTCTTTTTAAGAAGTTGATCAAATCCATTGAGAAAATGATGAGAGACTTTCTATGAGGCAAAGCAAATAAAAATTCAAGTCCTTTTAAGGTTAAATGGGTCGATTTGTGTAAACCTAAAGAAAAAGGAGGGTTGGGAATCATCTCTATAAGGGTAGCCAATTAAATCTTTTTGATCAAAAGATTTTGGATAGTGATTCAAGACAAACATTCCGTTTGGAGGAGATGGCTTCATAACTACTTTTTGAAAAGGAATAACCTATGGTCTCCTTCTCGTAGACCAACCTTGTCCGAGGCCCCGCAAGACGGGTCACGCAAGTAAATAGGGAAGTAAGAGTATCGATCCACAGGGAGTTACTGAACAATTACTAGGCTAAAATCA
>JAOTBA010000205.1:39899165-39909922 GCA_025629845.1 Erythroxylum squamatum
ATTAATTAAAATGCTGTTAAATAGAAGATGTATTAAAAATAAATAAAATATATTATTTTATTATATATTTTAACCACAAAGAAACATAAAATTTCGAAAGCACGTTCTTTATCTTATTCGGGTTGTCTAAAATGTCAAAATCTAGTGTTTGAAGTTCTTCCCGAGCTTATAATATAATCTGAGATTAGCGAGTTATATAAAAAAATATAGGTATTATTTTATTAATTTAATATATTAAGTTGAGTTAAATTATATAATAAAATTATTGTTTTATGGATTAATAATTTACATATACAGTTATGTCCGAATCAAACTTCTTCCCAAAACATTTTATTTATTTAATAGTTAATAATTTCACTAAAAATTGAATTGTTCTGAAAAGGACAAAACTCCGATACGCGTCCAACACGCCCGCGCTTAATCGTCTCTGTCAAATCAATGTCACCTGCCCCCCCGCCTCGTCCTCTTATTCGAGTCCAAATTTTTTGTCCAGTTTTACGGTGTTTTATTGTGTCCAGTAAATTTTAGACATTTATTTATGTGGGTCCTATATTTATTTATGTGGGACTCATACAGGATCCACATAAATAAATACCTGAGATTCACTGGACACGATAAAACACAGTAAAAACTGGAGAGAGAGGATCTTTTTACCTCTTATTCATTCCACAATCTCGCTCATCCATTTTATACCAACTCCTGCTCCACCTCCTAATCCATTGAAGCTTGAAGCTTTTGCACACACCACTTCACTCATCATGTCTTCTACTCGTAACAAACTCTTCCTTTTCCTCTTCCTCTTCCTCTTCATCACCACCGTCCACTCCCGATCTCTCCCTGATTTGCTCTCCAAGGGGGTGGGATCATCGGATTTGCTCTCTGATGGCCTCCACTCTCCTTACCTGATTCTGGAGAAGGAGTCGTCCTGCGAGCAGACGTACGGGTTTTTGCCCTGCACCACGACTGTGCTGGGTAACCTGTTCTTGATTGTAGTATACGGATACCTCATGTTTTTGGCTGCTACCTACTTGTCCTCAGGTAGTGAGCTCTTGCTTGAGATTTTGGGGCCTGGTATAGTCGGCGGCCTGTTTCTTCCCATTCTCGGTGCTCTCCCTGACGCTATGCTTATTCTCGGTATTTCTCCATCCTTCTTTCTATTTCCTCTGCTCTTATCGAACACACCTCAGATCGGATCACATCATAATTGGACCTTAAAAAACTTGTTTTCAGATTAGCACTGCTTCTTACATTTTTTGCCTTGCAGTATCTGGAATTTCAGGAACTGTAGCAACTGCTCAAAGTCAGGTCTCAGTTGGAATGGGCTTGATGGCTGGTTCAACTGTCATGCTTCTAACTCTTATATGGGGATCATGCGTAATTGTTGGAAAATGTGATATTCGGGATACTGACGATGTAGCTGTTGATGGAAGGAACACAAAAGGATTTAGTTTAACAGGTACGATAATCTTCTCACGACTCACTTTTCAAAAACAAAAATTCTCACGATTCACCGTACACATCGACAAAGTGTTTGACAGAAAATGTTTAAGATCACCATAGATATTAGACTTTAGCTGCTGTTTATAAAATAATCTGCATTAGCTACAACTTTGAATAGTGAAGATTTGACAGAAGTTTTTCTTGTGCGAGTTATGGGTGTCTTATGTAATTTTCTATGAAACGTGAAGGTGAGTGCATTGGGATGATGGGTTGAACAAAATACAATGAGATATCCAGAGCTAGCTCCAGGCTAAGCTGTTTGAAGAGAGCAAGGATAGTCATATAGAGTTTTTACCTTTTGATTAGGGGATCTAAAATGCAAAATACTGGAAAATAACAATCTTAGGCTGAAATTTGTTTCATTGAATTGCATTCGTAAATGTTAGATTGTGATGCACGAAATTTTGTCTTTTTCTTTATTTCACTATATGAACACAAATATCTTGCCTGCATTTTTTTTTATTTGGATTGAACTTGTAATGTTATAGGGCATGTGAATTTTGAACAAAGAGAAGATTTTGCATGGATGCAGGAAGTGGTGTTAGTACAGACATTTGGACTTGCTATGCTGCTAGAATAATGGCAGTATCTGTTATACCTTTTCTTGTTGTTCAACTACCACAAGCTCTCCATTCAAGCTCAGGAAGGCACTTGGCAGTCCTGATTGGCCTAATTCTATCACTCTCAATGTTAATTTCTTATTGCCTTTATCAGGTAGCTTGCTTTTCTGATGAAAATGGTGCATCTTGTTTGAATTGTGTTCTGGCTTGATCATCCCTTTTTGAGTTGGCCTAGGGGTGCATGGTTTTTTGAGTTCTAGTCAAGCACATATAACAGTATGCATGTGCCCCTTGAGTATTCAATTATTCATCATTGAACCTCTAAATAAAAATAATGATTAAAGAGAAAATTTGAGACATTGCTAGTATTTTGAGCTAGTTACTATTTTGTACTTCACGCCATCTTCTTCAAGGAAAGAAAAGCAGGGTTTGAATCCATAACTTCTTTCACTGCTGGACAGATATGAGATATTCTTTTTCTTCTTAATTATGTGACAATATTCGGGTTATATTAATAATGTCGTGGTTGTCTTCAAATTGATATTGGGCAGGTCTTCCAGCCATGGATCCAGAGGAGACGACTTGCTTATGCAAAGCTCAAACATGTGATATCTGGAATTTTACAACACCTGAAACAAAGAGCTTTAGGAAGGCTTCTTACTGATGATGGCCAACCTAATGAAGAAGTAATAAGAAAGTAAGTGTACTCATAGCCAAAGTGATACTTGTCTTTCTAGCACTCGCTGCTTCAAAAGGTAATTGCTGCTTCTTTTGGCAGGTTATTTGAGGCAATTGATGAGAATAATGATAAGAAACTCTCTTCATCTGAGTTAAAAGCACTTATAATTGGTATCCGGTTTGAAGAGATAGACCTTGATAAAGATAACGCCGTGGCTGAAGTGATGAGAGATTTTGATACCTCTAATGATGGAAGCATTGATGAGGATGAGTTTGTTGCTGGGATCATCAAATGGCTTAATGAAGCGAGGAGAGCAGGGGCTTCAGCCTCAGATCCTGGCCCGCATACATTAAAGTATATAAATGACTTCAACTTGGTAAGTGTTACTGTTATAAACAATAAGCTAATCTATTTTGTACTTCTAAGCTAGTCACAGTGTGCATATTTTTTTGCAGCAAACAAGGAGAGAGCATGCTTTGTTGGGTCCCGAGCAACAAGAAGAAGAACAAAGTGATGAAACCGTTGAGGTTGTTGATAACCCCAGAAAGATTTTAGTCAAAGCATTGCTGATGTTGTTGTTGGGAACAGTTATTGCAGCTGTATTTGCCGATCCCCTAGTTGATGCTGTTAACAACTTTTCTGATGCAACAAGTATTCCAACTTTCTTTATCTCCTTCATTGCGCTGCCTTTGGCTACCAACTCTAGTGAAGCTGTTTCAGCAATTATCTTTTCTAGTCGTAAAAAGATCAGAACTTCCTCATTAACATTTTCTGAGGTATGTTTCTCACTAAAATTTCAATAGATCTCTCTTTTACTGCTTAATTGGTGATTGTTAGTGATTCCAGCGAGTGTTAGGTGTATTGTTGGGGTTACTATTTTTAATCATAATTTTTGAGATCGAAAGGAAAAAGAGTGTCAAAACTTATTTCTTTCGGATTTATGTTAAGACTTCAATATTTGGTTTGGTTGGTGTTTTAATCACCATCTTCTAGAAAATTTATACTGGTCTAGACCTGAAAAATATGAGTTATGTATGCCTGGGAACGTAATTGTTGAAGTTTGCTTTTGAAAAAGGTGTTTTTCCTTCAAATAGAAGTGAGAGTAATAGTGTACGTCTATAAGAGCATGAGATTCCCAACTCCCTGGAATTGAAAAGATTCAGATGCAGGTAGCCCTGCCCTTGTCGTGGAAGTTCCATCTCAAGTCATTACGTAGAAGCCTTGATTTAGACCAAGGATTATCCCACTTCTCATATGTGGTAGCTGGCGAAATGGAAGTCACTTAAGAGGGATACTGGTTTCATGCATATGATTGAGTAGGAACCTTAAGCTGTTTTTTTCTGTCTAGTTTTTCGTAATATATCAAGAATACTGCTTGGTTATTTTTATATCAAGAAGTTTCTAGGAATTTGCTAGGTCAAGACAATTGGCTCCATCTTGTCAAACCATTTCACTGAAGTTCATTGATGTCTTCTTTTATATAAAGCAATGTGACTATATTAATCCGCACTTACGGGGTTGTTTATATCGGCTACACGTATTATGACCTGTATGTGGATGCTAACTGTTAACGACGATGTCTCTTTTTACAGCTTTATGGAGCGGCGACAATGAATAACCTCCTTTGCCTATCAGTTTTCTTGGCCCTCGTTTACATAAGGGGACTGACTTGGGACTTCTCATCTGAAGTGTTGGTTATTTTTATTGTTTGTATTGTGATGGGCGCATTTGCGAGCTTCCGCACTACATTTCCCCTCTGGACATCCGGTTTAGCCTACTTCCTCTACCCGTTTTCTCTGGCATTGGTATACGTTCTTGATTATGTTTTTGGTTGGTCATAGAGTGGTCGACGTTGAGAATTTGAATGCAGGCTCTTTGGACGTTGAACTTAAGTCGGATGTTTCCGTTTTGGTATTTTATGCATGAGGTTACAGACAATTCTATGCTTTTGTTCTTAAGCATGATTTTGTATCTATTTTGACGTGTGCCCTGATCCAGAAACACTGCTTGTAATGATTTGACGGCATTTGTGCAATAAATATGAGTTGGCATGTATCTGACATCTGACTTGGTTATAATATTACATTGGAGTTTATGGACCCATTCAACTCTACATCAATAAGATTACAGGTGATAATAATATGATAAATTAATTTCTAATTTTAAAGTAATACTCATTTCACACTAGCTAAATACTTTATTGATTATAATATACAAGTTTTACTAAAATTAACAAATATTACATGATATATTGTAATTGAAGAATTACATAACTCGCTCAGCCTGTTTTCATCGTTGCCGACTGGAGTCTTGTCGCTTCCTAGGCGGTAAAATGGAAGAGTATGAAGTCAAAAAATTCTGTTTTCAATTTTTTTTACTTATGTTCTCTCGATCGAACCTGTCTTACAGAACTTCTCTAATGCGAAATACTCAATTAACATAATTTGTAGATTACTGTATCAATGCGAAAATTTATTCAGTACACATATAGGAACTGCAAACTCCTCCGTTCTGAAAAAAAAAAAAAATCTTCTGGCTTGCGATTTCTACGTCTTTCTCCTATTTAATAGAGCTCCTGCGGAGGTCCCTATCCTCAACCAATTATTTGCGGCATAATATAAAGGTCGGACAAAAAGGAGCCCACCAAAACAAAAGGACATGGCCAGAAGGTCACATGCAAGGGTTTTGTTACCAACGATGTGCAACACTCACTCGTTCAATTATCAAAGACATAAAAAGGCAGATAAAGCAAGCTCCCAAACTCAAGGTCGCAACAAACTAAATTTTCCTTCTTCAAAAGCATAGCATCCAAGTAAGGTAAGTCTTACCTCTCCCCACATGGCTGATGGCCAAGAGTTGGAAGGTCTCTTTCACCCTATAGCTTACATTTGCAGATTTGGACATATCTCAACTTCAAATCTTGTATGATATCAACAAGTGTTAAAAAAGAAATACAGGAACCATCCCTTAGTATGGTCTCAGAAAAAGAAACAGCTGGCTTGCCAAACATTTTACAAGAATGTGCAATATAATGAGACTATAACTTCAAATTGAGATCAACACTTTCACCCAATTCACCACCATTACAGTTGCCACAAGTGTTTGTAGGTTGGCCAATTTGCATCACTTTTGGTGGGAAAAAGCTATAGTAAGGCTGCTGTTGATTCGATACACTTGGTCCTGGTTGGAGGATCGTATCTTCCATGGTAGCCTTTTAAGAAATTCACAAAAACAATCAATTAGACACACACACAAAAAAACCTAAAAAAAGAGTAAGCTATTGAATTGGGAAAATAAGTTACTGAATCTAACTTGATGAGGTAGCAAGCCAAAGTTAAATGTGTCGTAGTTATGGTAGGCTAGGCAAGATGAAGGGCGCTTGAACTTGGAATCTAGACATGCCGAATTGGATAACGGGGGGGCTAGTGTGAGAAAATCTTCACTGGAAGCCCTGTTTCCTTTAATGACTTTGTTTGAATTAGGCTCCAATCTTGAATTGGAACATGAAGGTCCTTCTCTACAAAGAGGAAAGAAGAAATACAAAAGAATCAGATGTATCCCTATATGTTAGAGCATAAGAACCTTTGCAAAACCACAGCAACTGGACCAAGTGAAACCTGAAATTTGGGTTGTCTTTTTTAGCATTGAAAGTGCCTCTGTTACCAACAGATGCTATTTGATCTTCCGATCTCCTAATGTTGTGTATGGTTAGAGGAAATTTACAATTGAAAGGGCATGGTGGGTCATCCAGAGAGAACGGATAAGGCCTCTTCACGCCAACCATCTATACCACATTTTGAACAAATATGCCGATTAGTAATCAAGCAACTTATAGATGCTGCACCATTTTCAATTGCATACAACAAGAAATGAAAATAAGGCAGTGCCTTGCATACCACCATTGATATGCTACATAATCATTGTATTGAAAACTGCATTCAGAACTCGAGGGAAAGGACATATCGTGTTCAAAAATTACAAATTGAGAAGGTTAAAAGTGAAGGTGTTACCTTCTCTTCCTCTGGCCAAATAGATGCATAGTTGCCATAATAACTTTGGTTTGAAGGGGGCTCCATTTGGAAATTCAGTAATGACGAAGATGAACTTGCTGATGAGACATTCATCTGTATCATTTAAGATAATAGTCTATGAAATAAGTGTTGAAGAAGAAACAGAAACAACCTTTGACAAAGCAGTTGAATACCAGAAATCAGAAGAATTTACCATTGATGAAGAAGAAGAAACAGAGGATGAAGGCAGTTGATGCTTCTGTGATCTCGTAATTAAACTGGGAAGAGAAGAAATAGGATTGGATTCGCACGGAAAATTCAAACTTGATCGAAAAGCCAATCCAGGATCAACCCCAAAACTCTCCTTTTCAAGAATGTATTGGTGTGAGTTCCACATTTTAGGCACATTTCCATGCATTTGAATAGGAACGGATTGCCACCACATAGAGTTAGCTAATGGAACAGTATTTGAGCTATCAACATCAACGTTTCGGGGCTGAAGGATTGAATTTGGAGATGATCGGTCAGGAGGATATGCTATTGAAGAGGAGTAAGACTGATAATTTGGAAGTGGCACAGACAGATTAGAAGGTCTAGTGGGTGACATTGGAGGTGGAGATGGTATTACTACAGAGCCCTCCTTCTTTTGCTGCTCCTCTAGTCTGATCTTTTCAAGCTGTGCCACACCTAAGCCTCTTTGGGGCACTTTTTTTTGCTTTTGCTTCTTGGAGTATCTACCCGCACTTCCAATATTAAAACCAGCACCACCAGTATTACTGCTGCTATACTTTTGGGTTTCTTCTTCTTGAGCCATTTCTGTTATCGTTCATGTAATACGTGAACAAAGGAGTTCCCAAAAGATTCAGAACCTGACCATTTGCAAAGACGTAGAGAAAAGACCAAAAATATAGAGTCACAGTCGTTTATCTTCGTGTTTAGAACATCAAGATTTGAAGATATTGTTCAAAGTTGAACTTGGATACGAAGATTTAGTGGGGGACACACTGAAATCTTGAGTTTTTATTTTGCCACTTCCAGGTTGGCCATTCTTGCTGACAAGATTTCAAGCAATTACAAAGCAATCGCAAATACAAAGATTTAGAGAGATAAAAGAGAGAAACTGAGTCTTGCTTTCAGGATATGGTAATTTGAAATTAAAAAAAAAATCCGAAGATTACAACAGCAAAATCTAGAGGAATTCCCAAGAACCCAGAAGTCTAAAGGAAAAATGAATAAAGATTGTACCCAAAATCTCGCAGGTTATGGACTAAAGATCGTATCTTTATGGAAAGAGGAGAACAAACCCATAAGCCTAGCCAAAATTTTAGCAAGAGAGAGAGAAACATACAGGATGTGGCTGGAGTGAGAGAAACTGAGAAGGTTTCGGATTTTTCTCAAACCAAATGTTGCTTGTTTGTCTGAGAGACAGATCGCAGGAAAAAGTGTTTTAACTATATTTTAAAAAACATTTTCGTGGCTCTTTGGGTCTCACTTTCTTCTTGCTGTAACAACCTGGTTAAAGAAAAACACAGCAAAAGCCTTGATAAACTAAAGTACTATATATATAATGCATACTTTTGTTCCTCACCCACTTCTCGCCCATATCCTCGCTCCACTCTCCTCTTTTCATTGCTAGACCTACTCTCCCTAAATACCCAGCTCCCATTTTCTCTCTCTAAATCGTGGGCTTCAAGTTTCCAAATGGAGCTAAAAGCCAGAGCCTGTCCTAACAAGCCAAATCTTATGCGTCAGTCAAGTTATACAATAATCAAATGCATGTTAAATAAACTCTGGGTACTATGTTATATAATAATTGTTAAATACTAAAAACTCTTATGAGGAAAGAGACCCATGATCTTCTTCCTCGGCATAATTTAGATTCCTTTTGTACGAAATGGTAAAAAGCCGCTGACTCCTTGAACAACTAGGAAAGAATAGCCAAATTGGACCCTTGAGTCCTAAAAAAATATGTAACTTATCAAACAATTATTTATAGTTGAGTTTGTCGAGTGAATGATTACCTTATTACATACCAAGTGGAAGTGGATCACCCGATTCACAATTACAATGATAAACATTAGGCGTTGAGTGTAACTGTTACAAAATAACTAGATAAGAATTAGAATATCGTGTATTTAATTTTCAAATGGAGACGACATCCCTTATCTCGATCCTCACTAATCGGTAGAAAGAAAAAACACGTGTTACTTGGTGAGATGCAGCAATATGGGTGACTCACCGAAAGTTGCTTCTTGCCAACTTGTTCTCGTACAAAGCTCTTGTAGGGGACAGATTTTCTTGTAAGCGATGGCGGATCAATATTCACTCTCCACGGAGTCCTACGAGGTGATGGTGATTATTCTAAAAACAAAATGCCCAATGCAACAATAATGCATCCAAATCTGTCTGTATCTTAAGACAAAACCTGCAATATTCACCGACCGAGGCAATAGTGTCAGCATTTGATTGACTCTGGATGATCAATCCAAATAGGTTCATATTTTAAAAGTAGCTTAAAGCATCACAAAATGGCATGCGTTCTTGGTTTAAAAGTTTAATCAAGCTGAATAGTTACCTCGTTTCAAAGATTGATCCATAGATTTAAATCTTTTATTCTATACTTTTGGTCTAGATTTGACAAATTTTCTAATCCTAAACTAGAGTTGGTGATTTTTTTCTGCTTTCATATTTTAAAGGAATTAAATTTCAAACAGTTTAAACTAAAGGGTTTGTTAAGATTTTCTACTTAGCGGGGGGAATTAGAATGAAATTAAGAATTACAAGTAAAGTTGAAGTTGGGATAGAATCGAATTGATATGTAATTAGGAGCTTAATTGCTGTGATCAAATAACATCACGAGTTAATTACATCTTTAGGCTTAAATGAACAGAACACTGAAAATTATTAGGAGTTTATTATCACGTTCTTTAATTGACCTAGGAAAAAGTTGATTATGGGAGCAAAAAGAGAAAGTCATCAAAGTTTAGCACTTCTGTTGTGATTTTTTATTTTTATTTCATAATTTAGTTTTTATTTTCTTTTAATAAAAATATGTTTCATTGTGAATTATGAATTATTTAATGAATTTTATTTTAATATGTATTTAATAAATTAATAATAAATTTGTTATAAGTTATAATTTTGTTTATAAACTAATATTATATATCAGAATATATTTTAATTTTAAAATAAATTGTTATCATCTAAGTTTAAATATTTGAATTTTAAAATTTCTTATTGAATAAATAATTATTTGTAGAAAATTTAATTTTGGTTAACATTAAATAAATAGATGTCGTTTAATTAATTGATAACTAAATAATATTGTAAAAAATAAAAAGGGAATATTATAACTACTTTTTACTTTCATAAGTTATAGAAATAGAACGAAATAGAAACAAAAAATAAAACTAGATATTCAAGTAAACAGGACTTACTATTAAATTTAAAAACAAATTAAAAATTAAAAAAAACATGACTTAGACTACAATAGAATCTAAAATGTGACTCGAACTTGGTTACTTTTTGGTAAAAAATCAAGTAATGCATCAACTTAAACGTAAAAGGTCCAAATTAAACCTTACGGTTTTAACTAAAATTCAATTAACTAATAGTCTACTTTGAACCTCAATATTTACGCTTTAATATAACTTAAATCTTAACTTTTCGAAGCGTTCAATTTAAACGGGATTGGATCCTGTCCCAATTTTCCAATGGTGATGTAGAAATTAAGAGCAAAGAAAGAATGACAAAGAGGCTTTTGTATTTCTGTGTGTATGATTCAATGTATAAAAGGTATTTATATATACTTAATGACTGTTTGGTTCAGTTTTTGGAAGGTTCAAAAGTACTTTTTTCTATCGCAAAAGCTATTTTTAGGAAAAAATGGGTATTTGGCTGCAAACTTCAAAAGCACTTTTGTAGTAGAAATAGCTTTTTGAAAAGCTAAAATTTGAAGCTTTTCAGAAAAGCCCATATTTTAGCTTTTTCGGGAAGCTATTTTTTAGT
>JAOTBA010000205.1:39910022-39921770 GCA_025629845.1 Erythroxylum squamatum
TTGACAACCACCTGTAAACATTTAACAAATAATTCCATTAATTTGCGAACACAATTTCACAATTCAATAAATATTAAGTCCAAAATATTTGTATTTTAAATGACTTAACAATACACACATATCTTGAAGCACCCATTGTGACCAAAGGAGTTTAAAGGTAGTATCAACAAGATCTCGTATATTATGCTTTTATACCAGATCAAGAGACAATTGTTTGTTTCTTACTATTTCAAAAAATAAAAGATTTGCCCAGAAAGAAATAGTAACCAGTGGTGGACCGATGGTCTATTGGGTCCCTAGCCTAATCAACATTAGAATAGGCTCATGGCTCTAATAGAGAAGAGTAGCAAAAAAAAGACCATAAAACATAGTACCTCGAACATACCTCAATATATAAAGAATACCAAAGAAGTGAGTGGTACGAGTTGCAGACAAGAATTGACTCATAATGTGAACATCATGACCAATATGTAGATGAGAGACAGTAAGACAAATAAAACTACCAACTAATTATTGATAAAGCTTACCATCACTAAGTAGACTCCCATCAGTAGCAAAAACGTGATCATTAGAGTCAAATGGAGTGTTAGCTGTCTTAGTATCAATTATCCTAGCTAGAGAGATGAGATCAATAGCATCCTTTGCTTGTGACAGATAATATCCAAATTCATCCAAGGATACCTTGAGACCCAAAAATAGCTTAAATTACTCAAGTTTTTCATCTCAAGCTATTAATGGAGAAAGGACTTAAAGGTAGAGATACCCTGTATGTAATCAACAGTGATTATCATATCATCCACATAGAGAAGCAGAAAAGTATACCTTTGATTTGTTTTGCAAAGAAACAAGGCATGATTATAAAAGCTAGACTTGAAACCAAGTTGTCTAATAGTGGAACTAAAATTTGGAAACCAGGCTCGAGGAGCTTGTTTTAATCTATACAAGGCTTTACAGAGATGACAAACCTTATTAGGAGGATGATCATACCTCGAAGAAGGTTGCATGTACACTTCTTCTATTAGATCTCTTTAAGGAAGACATTATTGACATCCATTTAAAATAGCTGCCATCTTTTGCTGTCAACAATAGCAATAAGATACAAAGGTTAATTTGGCTACAGGAGCAAAGGTCTCCTTATAATCAATGTCATATTCTTAAGTAAATCCTTTAGCAACAAGGCGAGCTTTATATCTTTCCATTGATCCATCTGCTTGAGTCTTGATTTTATACACCTGTTACGATATATGATTTATATCTAAGTAATTAGTTTTGACATTATTTATTAATTGGACATTTAAGATATTAAGTGGATAATCACTTGGATTCAAAAGCTATATGGATAATCTTATAGTTGTGATAGAATCCTACACAATATTGAAATCTATTATCATGTTGGTAATTGAATTATGGACTGCGGGGTTTTGCTATACAACAGAAACTGCGACGTTGTCGTTGCATGGTTGAAGTGGGATTCTTCTTGCTTGAATGTATCGTGCACGTCTCAAAACATAGCTGAAGTTAATCTCATGCAAGGGTGATATAACTACGGTGGAGTGTGCGTTAATTGTTATTGAAAAACACAACTGTATGGATGCATATCTTTAGGCTTGCAATACACCGTGGGTGAATTTTTTTGTTGGTTGGAGAGTGGCTCTTCATGAATCTCGTGTGTATGTTGGATAAAACAATGCAGTGGGCATTAATTAAAGATTGAAAAAACGCAGTTATGGTGTGAGTGTTTTTTATTTTGGGGAAACACCGTGGGTTAGTTAATTCAATTCTTAAAAGACATACATATGGTGGTGTGCGTGCATTACTGATTTTATGGCCAAGGTAGTGGTTGTTGGAATTTTTTAAAAGGTGTGGCCAAGTGCAGAAAATTTAAGGGCAACAACGATTATTAATTGATTTCCTTATAGGCTGCATATATCTTGGTTGATGAATGTGTTATCGGTGTAGCTGTGGCTTCGTGTTGGTGTTTATGTGAATAAGCTCATTGTTGTTGCTACGACTTCCAGATTTATTTCAGTGGATCTGAACCTTCGAAATGTTGTTCTTCTCTTTTATCTCAAATGTATTATTTTTTTGTTCTTAGTTAATCAGTTGAGTTATTTATTTATTGTCTTTTCGTTAAAGGAGTGTTGAAAAATCCTCTGACGAGGTTAACATAAGTCAGTTGTGTTGTTGGGTGTGAAATTCTTTCACAGGAAGTGAGGTTAAGAGATAGTGTCAAGGGTTGAGTGGTGTCAGCTCAGTAAAGCCTTGGGTAAATCTATTGTACTTTTGTGAAAGTATTAAGCTGGATGAGGGCCCCGCAGACGTAGGCAAGATGTGCCGAACTGTGTTACCAAATTTCTAGTGCCTTTTATTATTTTGTTTTTTATTGCTTTTGTTTTCGTTTGTGCTAAAGACGGCCACAGTAAAATTGGAAAGTTTGCGAAACTACTACCTCCTACGGGTTTTCACACCCATTTACACCTAATAACATAATTATCTGAAGGTCAGTTAACCAAGTACCAAGTATTAGTGCTAAAGAGAGCCTGTAGTTCTTCTTCCATTTCTTGTTGCTATAAAGGGTCAAGGTTGGCCTCAGGATAGGTGCGAGGTTCATATAAAGAAAGAATACTAGAATAAATATTGTCTTTAAGATGAAAAGAGGGTTAACTTTCTTAAGGGGAACGATGGAGAAGTTGATGAGACTTGATAGTTTTTGATGGATGAGTAGATTATGAAAGATTATTTGGTGAAGGTGGAGGATCTATAACTAGGGAAGATAAAATGGAATTAGGTGCTAGTTTTGTTAAACTATTAGAGTTGTAAAATAGGCCTACTGAAGAAATATTATGAAACAAAGATATGGTAGGATTAAAAAAATTATTGTAGGGGCTCATTCACTCAGAATTTTGAGAGTGTGGAAAATATTTTATGCTTCAAAAGGTTACATGTTGAGATATTCAAAGTCATTGAGATAGGGGATCCTAACATCTATATCATTTGTGCTTTATGTGACTATGTCTTACCCAAGAAAACAATATAAATGTCCTCTTGGTTTTAGTTTGGCATGCTCATAAGGTTGTAAAAGAACAAAATATGCACATCCAAAAACTTTAAGAGATCGGTGGCTAGGAGCATGATTGAATAAGCACTCATAGGGAGAGGCGTTACCTATGGTAGGAGAAGAAATATAATTGATAATATAAATAGTAGTAAGAGTTGCTTCACCCTAAAAGTTTTTAGGACATGAAGAGGATCTAATAAGAGCTCGAATGGTGTCAAGAATATGTCTATATTTGTGTTTGGTTTGAACTTTTTTTTAGGATATGTTTGGGCACAATCTCTGAATGATGGTCCCTTGTTGAACAAGAAAGTTGGTAAAGTTTGTATTTTTGTATTCTATGGCATTATTAGTGCGAAATATTTTAATTATGCAAGAAAATTGTGTTTGAATCTTATTAGCAAAGTAAGAGTAAACAGAGAATTGTTTAGATCTATGTCACATTAGATAGATCTATGTATAGCGAGAAAAATAATTGACCATGATAACATAACATCTTAGACCACCCATAGTTTCATAAGGTGTAGAGCCCTAAATGTTATAGTGAATTAGATCAAAAGATGTTAAAGAAATAAAATCAATAAGAGAAAAAAGGTAAGGTATGTCTTTTAGATAATTTATAAGATACGCAATCAAAATGTTTAGCCTTAATAGGGCCTAGAGTACCACGAGAAATTAAAGATCCTAATCT
Organism: Erythroxylum squamatum; assembly: GCA_025629845.1. Classification (NCBI taxonomy): domain Eukaryota; kingdom Viridiplantae; phylum Streptophyta; class Magnoliopsida; order Malpighiales; family Erythroxylaceae; genus Erythroxylum; species Erythroxylum squamatum. Next base: position 39,913,769 of record JAOTBA010000205.1, read on the forward strand.
AGAAGTAAAAGGATGACCCAATCGAGAGTGTAATGTATGAGAAGTGACAGCACTAGTAACAAAATTGGAGGGCAGATTCAAGGAAGTAAGCTCAAATAGTCGTCCAACCTTACACCCTTTCTCAAGGATCATGCCTATTTGTGGATCTTGTACAATGCAATCATGACTAAAAAAGGATAATTTAACAACAAATTCACATAAATGTCCAACATAAATAAAGGTGGTAAGAATAGTTTGGATGTATGAATAGTACCTATACGTTATACACTATACATGTATAGTAGAGTTATCAGCAATATGAACAATATGTTAAATATATGATGTTGTTAATGATTCAAAAATGGAGGAATCAAAGGCTCTATGATTGCAACCAAGGAGGACCAAGCATGGTTCAATTTTCGGCTAACTTTGATGGACCATTTAGCATTAATCGGCTTGATTTAGGTTAAAAAATTTAATTCCTTAATGTTTGATACTAAGAATATGTCAAATGAAGACAAACTATTCAATTTCATATTGAGTTTACAACTTTGGAAACAAATGGAGTTGCGATGTAAAATGTTAAGGATGTAGAGGGTGCTATTGCACCTATAAATGCTTTGGTAGATTTCAGAGTGTCAAAGGAAACCAAAACCTCTTCCACTTCTCAAAAGTCGAAAGTAACTTACTAAGAAAAAAGGAAGGAAAGAAGGAAAAAAGACCAAGACGAGAAAAGGGAAATGATCACAAGGAGAAGTCTAAACAAATTAGACAACCTAAGCAAGGTTAGAAATCTTCCAAGAAAATTTGTGATTTTTTTATAAAATGCCCCCATTATGCCTAAGATTGCCCAAGAAAGGAGAAGATTAATGCATTGATAGCAAATGCGGATGGTGAAAGTAATCATTTTGAAGTAGGACTTAATCATATTTGCTTACTTAGTAAGAATAAGTACTGAAGTGAGTCCCTTTGAATGCTTAATGTATATAATGATACATGTTAATGGGAAGGAGCTCACGACTATGATGGATACACATGCCACTCATTCTTTTGTTGTGGAATAAATGGTGCTAAAATTGGGTTTAAAACTAAGCAAAACCCCTAGTTAGATGAAAACTTGCACGGAGAGAGCACAAGTAATGGTAGGAGCTACATACAATGTTCCTTTGAGTGTGGGACGTTGGTGTGGGAAATGAAACATGACAATGATACGTTTCTCTAACTTTGATATGATTTTGGGCATCATCTTCTTCAAAATGTCAAAGGTGGTGTTATATCTACATTTTTGAGGTATTATGTTAATAAATGATCAAAAATTGTGTTACATAAATTGTTACAGGTCTATTGAAGAAACAACGAACAAAGCAACAACTTTGGCACATGTCTCTACTTTAAGAATTGAGAAAGGCATTAAGATAAGCACAAAGATATACCTTTGAGTCATGTGGGAAATTACAGAAGACCATGTGGTAGAAGTCTCAGATGTAGTTGCAAAAATATTAAGGGAATTCAAGGATGTAATGCCTAAAGAGTTACCAAAGAATTTCCCTCATCGTCGCAAAGTTGCTCATAAAATTGAGTGGTGCCAAGTGCAATTCTCCTTACTCATGCCCTTTATCGAATGTCACAATTAGAGTTAGTGGAGTTACGGAAGTAGCTTGGTGAATTGTTAGAAGCGGGATACATCTAATCCTTCAAAGCCCCTTATGGTGCTCCAATATTATTCCAAATGAAGCAAAACAAAGCCTTGTGCATGTGTGTAGACTATCGAGCCTTGAAGATGGTAACTATAAAAAATAAACATCTTGTTTTTATAGTTTAGGACTTGATGGACGTATTATTGAGAGCTGCAATATTCACAAAGTTGGACTTACATAATGGGTATTAGTAAGTGCAGATTGCCAAAGGAGACGAACAAATGACAACATGTGTAACTCAATATAACTTGTACAAATTTTTGGTCATGTCATTTGGTTTGACGAATGCCCCTATAACTTTTTGCAACTTGATGAATGATGTGTTGTACGAATTTTTGAATAATTTTATGGTGGTCTATTTAGACAATATTACGGTCTATAGTACTAATATGGCAGAATATGTATAAGGTTTGAGAAAGGTGTTTGAATGGTTGCGACAACATAAGGTTTTCGTGAAGATAGAGAAGTTTGAGTTTGCATAATCAGAAGTCAAGTTCTTGGGACGCTTGGTGAGCAAAGACAAAGTGCGAATGGATCTGAAAAAGGTATAAGCAATTGTTAATTGGTGGGTTCCAAAGTGGTGAACGAACAAAGGAGCTTTCTTAACTTGGCAAATTACTATCATCGATTTATTGTGGGATACTTAAAGAAAGCAACACCTTTGATATATTTTTTAAAGAAGAAACAAGAGTGGTGATAGTCAAAGGCATGCTAATGAGCCTTTGAGAAGTTAGAGGCTATTGTTTGGATTGAAACTGTATTGAAATTACCTGACTTTGATCTCCTTTTTGAATTGGGATAGCAATGGGCCAAATCGGGCTCAGGTTACGCCTGGCTCTGTCGGGCTAGGCCCACAGGATAGGCGGCCCATGGCCCAATGGGCTAGTGGTTGCTAGCCCAGCCCGGCCAGTTTACACGTCGTTTTGCACCTTCCCTTCAAGCCAAGAGCCAGACTCGACAAGTATCCCGGTCAAACCGAGCCAAAGTCTGGTCAGGACAGGCAAGACTGCATTCCTACTTTTGAAGTGTATATAGATACTTCAGACAAAGTTGTTAATGGTGTCTTGGTGCAAGAAGGACATCATATCGCTTTCGGAAGTCGTAAGTTCAATGGTGTTGAGCACTAATACTCAACATATGAGAATGAGACGTTGACGATAGTACATTGCCTTGAAACTTAGCAGGGATACTTATTGAGAACAAGGTTTGTTGTCCGTGTGGATAATATAGAGTCTGTTTATTTCTATTAATGTTTTTGGTTTTTTATGTTTATGTTTTTCAATTCAGTAAAAAAATCTTTTTATTTGAAAGTTTATTTATGTTTTTTGTTTTGGTTTTTTCCAACTTTAATATTATGAAAACTATAAAAAGTGATTTTTTTATTTTATTTTTCATAATATAATTTAGTATCAACTAAAATATATATATAATTTAATATCAATCATTAATGAGAATTATGAATAATTTAATTTAAGATTATATTTAATTATTTAGAATTATGAACAATTTAATTTTAATAATTTAATTTAATTTAATTTAATTATTAGTAATAAATTTAAAATTCAAAATATATAAACTTTTAAATAAATTTTAATTTAATATTTATAAATAAAAATTAGTTATTAAATTATTTATTTTAATAAAAGATTTGATTTTTTAAAGATAAAATAATTTATCTTTAAATTTATCTAATATATAATTATTAATAGCAATAAAAATATAATTACATTTATGTTAACAACTAAACTAATATTTTATTTAAAAAATTAATGATTTTAAAACTAGATCGAACTGATAAATCGGACTGAATTAAGAATGAATTGACTTGATTTTCAATTTGATTTATGTTTTTGATCATTATGAATAAAAATCAGTCTGTTAAATAATAAACTAGTTAGTTTTCCCTTCACCGTGAAAAAACATAATTTGTGCATTCTTCTTCCTTAGTAAGAACTGGGTCACTGACACAGGCACAACAACCGACAGTCTTCTTCTTAAAGCTTTAGCAAAGATTCCTCTAACTAGGTACTTTTAGATATGCTGTATAAGGTTGCTGGAGAATCAGTGAGATTTCTCTACAATCATGAAACTAAATAGGGAAACAAAACACTGGAACAAAATATCCTAGGTAGCATATGAGAAGTCATAATCACAAAGAATTTACATACCCAGTAGCAGTTCAATCATCAAAGTATGTTGGAATCTTCCCTAATGTGCAGATGGAGAGGAGGAACCTTCACAATATACAAGGAGACATGACGAAAGTGACATGATGAATTGAAACATAGAGAGTAAAGAGGACAGAGTAGACATGGAGCACAATATAAAGAATCATCTGTTCCTTGACAATATTCGAAGAGAAATTACAAAAGTGGCATGATGAATTGAAACACAGAGAGTACAGAGAATAGAAAAGGCGCAAAGAATAAATAAAAAATCATCTGTGGATTAAGGTTAAACAAAATACCCGCACCCTCTCAAAATTCCCAATACCATCACCTTCTGAGCAAAGAACAAATCACACACCAAAGGAATGAAGAAAAATCCAAAAGAAGCGAGAGACATGGGTAACTTTCTACCATTGATGTTTCATGATGAGCATATAGCCACATGTCAAGACAAAAACAACGCACGTTGATTTTTTTAATTTTGTTTCTATGGCCTCCGTAATTAGAATTTTCTTATTGTGTTATATTTTATATCATATTTGAAATAAATAGGAAAACTTAAAAATAAGAAGAAGATATTTTTTAGACATTAAGAATATTAATATTTATTGATCAAAACAAAACTGAAGTTTATTTAAACTTTAAAGAAGGATACTAAAAAAAGTTACTAATTATAATTTAGAATAGATATTAGATAACTAATTTTATTTAGGATAATTTAAAAATGTGTTAAGGAGTGATATATAAACTTTAAAGAACTAAATTTAAAGAAGGACACTAAAAAAGTTATTAATTATTAATTTAATATAAATAAGTAATTTTGTTTAGGATAATTTAAAAGTATATTAAAGAGAGACCCTTAAACTTTAAAAAAATAAGTTTAAAGAAGGATACGGAAAAAGTTATTAATTCGTAATTCAATATAGATAAGTAATTTTGTTTAGGATGATTTAAGATTATATTAAAAAGTGATGTATAAACTTTAAAGAAGTGTGTTTAAAGAAGGACATTGAAAAAGTTATTAATTAGTAATTTAGTATAGATAACTAATTTTGTTTATGATAATTTAAGAGTGTGTTAAAAAGTAATTTTAAAGCTTTAAAGAAGTATGATCCGATAAGGACACTGAAAAAGATATTAATTAGTAATTTAGTATAGATGAGTAATTTTGTTTATGATAATTTATGAGTAAGTTAAAGAGTGACGTTTAAACGTTAAGAAGTATGTTTAAAAAAGGACATTAAAAAAGTTATTAATTAGCTATTTAGAATAGAAGTAATTTTGTTCAAAATAATTTTAAGAGTACGTTAAGGAGTAATGTTTAAGCTTTAAAGAAATATGTTTATAAAACTCCAATGTCCTTGCTTAAACATGCTTAAAACTTTTTTTAGTGACCTTTTAGATTTATTCAATCTAAGAAAAGATTTCAATTTCTATTTCTATTCCTATTTGAATTGATTTTCTTTAATGTTTTTATTTTTTTTACCTCATTTCTTTTTATTCTATATATACTTTGATTCCTTACGTCAAGATCACAAGTTATCTCTCCTTTTTATTATTATTTCTTTTGTTGGTTGTGGTGATTGAATTCAAATATCACATTATTAGATAGGCATAAAAGAAGCAAGAGTTAAGACGACAAAGTTAAGGGGTATTTTCACTTTCAGATTATCTTTTCGTTTCATCTTTGTTCTTTGGTATTTTGTGACTTTTTTCTATTTATTATTATGACTTATTTTTGTACAAAACTAACAACAAAAATTCTCATATTTTCAGGTTACAATTATAATGGAGAATATGGAATTATCAAAAACAGATTTAATGAACTTAGCATCCTTTACTAGTGGTAAGTCTGACCCAGTGCGGAATTATTAAGTTTGACTCCATGCAGAATTATTTTTCTTCTTCTCAAGCATTTGATGAGAATATCTAATACAATTGTACATTTTTAGGTAGAATATTTAGGGGGTTTATATTATGAAAGAACGTCTTGTTGTACGTTATGGGTAAGATTGTTTATTGCAAAAAAGTGTCATTTGATGTACGTGAGAGCATTGAAAATTATTTGTAGCAACATGTAAAAAAGAAAAAGGAAAATAATGAGGATAATGATATAGCTTTTGGAGATAATGAAGTACCACAAGTATTAGACAAAAAAAAAAAGAAAAGATACTATTGACGTAAATTCTTATTTTCCTCCAAGAACTACTCTTGGTTCTCAACCTAGTATAAAAAGTATTTTGGTTGATAAGGATGTTGTTTTGTGATGTAAATGAGCATTGGCTGGATGGTTCTATCAATCGTGTATTCCTTTTAATTTTTTAAATTCACCATATTTTTAAGAAGCAATAGATGCTACAATAACGATAGGTCTGAGATTTAAGGTATATTTTTATTATGAGATTTATATGCCTTTGCTTCAAGATTTAAAAAATGAATGTTAGTTAATTGTGGATACATATAAGTCTAGTTAGGAATCAATAGAATGCACTATTATAGTAGATGGGTAGACCAATCAAAGACAATAAACCTTGATTAATTTTATGAGTCATTATTACACCCATGAAGGGTATAATAGTCCTTAGACTCTTGAAATAACTACAAAGAGTAGTTATCTGAAGAAGGCAACGTTATATATTTATGTATATGAATCTATGTGGATGGTTGCTTCCACTTCTGGAATCAATAAAAGAGTACAGAAACAATAATCGAAGGATTCTGCAATTAAAGTTGGCGATAAAGTTCTTTAACCGGTGGAACTACAACAATAAACTAAGTATGTGTCTTTGTTTATGATATGCATATGTAAAGATCCTGTTTAGCATAATCTATGTGATTGTGTTTTATATTGATGTTTTCTAACAATAACAATAATGGACTTATTAGATAACTAAAACTCTTCAGTCCACTAAAATTCATTTGGCCTTTTAATGTTTCCATGGATAATATAACGTTATATTTGTTATAAATTAACTTCGATTCTCTTATGGGTGTTCATGAATTTGAGGAATTCATCTACCCGTGCCCTTACCCCTAATGTTCATTTTTTAGAGTTAAGCATTATGTCATATTTTCTTAGGGTTGTAAAGCATTATGTTAACTTGGTCTAACGATCTTCGTCCCTTTTTATCTTTATATCATATAGTTGGCATAGGATTACATATTCCTATAATTACTTATAGAAGACCTATTAACTGACCTATGTTTTCTTCATATTGAAAGGCATGGCTCTATAATAGTATCTCATTGTGAGTGATGATCAGAGAGTCGTTCAGCTTGAGAGCACAGTAGAGAGGTTAATAGATTGCATAGCCCAGCTCTGTAATGAGGTGGGTGAGTTGAAAGAGAGGGGTATCACCTCATCGCAGCAGTCAGAGCATCCACCTTTACCAACTGCATAGCTTAGATGGATAAGTTAATGTAGATTCATTTTGCCATAATTGTTAATTTACATTTATTTTCATGATACTTATTGTTGTAGATAATAATTTTTTGTTATCAATTAAGATAATTTTTACTTTATTTTTTAAATTAACTTACTATTTAAAGAAATTAAATGTAGAAAAAATCAAAAGATTATCAGTAGATAACTCGGGAAGGAAATGAGAAATAGTGGTCGAAGTTGTTATCGATACATTTACCGACTGAATAAACAAAAACCGTAGGTAAATTTAGTGGTAAATTTATCGATGGACGTACAGTGTCCATCGCTAATATTAGTAAGGGAAGCTTGTAACTCCGTCGTTAAATTTAGTGATGGGATTATAGGTCCGTTGCTAATATTAGTGACGGTATTGCAATGGTCCGTCGCTGATGTTAGCAATAAAACTTTTGAATTCCGTCGCTAACTTTTACCTACGGCTAATTCTCCAACAACTCATTCTGTCAGTAATTTCCGTCAACTTCTTCGTTTGCAGACGGAAAACCTTAACTTTCCATCGATAATTTCTGTTGCTAAAATCAATTTTTTCTTGTAGTGGTAGCTCTTGTGTATTTATTGTTGCCTATGGTTATTAAGGGGGCGTTTGGTTTGAGGGTTTGGGAATGAAAAAATAGTGTTTGCTTTGGAGTTTTCAATTCTAAGGGAATGGATTTATCCCATTAAATTTGAGAATCTACTAAACCCTCCAAAGGGGGTGAGTATCAAGTTTTCATTCC
>JAOTBA010000205.1:39963736-39982474 GCA_025629845.1 Erythroxylum squamatum
AAATATTTCTGATTTCACATTTGCAAAAGTTATAGTTAATCTGAATTAACCAAGTAATTTTTAGAAGGGATAAAAAAGATTACACAATTCAACCCCCCTTCTTGTGTGTTGATTATCTTATTACTAACGTGTGATTCACTTCAAAAACAAGGTTTCATTTGAAAGAGCGTTAGCCCTTATGCCTCGCCAATCATCCTCGTGAAGAAAAAAGATAATACCTAAAGAATATGTATTGACTACTAAGAATTAAACAAGTACACTATCAAGAGTAAGTTCCCAATCTCATTGATAGAAGAGTTACTGGAAGAATTGGGGGGCTCAAGTTGGTACTCCAAATTGGACTTATGGTCCGGATATCACCAGATCCAGATGAAGGAGGAAGATGCGCAGAAAACAGTGCTTTGAACACATAAAGGCTAGTTTGAATTTTTGGTAATGCCCTTCGAACTCACGAACGCCCCTTCCACTTTCCAAAGCCTTATAAACGAGATCTTTAAACTTTTATGTGTAAATTTTTGCTTATCTTTTTTGATGATCTCCTTATTTACAACACAGACTTCCAGCAACACCTAAGAAATTTGTGCCAAATTTTGGAAGTCTTACAACAGTAGCGGTGGAAGCAAGTGTAACTTTAGAACAAGACAAATGGATTATCTCGGGCATTTTATTTCGAAGAAAGGAGTGTCTATAGATAATCGAAAGGTGGAAACCGTCCAACAGTGACCACATCCCTGTACATTGAAAGAACTCTAAGGGTTTTTGGGATTGATGAGATACTATAGAAGATTTATAAAACATTATAGAATTATTGCGAAGCTATTAAATGCACTGTTAAAGAATTTGGAGGCTGGGAAATGGGAGTGGAAAGAGGCGTAACAGATAGCGTTTGAACAACTTAAGGAAAAATTGATGGAGGCCCCTGTATTATCATTACCAGACTTTATAGAATTATTGCGAAGCTATTAAATGCACTGTTAAAGAATTTGGAGGCTGGGAAATGGGAGTGGAAAGAGGCGCAACAGATAGCGTTTGAACAACTTAAGGAAAAATTGATGGAGGCCCCTGTATTATCATTACCAGACTTTACAAAACCATTCATAGTGGAGGCAGACGCATGTGACAAGGGGCATTGAAGCTGTGTTTCAACAAGACGGACGTCCCATAGCATTTCTGAGCAAGGCAGTAGCACCCAGGCACTAGGGACTCTCGATCTATGAAAAGGAGTTTCTGGCCATCATCAAGGCAGTGAAGCAATGGCATCATTACTTGAATGGGAGATTCTTCAGGGTGGAAATAGACCATCGAACCCTAAAATACCTTTTGGAGCAGTGTATATCGATACCTTTTTAGTTGAATTGGCTACCAAAACTTATCAGCTACGACTTTGAAGTAACATATATGAGTGGGAAAGAAAATATGGCGACAGATGTCTTATTTAGAATTTCCAGTCAATAATTATTAACAATGTCTATGTCACACATACAAGCAACCTTATTAAAGGGAATCTAGATTGGGAGAAGGACACCACGATAAAAGACCTCATAAGGAAACTAGAAAGACAAGAAATGTCCTCTAATAATTATGAATGGAAGGATGGGATGTTAAGGTGGAAAGGAAGAATTGTGGTCGGTTGTGATAAGAAACTTCAGAAGAAAATTATAACAATTGCTAACGATAGCCCTCAAGGGGGACACATCGGAGTGATAGCGATGATCAAGAATATACAAAAACTTTTCCACTGGAAACAGGTTGCCAAGGACGTTAGAAACCACGTCAAAAACTGCATCATTTGCCAGAGAAGCAAGCATGATCATACAGCGTATCCCGGTTTACTCCAGCCCTTACCGGTACTTGAAGGATGCTGGAGAGAAATCACTATGGACGTGATAAAGGGCCTGCCATCGTCAAGAGGGAAGTCTTCCATTTTCATGATGGTGGACTGCTTCAATAAATATGCACATTTCATAGCCATCAAACACCCATATATGGTGCAGGATATTGCACAAATTTTTATGGACCATGTATTCAAGCTACATGGGATGCCAAAAACGATAATCAGTGATCAAGACCCCCTATTTTCAAGCATATTTTGGCGGGAGATGTTTAGACTACAAGATGTTAAGATGAAAATGTTGACAGCTTACCTTCCACAGACTAATGGACCAACTGAGGTAGTCAATAAGACATTGGAGATGTATTTGCGATGCTTTTGTAGTGATACACCATAGAAATGGAAAAGTTGGATAACAATGGTCGAACGGTGGTACAACATGATACACTATGCGACAATTAATTCTACCCCATTTGAAATTCTCTACGGATATACCACCACTGTATGTACCCTATGTTGCTGGAGATTCAAGTAACGTTCTGATTGATCAAGTGCTACAGGAGAGGGAGGCAGTGCTCCAAATCGTTAAATTCCATCTAAACAGAGCAAAACAGAGGATGAAGGCTCAGGCAGACAAGAAACGATCATAAAGAGAGTTTGAAGAAGGGGAGTGGGTTAACGTAAAGTTACAGCCATACAGACAACGTTCAATGCGACGAAGACATAACCAGAAATTGGCATCTCTATACTTTGGACCTTACCAGATCGTCACAAAAGTAAATAAGGTGGCCTATACTCTGAAATTTCCAGAGAATTCCTCTATTCATCCTACCTTTCACATGTCCCAGTTAAAAAAAATCATCTCAGAAAATATACCAACATTGAACCAATTATCAACTAGTATAACAGAGGCAAAAAGAATTCTAGTAGCAATTTGGGATAGAAGAATGGTCAAACGCCATAACCGAGCAATTACACAATTACTAGTTCAGTGACAAAGAGAATTCAAGGAGGAAGCAACGTGGGAAACCTTGTTTGAGCTGCAAAAAAGGTTCCCGAACGTCAATCTAACGGACAAGGCTATTTTTGAAGGTGGGGGATGTTATGAATATCTGACTAAAACAAAACAGAGGAAGAAGAAGATGGAAATGACGTCAAAGGTTAGGTATCAGTAAATAAATGAATACACAGCGTATCAAACAATGGCCCTAACAACCTCACATCAAAAGAAGACACGTGACATTATCCAGAATCTTCTACTGTATTAAGCAGCCATTGTAACATAATGCTAGACAACGAAAAATATTGTATTGTTGTCTTACATTCTCTCTCTTCCCTTATCGCTCATTCTTTCTATTCTGTTACGAGTAGCGTATGAGTTAATAATTTCTAAACAATCAACTCTCTATAGTTGATAGCAAAAAAACTAGGATGTTGCTTATCTCATTGTAATCAACTTTCAAGATCCCAACTCATAACACCTTGAAGAAAGACATTATGAAGATATTTGAGGATTAAAAGAAAGAAATTTTAAAAACATTGTTGAGTATTGAAGGACGGGTTGCCATCACAACATATATATGAATAGCTGATATATGGTAGTGACGATATATTATATTGACAATGATTGGACCATATGTAGTAGACTATTGAGGTAAATTATATTCTTTAATATTATTACATTTATTTTTTATTACGCTTTGATTGATATTTGTTCATATTTGTAAACAGTAAGTTCACTTATGTGATGTCATCCCATATAAGCAAAAGTTAACAACTGTGTTGGCCGAGTGTTTAATAGATTGAAATCTCAACACCAAGTTATTTACCATAAATTTGATAATTATAGCATAAATGATGCAATAATTGAAAAAGTGAAGAACAAGTTATGAGTTGAGAGTTTGTCGGTTGGTGGTAGGTTGTTCCATATGCATTCTTTTACCCACATTCTTAGTTTGATTGTAAAAGATGGGTTGGAGATGATAAAGAAAGCAGTAGATTTGATTCTGGATAGTGTAGTATATTGGAGTGCAACACCTAAAAGAGTTGAAAAATATGACAAATATGTGTTCCAAGGATGAAGAAGTTGGTATTAGATTGTCCTACCAGAACTCAATCTCATGATGTTAAAGTCGAAAATCATATATCTTGAGGTGTTTACCAGGTTAAGACAAAGAGATTCTCAATATACTTGTTTGCCTACAGAAGAGTAATGGGAGTTGGCTAAAGAACTTTGTACAAAGTTGGAAATAGTTTATACTACTATTGAATTCTTCTCGGGAACAAAATATCCAACTTCATATAGTTGCTTTACCAATATGTATGAGATCAAGAAAGCTTTATTTGATTGGATGTTTGATTTCAATGAGGTAATCCAGGTTATGGTAGAGCAAATGACGGAGATGCTCAATTCTTACTGGTATTGGTTAGAAATATTATGGCAGTCATATCTGTGTTGGGCCTGAGATATAAAATAGAAGAGGTTAATTTTATATATAACATATTGTGTGGTAATCGTGCTCAAGAGTATGCTGATATCATTGAACAATTATAGTATGATTTGTTTAATGATTATCAACTTAGAATAGACAAAATTCAGTATCGCAGTAGTTCAGGTTGTTCAACTCCAACTTCAGGTTAACATTCGGATCGTCTTCTAAGAGCAATTTGATATTCTCATTTATACAATTTATGAAAGCAAAAAGGGCTAGGACTTCTTATAGCATGATGAAGTTAGAGAAATATTTGAGAGAAGAACGTGTGAACGAAGTTGAAGGTATCGAGTTTGATGTATTGCAATGGTGGAAGAACTATGAAAATAATTTTTCTATCATGTAAGTAATTGAACGAGACCTATGAACAATTCCATCATCCACTATTGCTTCACAGCTTGCTTTTAGTACTAAGGGTCGGGTTAGTAGTTCTCATTATGCTCAATTTCATCCTATGTGGAAGCCCTTATGTGTGTTCGAAATTAGTTAGATGATGAAGATATTGAGGGTAAATTCTTTTCTTTATGACATATCAAAATTTTTATTTTTTATGATATCATCTTATATTATATTTTTTAAAATTTACATTAATACATCCATAAGTACTAATGTGGAGATGACCAGTCATTCAACTGAAAATATTTCAATAAAATATTTGATGATGATGGTATATTTAATTGTTTATTAATTATTATCACGTGCTTAATATTCATTTAAAGCAATTATTATTGTACTAGATATTATTTTCATAATAATGTTTTTATATGCAGATGAAGTTGTGCAAACTATTGACGATCCTAATTGTAACGATTAGTTATCCCCTCTCCTGTACTACACATTTTTACCTTTAATCTTTGATTTTATAATTACTTATTTTTTATATGACTGCATTATTTTTTTGTAGTTGAAGATATAATTATTTACTTATTTTTTTGGTAGATTGTCAACTTCAATATTTGCTCTCCAGTCTCCGGTTTCCACTCTCGAAGACTCCATCGAGACTTCATCATTAGTTGATAATTTCATTTTGACCTTTGGAAAATTATATCAATAAAAATTTTGAATAATATTAGCACGATGATAATCTTTGTTTTGATAATATAATCTTTTTTTTGTTTTCTTTAAAAATGAATTTAGCTTCAACTTATTCATTTTATCATTTTATGTACATTTAATATATACATTCATTACAAAACTCTTTTTTTATTGAGCAATTGTGTTAATTAAATGAATGTTACATTTCTCGTATATAATTTTTTTGGTCATTAATGTTGCATTTCTCATATATAATTTTTTTGGTCATTTCCTTTAAAAACGAATTTAGTCTCAACTAATTCATTTTATCCTTTTATATATACATTTGATATATTTATTCATTAAAAGACTCATTTTTCATTAAACAATCGTGTTAATTAAATGAATATTGCATTTCTCATATGTAATCTTTTCTGTTCACTTCCTTTAAAAATTAATTTAGTTTCAATTTATTCATTTAAAAAGTATATATAAATATATAGATATATAAATAATAAAAAAATATTTATTTAAAAAACGGACCAAGCCTAAGTCCAATCAGGCCTTGAACTATTTGATTCCTATTCGGGCTGAGGTTAGACCTGGATCAAACTACCTAACCCAGGTCCATCCTGACCTACTGCCAAGCCTAATTGCATAAACATTCAACTTCATGAATTGCAGCTAATAATCAGGTGTTTTTATGTTATGCAACTCTAATTCCTTCAATAACAACCTCTTCTTTTCATCTTGACCTCTCTCTTCTTTTTTTTCTCTCTAATTTGTTGTTTTCTATTTAAGTAATGACTCCTCACGAGTCCGCAGCTATTCTCCAATATGAGATTCCTACCAATTCCCTTTGTAAGTGATTTTACGTGAAAAGATAACAAGAAATGAAAAAAATGTTTGCTTGATTGTGTTGCAGATGGGAAGTAACAAGTAAAAACGATTTAAAAAATGGTAAAGAAACCAACAAAAACGTGAAACTTTAAACTGGAAAATAAGTTTCCAGTACTTGTTCTCACATACTTTTTAGTTGTTTTACCTTCTATACTTAATCATGGTAATTAGTATATTATCCAACACCTAATAGTTATACATAATGTATGCCTACATGACAGTGGTCACCACTACGCTGGCCATAAAGTATTTTTCATCTCTAATATCTATGAAAAAATCAAGTCGAGGCGATTTTCAAGTGTATAAACCAGATTTGACTTGTACTGGAGAGGTTTCAGCAGCACTCACGTTGCATATTTTTCATTGTTTTAAATACAGTATTAGAGTCGTAAATAGGCGCATATTATAATCTCAAGATATCAGTCGTGTTTGATGTATTTCAATCCTCAGACATTACAGAAATCATGTGTGAAGAAGTGGGGGTGCCAAATGGCAAGGGGATGTAGGACAGATAGCATATCAGTTGGCAGAAAATCGTTTGAATGTCTGAGCTTAGCTGGGCTTTCAAGTAGTCTCAAAGTGGCTTGTTCGTCGCATCTCTCGACTTCGGTACTCTTCCAGACTGCCTCTGCGATTCTGATTAAACAGTTAAGGAGAATATGACTTCGATAGTTCAATTTTTAATTTTTATATAATTTCCTTGAATCAAATTCCTGCTCTTTTTATCTATAGCTGTTTATAATTTAAACATCTCCACTTCTGATTGAAATGTTGGGAGTGCCTATATTTTTGTTAAAAGGTTATGCCTAGAACAAATATAGATTGAATACTGGTTCATAAATACTACGATCCATGCAAGATTTAATTAGAGTCCTTACTAGTGGTAGAAGCTTTCATTCTCATGGGCAATTGCAACAATAATAAATCCAACACCTTACACTAAGAATACAAGTATATATTCTACTACTGACGTCAGGCTTCGTGGGGATATTATTTCAGAAAACAATCATATCTCTGTAACCAGTTAATTATGCAAGGCCTTACATGCTTCTGATAGGTTGTTTAGGTTAACAAGACAGCCGATGCATGTAACCATGTACGGTGGAACACAATGCATACAAGTAAACAAGTAAAAACCAGCATAAAGACGTCTATTTGACTGATTATCCATCTGCTAGCTTCATCGCCACTATTGGTTAATAATTTCTTTCATATTTTCTATTTGATCAAACTGGAAGTTTACAGAGCAATCATACAGCAGAACTTTCTTATCACAAATTTTAGAACAATTGTTCAAACTTGTGTTGTGTTAATTTACATCACAAGAGGAATGATAAACTATAACAAAAATGGATAGACAAGAAAGAAATGGAGAGCTGAGAGCGAGGGAGGGCGAAGCTGAACTGCACTGTCAGCAAAAATGGATCGAAGGAAATGATCAGACGTTCTCTAACCTCAGCATGCCAAACTTGAAGGGGTAACTCCTAAATCGCTCTTAAACATGGTGACTTTGAAAAGCCCGCAAAAGTATTAATCATCTGATGCCATAGTTGGGCTCTTGGAGCAGCTATCCTTCTTATGAAGTTCTAACAATCTGGACTGAGGAAAACAGAGACCTGCATACAGAGTAATGTCAATATAACTTTCACGATTTCCTCAAAACTGAATCATCTTCCTGGATGAAAAATTAATTTGTATCATCATACGAAACTATAGCTAAATCTGAGAATTAAGTTTCGTGCATGTCATATCGTCTTCTCCGTATATCAAAACGAAATCACTATGCAACTCCTAAATATCTTGTGCTTTAAAATACGCATCTATTATTTATTTGGTAACAGGGACACAAACCTGAACACTTTGGAATGTCCCACACAGCAATTGAAGAATCCGTGCACTGAGGAGCACATAATTCTCGATTGTCCTCATGATTAACATTCATTGCAAGCATCCATGCACCAATTGTAACATCTTCATTGCTGAACATTCGGAAGCTATACCAAAAAAACAAATAAAAGACAAATAAAATCAAATCAAATCAAACATGGTGGCCTAGATCCAAGATGCAAGCGGATTCTCAGTTAATTGAGTTAAATGCACTCAATATTACAGAGCTGAAGCAACTTTAAATCCCGAACCAGATTTCAACTGGCCCACAACACCAAGTGAAGGTTAACACAAGGCAATTAGGTGAGAATCGAAACGAAGTTTGTTGGATCCAATATCAATTAGCTCAGTTGCCCAACCTACACATTAAGGCCTCATCAGAATAGACTTCAAATCATATTCCACCTAACTGCATTGGATGGTTTGGTGTATATGGACCTAAATAAAGGCCAAAATACACATTTGAAAAGGTGGTTGATAAATTAGCTCTGGGATGATTCATGCCCTCCTTTTCAGCTGAATCAAGTACAATTAGTAATTGCAAGCCTATTGTGACTAACAATGTGAGGTATAAGCTGATCGTGCAAAAAGAGGGCACCTGGTATAGCATGCATATTTGTCTTTGTTATGGAGATATAATAGAGGATGCTTTATGTATCGACCAGTTAATACATTATAGTAATGGATTCTATTTATGGTCCACATCTAGATGACTGTTGTAATGAAATTTCATAAAGCTGATAAACATAACAATAAATACGCCAAAGTGCAAAATTATCTTCAAAAGGTTACAAATTTAACTTAATACCCAAGTAAAAACAGTTAAATGTGTCAATTTTTTACAAAACTTTCTCTTTATTTTTCTTTTTGTGCCAAAGACGTCATTCAACTTCTTGGCAAGAAGCTACGGAAAGTTGTCTTTTCAGTATTTAGCATGGATCTGTGGAAAGGAGAGGAAGGAAAGGGAGAAAAGAACAGTGGGTAAGTGTTGAGACTAAATTTCAGCATAAGTATAGCAAGAAGAGGGGGGGTAAGAAAGATAGCACTACAGGTAATGTGTGACGGGTAAAATGGAGAATGAGAGGGAGTTGAGTCATGTGGGAGTTAGTTAGGATGAGAGAATATAAGGTTGTTATGAGAAAATGATTGGCATTCGGTTATGATATGAGAATTGATAATTGTACGGAGGTTTAGCTAGCCCTCGAAGTCTAGCTAGGGAATATCACTGCTTAGTATTCCTTTCATTCTTACTTCTTTGTTCTTGTTTTACTGCTGTGTGTGTGTGCTCTGTTGCTATTGTGTGGTGATTCTTAGTGCAGGCAGTTGTTGTTTGGGTGATTCACTGTTAGAGCAGGTGGTCTCTAACAGTAAGTAATTAAGAAAGAACAGGAAAAGATTTTGAAGATAAAGATGTGCCCAGTGGACAAGGTTGATGTGCTAGGAAATGTTGCCCAAGCTGGCAGATGTTTGGCCAATATGGTAATTTATTTTGCTAATTTGGAGTACAATGGAAAAATACACGGTTTCAGTACAAAATTATACTGGCTGTTACTAAGTACCATTAGTACGGTGAGCTCAATAATGATTGAAAAGCACCATAAAATACTTCTCTTTGTGTCAGATGACTCAACTCGAAGCTTGAGTCCAAAGCACCATCTCAAGCTTGCACTTTGATTGAGTATCAATAGGGTTGGCTTTGTATTTGAACTGATAAAACAGAAACAAGAATTTTCAATCCTTTTAAAAAATTGACACTTCCTAATTTCCATTAATCATAATCTATCTCCTTGCATCAAGAATGTGGAAGTGAAAGCAACATTTCTGACCAGAACAAAGTGTGACAGAAGCTAGAAAAATAATGAATCTGGATAAGTAATAGAAGGGGAAGATTGGACAAACATCAAAACTGTAAAAGCTTCCAGTATTATGGTGAGGTTGAGATGGAAACAAGAAGGACAAAACCATCTTACATGTTTTTTGCAGAAACCATGAATTAGTACAACAAACAAATAGTTTAGGGAGACCCTCAGAATGGCGATAAGTAAACTTGCCTGTCATTTCTCAGTGCTACTAAACTTGCAACAACATCAGCAGAAAGAGCATATATC
Source organism: Erythroxylum squamatum (assembly GCA_025629845.1). Lineage (NCBI taxonomy): Eukaryota > Viridiplantae > Streptophyta > Magnoliopsida > Malpighiales > Erythroxylaceae > Erythroxylum > Erythroxylum squamatum. Next base: position 39,973,969 of record JAOTBA010000205.1, read on the forward strand.
GGGCCGTAAGCATGCAGAAAGTACTCTGTGCCAAGCAAAGGGGATAGTGGCTCATACCTGCAAATATGAAGATGACAAGGCAATTTCATTGTTCATGATTATAAGGTGGGATCATAACTTTTGCACTGGTCTGTGGCATGAAAATGAGGGAAGCTAATTCTGAAAACAATCTTAATGAAAATAACAAAACAGATATCCAGGTTAATTTGGGAATGATTTATATGTTGCTGTGTATGAAATTTGTGAATGACTAGACCAAACTGACCATTTAAGCTTAGGATCAGTGAAAACTGGTCCCTTTTTCATACAACCAAGGTATGTTTGAGGGTGAGGACGCTCTTTTGCAAGCAGAATCGAAAGACGATCTGTCATGTAATACAAAGAAGCAAGCATTTATATAAACTAAGAGAAACCGAAGCAATTAAATCATAATCATAATCATAATCATAAACTAGCTTCACAAAGTTATTCACCTGGCCTCAAATATATATCATCATCAGCTTTAACATAAAATTCGGAATCATAAAGCGCATAAGCAGCTTTGAAGAATGCTAGCCTGCAGTAAAAGAAACAGATCACCAAGGTTCCTCATGACAGATTGTATGACAAAACAAAGCAAATCCAAAATTAACACTAACGTTTTATATGGAAGCTTACTATACTGTTCCTCAATATCTAATAACAGAAAATCATCATATTCTGCCAACTCCCTTTTGAGCTCCAACATCTTTGCTTTATCATCAGTTCTTCCAATAATAAATCTGAATGTTAAACCAGTTGATTCTTCCAATCTGCGTCCCGATAAAAGAAGAAGCACAATCTTTATCTTTAAACATCCATACGTAAGGAATAGCCACATTCAATATCGTATTAAAAGATCTGAACTTTACATGAAATGTGGGGTTTACCGTTGAAGGCCCCGTGGATCGGAAGGCATCCAGGTCTGTCGCAGGGAACGCCTCCGACCGGAAGACCCGAACCCGGTTTGGATCCCAACAAAACCCATAACTTTGTGCCTCTTCTTCTTCTGACCATTTTGTAGAAATGCACTGAGTTCGCCTTCTTCTTGCTTATGCTTATTAGTGTTAGTATCCCAGGTAACCCGAACCGATCGGGGTTCCGAGTTGTTGAGGCAGCGCCGGGGAGGGGCGAGAAGGGTGGTGAGGCCGAAGACAAAGCCGGAGACACCGATGAGGAAGCACGAGAGTAGTAGCGCCGTTGATCTGCGCGACGGAGATTGACGGGAGTGGAAGTTTTTGGGAGAGTAAGGCATCTTTGTTAAATAATTTTCCTTTTTTTTTTCTGGTTTAGTCAAATTATGTAGTAGAGGAATAGCACTGTAGCAGGCTGCTTGTTCCAACTTCTAAGAAACCATATTATGACATATTACATTATTAAGACATCATAGACTGGGTTTGGGGGTTTGGGTTTATGTGTTATCGAGTTTGTGAGGAAACAGAAGGGTGGGGGGTTTGTGTTTGTGTTGCCGAGTTTGTGAGGAAACAGAGGGGCTTTCACTCTTCATAGACTCCACATTCTCTCAACTAAGTTATTTTGTGAGAGTACAGTTTAGTACAGCGTATATGTATCATTCTACAACAAAACATTATTGCGACTTCTCATAAATTTCATACTATTATAGATTACAGATCATCGATTTATCTATTATGAAAACACTGTACCTTTACATGTTAAATTTTACATATGGATTTAGAATGTTGTTTTGTTTGTATCAGATGTGTGGTGTAAGATGTGGTTTTGAGTAGAAAAATAAAAAGGAGAAAAGAATGTCCCACATAAGGTGTCATTCCTGCTTTCCATTAAACTCACAGACTAGCTGTGGATATCCGGCCAAAGAAGGCTCATGATTTACAAACTCAACATTACTATTATTGCTACCAACTTCTACTGAAACTGAACCTTCGCAGGACAGCTTTGAAAATTGTTCCTGCCACCTACTCCCTTCACTTTTCCCTACTATAACATTCTCAACTTTAAGTTCAGCACTTGAACACATTTCTCCTTCCCTTGGCTCATCAAACAGAGGCTTGTCAACAATCCCTTCATCAGGACTAATTACATGTTGAGATGATTCATTAGCTGCATTGTTTGACTCGCACCCCGGTCCTTCAATGCCATAGATGGGTTCATTCACACCATTAACTTCTGCTGCTTCAAGTGCATTATCAGAAGCAACAGAGCTCTTTTCACTGGATTGCTGCATCAGTGGCCCGGTTGAAGCTGTCGTTCCATCATGCATCTCTATGTCACCAAGTTTTTACTCCCAATACATTAAAGAATCAAAGAACATGCAGAAATGTTACTTTTCTATTTTGTAATTAGAAAATATACTCACCTGATGCTGATCGTTCATCTGCTTCTTCTGTCCCATACAACTGTTTCTTCAGCAATACTGTCCCAGGAAATACCATTAGGTTAATCCTGTTTATACTTTGCCTTTCAGTATTACTCATAGGCCTGAACCCAAAACCCTCAGTCCATGTCTCCACCAACTCTGGGATAGCAGATACGACAAGCTTTTCCACCTTGAATGAAATTAGCATCTGGGGCCACAAAGGGTATCCGAGAATGTTAGAGATTTAAGACAAATATGCTATGGATCCTATATAGAAAGATTGTATCTTGAAATATTATGGTTGAACATGTATTGCCGTACCATTATAAATGGAGGGCTAAAGCCCAATTAATAAGAAACCATTCTATTTTCTCTTTTTGTCTCTTATAGAGAATATGGAAATGTTATATCAGAGAGAGGTATCTTACGTGAGCAAATATGATGCAACATTAAGCCTAATCTGAGGCAATAGCTAGAATGAAAAGCAAGCTCCATTCCATGATAATTAAGCGAACAGGAAAACAACACATACAAAGAAGTAATGAAATCTAAAAGTTTGAGAAAAGCATGCAACAGAAGCGGCAAAAGATATAAACAAGCAGTGGAAATTAATCCGCCATATTAGTTATGCACATATGGATTGCATAATAGGCACATTTCTTAGGGGCAAAACACAAAATAAAATGGAAGAGCAAGACAACCATCAACAAATCAAAGATTAAATTTAGTTAGTCGCAGAATCAGGCACTTAACAGTAGTGGGAACTATTAAAAGTTTACCGATAAGGATTTTCATGGCTAACGCCACATGAACAAATCAATGAAAGACAAATTTAACAGTAAAAGCAAGCCATTGGAATTCAAATTTAAGAGCTTTGTGGAATTTGCTGCACTTCTAAAATCCAATTATTGAAAATTCAAAAATGGGAAATGTCAGATATTGTTATCCACAATCAAGTACAATCCAAATCAATAGAGACATGCCATCTAATATAGCAGAATGGAATAACTTTTACCTCCTCAATAGCATTCATAAGGCGTCGACACATCCCTTGGCGACGGTAGTTACTGCAAGTTGCAATGAGGGGCATCTCTGCAACTGTGGCTCCATGGACCCTTCAGAACAAAATAACAGTTGAACCACGCCATTGCAACATAGATAGAAGCAAATGCAGGTGAGCAATCTAGAGAGAAGGTCAACCAATTTGAAAATTACCAACTCAAAGAGTTGTCATCTATAGAGGAAATAAAATTATTATCAAGGTTATAAATCTCCAAGAGCTCCATTACAAATGAAAAAATATAAAGAAAATTTAAATATGTATATATATATACACATATACATACACATATTTAAGTATTGGATATTGTAGGTTCATTAGAGTAGCTATATGCATGGTTGGGAAAGAATGACAAAGATGTCCACATCAACCCACAACTGGTAAAATCGACTTATGCAAACTCAAGTACAATGTCGCAAGAACATTAAACATGGCATGAGACATACCACTGAACCATATTCAAGACCCAATATACACTGTCACAAGCAAAACCAGGAGATAAACCATGACAAATAACAAGTTATCAGAACATTGGACAGGGTTAATTGATACCTGATGGATGCTACAGATACAAGTATGTCATCTTTCTCCAAGACCATGGTGTAGAACCCATGAAAGTTTAGCCGAGCAAATTCAGACCTAAAGATCATTCAATAATTTAAGGAATTAATAACAGCAACTCATCAAGGTCTATCCTCTCAAGGACAAGGTTCCAACAAAAATCTGATTTTGTTACGGGTTTCTGGGCCTTCTATCTGAGAATTTCATTGGTATTTTGAAATATTAAATGTAAGAGGTTTTGTATTTCTTTTAAATATTAAATTAAAACTTTGTATTTTTTCCTTTGTTTTCCCGTTCAGTTTTTCTCTGGACAAATTGAAACTAATAGATTAACTACGATAAATACAACACTGGACAAAAGCAACGGAGAAGAAAAAGGAAACTCAAAACAATAGAACATCATGGGACACTACAAGCAATAAAAATAAAAAATGTGACGCAAAGTGTTATCAGGATGAATGAACTTTATAAAGAGGTGGATGACTTAAATATGTGGACTTTATTTTCAAGATGGAAACTAAACACTTGTTATAGTTATTCCGTAATTACTGAACACGTCATTGCAGTAAAACTTTTCACTTGATTCAAAACAGAGTCAATTGATTATTGTTTTCCACAGAAATAAATATGAAATTTTCAGCTTAAATTAACAGGGTTAGACAGCTCCAATGGTTTCCGATAACTCTCTTAACAGGGATAGCAAGCATAGTGCCCAAAATGCAAGATAGTTGAGAAGGATCAACTCACCCCCAATTGTATATAACTTGAGGTATCATGCTGATGCCTGTCCTGGGGTCTACCATAGGCTGGAAGCACTCCTCTATAATGGTAAGCGCAACAGCTAATTTTGAGTTGCATTCTGCCTTGAGTGCTAACCATTGAGTGGAGTGAACCTTTTGGTCCTCATGCATGCATTTAAGGAGCGTTAAGTAAAAGCCATCTGCAGTGTAGTTGCGAATCCCAACTCGAGATTGAAGTCCCATGTAAACCTGCGGGAGCCAATCCAAGTTCTTTATCAGAAACAAAATGAATCATTAATATCAGATCAATGAAAAAGTAAAGTTAATGAAATGCTGGATTATTCAGGGCACAGGGGATCAGCAACAAGCAAAAACAAATTGAAGTTTCTCTTATCATCTTGAGTATGAGTATGTAAAGTCCCTAAAACAACATAAAAAATAAAAGAAATATGAAAGAGAGAGAAACTGATGCTCAAGAAGACAACTGAAATGAAAACGATCGTATGCTCGTATGCTTTTCAAGAAATCAGTTTTCAAGAAGTGGTTACTTTTGGGAATCTTTTAGAACACAAACTACAAACATTACAAAAGACGAAATAATCACAGAGAAATGTCAAATTAAATATTAAATATATGCAACCAACAAGGTCCACATATTAAAACAAACAAAACCTTGAGCAGCAACACTTTCTCGAATTAAAATACCAGAAGCACATGACTAAGAGATCATCCTATTATCAATATATTGAAAATTAGTATGAGCAAGAAAGAGTAAATGTTTTACAGAAAGGGAAAACTTATCATATGTTGGTTCGGGATACATTATAATATTTGCACTGTCGGTATCTCATATTAAATTCTGATAATCAAGATGAAATTGTTCAGAAAGATACTGTTAGGAACCAAAATCCTAACAAGTAGTAATCCAGCAAACAATCACAAAACCAGAGACTCAAGCAAAGAAAAAGCAAGAAAAACAGAGAAGAATAGAGGAAGAAGAGAAACTCAGTGTATTCGATATAGTAATCGGCTAAACTTCGAGGGTTAGCCAACCTCCGCAATACAAATCCCTATAACCAATTCTCCGATAGCCCTCTATCTGACCCCCACTACCCCTTTTATTCCCACCTCTCTAACTAACTAACAAACTCAGCAACAATTCTCTCCAAATTACCGATCTGCCCACCCTTCCTTTTCCTACCCGACTGCTGATTGAGACCCGATTATAGCGGGTCTCAACAGATGGAAGGGCAATTCGATCAAGTAGCAAAGACTCTTGCCTCTTCTATTCATAATCTGGAGGTTTAAGTGATCTATCTACAAGAAGTGTAGGAATCCTTTCAAGCAATATAGAAGTAAATCCAAAAAAGCAATTTAAGTCTATCACACTTAGGAGTGTGAAATAGCTAGAAGAACCAGCAAAAAAATAAGCAAAACCTCACCATGTAGAAGATCAAGAGAAGAAGAAAATGGATGAAGCTAAGAATAAGGACCCTCGTTATGTTCCTCCTCCGCCATATCCACCAAAAATATCATTCCCATAAAGACTTTAGAAGAATAGTTTGGACATAAAATTTGCGAAGTTTATGGAAAAGCTGAAGAAATTGCGAATTACCTTGCCCTTTGTGGAAGCTTTGGAGAGCAAACCCACGTACATAAAGTTTCTCAAACACTTATTATCAAGTAAGTGGAGTTAGGATGATAATTAAACGATCAATATGATGGAAAGTTGTGGCTCCATAATTATCAACCACATGCCCTCATAGTTGATAGATCTAGGGAGTTTTACTATATCCGGTGTAATTGGTAATTTAGAATTTTCTAAATGTTTATCTAACTTATGTGCAAGTTGTAACATCTCATCCCCATATTAAGAGTTAGAACCCAAAAGTATGGTACATGTGAGATTAAGAAAAAAATGCATTTTTCATACTCATGCATATTGTTAGCATACATGCACATAAATTTGGATTTCTGCACACATTTAAAATGACTGTACATGCACTCATTTACACTCCGGGTATAATTGAATTGTAATGTGATATTGTTGAGAATTGTGAATCTATTGCATTGGAAATTTAATTGGTAAGTGTAATTGTTAATTTGAATTTTGGTGAATTATTGGAATAATGTCTGAAAATGTGGAATATTATTGTAACATGAAAAATGCCAATTGGCAAGTAAATTGATGTATGGTTAGAAGTCGACTTTAGTAATTTTTAAGAGAATGATTGTGAAATTTAGAGACAAATTAGAGATGAATAAAAGAATGAATTTTAGAGTTAAGGGATAGGTGTATGATGATGTTTAGAGATGAGAAGATTGTTTAAAGTGAATGTTGGGAAGAAAAAGAAAAATGTACAGAAAAGTTGAGATGAAATGAAAGTGATAATGAAGATGAAAATTTCAGCAGTGGAAGGAAATGTAGAACATGAAGAGGATGAAAAACTGATATTTGGTTTTTAATGATTTTGAGTAAAGTTTAGAAATGAAATTTTAAGTGTTGGATTTAGTAAAGGAAGACACATTAGAGAAGTTGGTTGAGAAGGAACAAAGAAAAGAGAAAAGAGAGGTAAAATTGTTATCTGAAATTCCATGATTAAACTGTATTGATCTAGGATGATTTTGACAAAATTATCTTCATGAAAGTTGTAGATGTTTCTTTTATCTTTTTATTGATATAAGGTTTGCAATTTTTGGAGTTCTGGATCAAAAGTTATGGAGGTTTGAAGTTGGGTAGGTGACTAATGAAAGTCACTATCATGGGCACGATAGCGATTTTCAGACTTTCGCATGAAAGTCACTATAGTGCATTTGAAGGTTTATGGGTAAAAATCGCGATTATACATGTGAAGGCTGGGAGGCTGATAAACATCTGACTGTTTTTTGGCTATATCTTCTTCGTCTGACCTCCAAATGACATGAGACTAAGACCATTGGACTCTTAAGACATTGCTATACCTCTCCACCAAAAATCATAGCCATCTGAAATGAATTGAGGAAGTTTGAGTGGAAAAATGGGACAGGTCTTACTAGTATGCTCTCACCCAATTTTTGTCTGTATCTCTGATGCCTGTGACTTCTCACCCTCACACCCGTGAGTCATTCACGACTATGACCTCTCACTTTCACACTCGTGAGTGTGAATTAATAGACACTCATAACTATAATTGTCACTTCATGCTACAGTGCTCCCTAATAGTTTCTTCACCCGAGAGTGGTTGAAAGCTGAATAGTCTTGCTTCTTTCGACAATAACTTCTTCTCTAGATCTCCAAATGACTTAATTCTTAAGCCAATAGATTTCTAACACATTATTCTGTCTCTCCACAAAAATTTGCAGCATTTTGAATTGATTTGAAGAAGATTAATTGAATGAAAGTGAGGGAATCTGTTGGAATAGTATGAACTGGTGTTATTTTACTGAACATACTTCGGTATATTGGTGATATTTGGCTCTGTAGGATTCCAAATGAGATTATTTTTAAATTGTAGTAAACTAGAGAAAAGGAGCTACAAATTATATGAAGAAGTCAAATTTTAATTCAATTTCTAAGACTTTCAAATTTCGGATGGAAGTTGAATATAATGTACCGTTTTAGAATAGAATAAAAACAGTCGAAAAATATTTGGGGAACATGTTTCTAGGAGAAAGTGCTACCAAATTACTTAGTTTGCATTGCCAAATTGATTATGGAAATTAGACCCAAAGGTCTGGAAAATTTTGAGATAATTGAAATGAAAAGATGGGAGTTAATAGAACTAGTTTAAAGAGAACTAGTTAGTATGG
>JAOTBA010000205.1:39997332-40032458 GCA_025629845.1 Erythroxylum squamatum
CTGAAAATAGGTTAACCGATCCTATAGGTTCTTTAGGTTCAGGTTCAGGTTCAGGTTCGTGAAATTGTCGAACCTGATATTTAAGTTCAAGTTCAGGTTATTTATGAACGGGTCAGATTACCCTACCATAAACACCCCTAATCTTTTCCCACTTTGGCCAGAAGAACTCATCTTCAAGAGGGCGGGAAAACATTTCATCCAATTCCCGCCCCCTACTCCTCACGTCACCCCATACTGCCTCCCTCTCTCTCTCTCTCTCTCTCTCTAACTCTCAACCGGAGCTTCAACGTTGATGAGATGGATACGCAAGGTCTTTCTATCGTCTGCGCCGGGCTTGGTGCTGCTGGAGAGGACGAGAACGGCAATCAGATCGGCTACTGCAAGGGCGAGCAATGTCTAGGTATGTGTCGGTTACCGATATCTGTAAGGATCTGTTTGTTTATACGAAATAAGATTAAAAAACAGAAAGATAAGCGAGAAAGTGATTAGGTTTTCTTTTTAGCAGATAATTTAAGGGACTTGCTGAGATTTTTGAGGCGCGATGATCCGGAAACGCGAGAAGTGTTTAAACAAGTCTGTAGGTGGAACATCGTGTCCAAGGATTTGATACCGATTATTCAGTACTGTCAAGATGATCGTCAGTTGATTCTGAATGCTGGTATGTGTTACTTGTTTCTCGTGTCATGGTGATTTTGTACTTTCACTTTTACTAGTTGTTGCTGTTGCCCTGGAAGTATAATTTGTTCGTTTTTGATGGTGCAGTTAAGGTTTTGGTGTTTCTTACTATGCCAATCGAGCCTTCTTCGAAGGATATTCCTCAACAGATGGAGTATCTCTGGGCTTTGAAGTCTGCGATTACATGTAGCCACACAATCACAGTCGTTGTTTCGCTTCTTGAAGGTCCGCTTGAAAATCTGGAAGCGTAAGATCTAAGCGACCATAAGATTTTCAATTGTTCTTTATTGATAATTTGGTTTATTGCCTTCAGATTACAGAATATAAATTACTGCTTCTGCTTTTCAGTTCCCTATGCACTTAGTTCCCCTATCGTGAATAATATTTGTCATGTTGATAGCGTTACCACTGTGAAATTCAGTGAAACGTTCACCGAGGATGATTGGAAAATGGTACAACTTGTCCTGACACTGTTTCGGAACATTCTTGCCATTCAAGAAATTTCCCCACTGCAGAAGGTTGCCGGATCTGCTTGTCAACTTTTGATGTTAAGAGAAAGATTTCTGGAGCTTTTGTTCCATGAAAATGTGATGGACCTTATCATAGTTATAACTCAGCATCTTGGGGGAACTTATAGCTATCTGCGGCAGGATAATTTCCTTTTGCTTGAAATATTCCACTTCATTTTTATGGGCCAAGAGCCAGAGTTGGTTGCCAATGCAAATGTAAAGGTATGTATTGCCTGCTTTTCTTCACCTCCAGAAACTAGAACTTTGAATTGGTGGAACTGCATAGACAAAGCCAAAATTTTAGCTAAAATTTCTTTTGTTGCAAGTAGTCTTTGCATTCAGCCGCCAGCAATCACATTGTCATTACTTTTTTGAACCATTGATCTGTAGAACTTACTGCACTATATTATGCTTGTCGATCGATATAGTTAGCAGTCCTAATCAATTTAATTTGGTAGTTTGGTGAAGGCACCAAGAATTCCTTTCATAACCTCAAATCCATCATGGAAGAGGAAGAAGTGAAAATAAAGCTTTCCAGATCACGGAGTATGGCTCGTCATTCACAATTCGCTGGAACATTTACACGACTTGCCATGGTATGACTTGCATTGCAGTTTATGATTATAAGCATTTTGCTAGGCCTAATTCTAATTTTCCTGTTGTTTTCCATACAGGATGGTTCTAAAGTAGTATATAAAGGAAGCCCAAGTTCTACTTGTAATAAAATGCCTAAGGTTAATAATCCACATAGAGGTCCAGTTAAAAAGATTGTATCAGACCATGGGAGATTGCCTCCAATGAAGGAAAATATTCCGCAGTTACTTCACGGTTTACTGAACCAGTTTCTCTCAGGGGGTTTCAATGGTACACGTAATATTAGAACATGTGTTATCTTTGTTTGGTGTACTTCTTTTATGTCCCTTTCTTTCTCTCATGGCAAAGCTAATATTTATTATGAATAAAATGCATTCAGCTTTGACGCAGTCAATTCGTGAGGATATTGAAAAGGAACACAATGGTGTCCAGAACTCCGATGTCATTACATTTTTTCAGGTTGTTCAATTTGTCACTTCGTTCCAATATCACAAGTTCTTGAATTCTAAGGTGAGATACAGATGTCTCTTTTAATCTTGTAGTTTCAACGAGGAGTACTTTACATATGTCGAATATGATGAATGCAGTCTTTTGCCTTTGATTTTATCCTTAACCTTTGATTTCAAATACGATCATTTCGTTTTGTTTTTATTTTTCTCATTTCCCTTATATAGCAAGACCTCAATTCTATAACCTCCCAGTAGGTGTTACTTTAATAACTCTCAGAGCAATTGGCTAGAGATGTATTTACCCCCAATACTATGAATCCCTTGGAATTGATCGTGGTTTGAAGTCTCTTCTTCCCGTTGGCGGAGCATTGGAAAGTAGTTTAACATCAAATATCCTTTAGCATTGAAGTATTATGTAGCCAGGAACCTTCACAAGAATATGACTTCCCGTCTACTTTTTCTTGGTTTAAAGTCATTCAATTTCTCTGATCTGGTGCTTTTATTTGTTATTTAATAGCCTACCAGTGAGGACACCTCCAAAGCTTTCGCGGACCAATATGATGATGTCATGTACTTCAAAGGTGATATGTGTGGGCCAATTGCAGAATCATTGAATGAATCAATGTTTCAACTTGTCATTTCAAAATGGCGTTACTCCTTTGACGGTTTGAAGGAGACTCAAAACTACAAGTTTCTGTCTGCTGCCTGTTCTCTTATGAAAACTATGGTGAATATCTTTCGTTTTTAACACTCTCTTCTCCTGATAGTCTCCTTTTACAAGAAAATATGTTCGTACATGAATAATAATTATGCGAGAAGGATAGAACTGGAACTTAAATTACCTTCTGTGCTTTCATGCAGATTCGCATGCTAGATTTGGTAATTAAAATACTTCCGGAAGACTCTAAGGAGCCTCAAACGGCTCGTATCCTACTGTATAAACTGTTCTATGATCAAACTGATAACGGGATGACCCAATTCCTTTTGACTCTCATCAAAGCTTTTGATAATCACAAGCAACCCAAAAGGTTCTTCCTTTGTATCCGGGTTTATCATTTAAATATTCTAGCATGCATTTATCAGTTGATTAAATGACTTCTTGACTCACCAATGGTTATAAGTTCTTTCCCCTATTAGGAAAGAGACAGCTAGCTATAAACTACAAGTTTTAGTTTCACAACGTAATTGTTAACTTTTGCATCTGTCGCCGTGTTCTGGCTTCCTGCCACCAAAAGTATACTTGCTCTTTAAATAGATCAACTGAAAAGGAAAAATAGTAAACGTCTACTGGGAATAATCTTTTAACAAGTGCTTACAACTGGATACGAAATGCAACTTTTCTCAAAATATTAGTACGGGAGCTATTTTTGTAATACTAGTAAAAGGTTGTCATATAGCTAATTCTTTATACAAATATTTTAAATTGGGTTGACACTCTTTTTAGGTTGGGTTACTATGTGCTTTAGACTGCTTATTGCTTCCTTTCTACTATTGTTAAAAGTATGTCTAGAGTACGGGTGCCCTACCTTTATTTTTTTCCACTAATATTGAACGTCTAACAGCTTTATTTGGCATTGGTCTTGTATGCATCAGTCTCAGAGTGTCATTTTCTTTGTAAATTTATGTTGGAAGTCTCTCTTTAGAATGTTTCTATAAATATCAACCCGGGGCATCTCATGAGCTTCAAATGCATATTGCATTCCAATTTTCTCTAAATACGTTTGTCTAAAGTATAACGCATAGAGATATTCGCTTTTTTCTGACTTCTGAATTCATTTTTGTTCTTAACAGTGATCTTGCAGATCTGCTGGAAATCCTTTATGTAATTGTTAGACTGATGGAGAATCTTCAGTCGCGTGGAACTCTGAGGGTGAGTGTATCTTTGGAGTAGTCTTAAATGAAAATAATTGCTTTCTCCCTTGGTTATTTATTGAACTCATTTTACTGGTGTATCAAGCTGATTGAAAACAGGGTCATTTTTCAAATAGTTTCTATCAAAATGGACTTCACTAAAAACATGTTAAGTATCGTGGAATATTTTACAATTGTGCTGTACTGGCTCTTCATAGGCTACGGGACATAAGATACAGCCTGCCATGTACACTTTTCTCGGAATTTATTGAATAAGATAATTACCCATTGTAGTGCCAATTAGTGATGAACTCGTTCTGAGTTTTAAGGGAAGGTTTGGTTCCCTCTACCCCTATCTTAAGTCAATCGATATGGTATCTCATATTTGGAGAAAGTGTGTCCAACACAATGACCATTCAAATCATTGCTAAAATATCTTCACATTTTCCCGATACACTTTGGTAGGATTTAGAAGATTAAGTTGGTTACACATTCAGTTGGTTTTTATAAGATGGTGTTGATGGTGTTCCCTGTTTACTAAGCCTTCGGGGATTCCAAAATGACATGCCTTAAAACTATGACTCCAGGCCAGCTTTAGTCTATGTCAAATTGCTGCGGTTTGAGCAATTATGAGTATTAGTGTAAGATGATAAATGAAAGCACCATATATTGTGACGGTCTCTGGTCAATCCCTGATAGCCAGAGCTTTGGGATTTCCAAGTGAGCTTTTTTTTTTTTCAAAAATTAATTTCCAAGCGAGCTATTGCTTGCATCATTCATAACATGAGGGAGTAAATATCAAAACAATCCATTCCACTATCAATATACTTTGATTCTCTATCAACTAATAAGGTACATTTTTGTGTCATTTTGCTTTTGGCACCCTTTTTCTTTTTTAACACCGAACTATGATTTACATGCCAACAAATTTACATAAAGGTCCCACGAAAGAACTCAAACTTATGACATTGAATCTTCCAAATCAAATTTTTTTGCAGCAGATTGCCATGCTCTTTCGAGTCATTGGGACTAGTTTGAGTTATTATAATTTTTATGGTTAGAAAAATGTGTTATCAGGTCAAAAAAGCTGTTAACTTTATAGAAAATCAGTTTATGTTCATGGTTATTTAATGCTAGAAGGAACTAATATTTGATTAAGTCAGGTATTCATGTTGCCTGTCACATTTATGATAATATCATGTCTTAATTGCTTCTTGGAGGTGTTGCCATAATTCATTGGGATCTATATATCCCTTCTATTTATGACAAACATTTGAAACCTTTCCTTTGTGATTAAGGTGTCTAAAAAATCAAGGGGGAGTAGAAAAAAGAAAGCACTGAGTGGCAATAAGGAAACCGGAAATGAACTCACTGCAGGCGAAGCTAATGTTCAGGATAAGAATCTTCTTTCTTGTAGCGAACATCTGGAGATATCAGAAAAGGAAATTGGAGAAAATGCATCTTCTGATCATCAAGAAAATAACGAGCTTATGGTCCAGGTTGAGGCAGCCAAGCAATCTGTGCAGGAGACGGTGAACTTTCATGGTAATCTACCTCAGGAGGATGACGGAAAGAATGACTCTATAAATGATGATATCTCTTGTAGTGCAGATGATTCTTCTGGTGATGAGCAAACCACCGTGACTTGTGAAGTTGATTTTAAGGTCTCAACATTTGTGTCAACTCTTGCAAACCACAGCATCATTCAGAATTTATGTTGGTTGCTTAAGTTCTACAAGAGCAATTCCACACGGACAAATCACTATATCGTCAGCATTTTGCGGAGAATTACAGATGACTTGGATCTATCTCCAATGTTATATCAGGTTATAACTTGAATTGATTTGTCCTTAAAATATTGGATTTTCATATGTGATTGTTACTCACATGACCACCGTACAAAGTTATGCAGTTATCACTTCTTATAACGTTCTATGACATCCTGGATGAGCAAAAGTCGTGTCCATGCAAGGAATACACAAACATAGTTGATTTCCTTACAACTCTGGTTAGAAGAATGCTAAGGAAAATGAAGAATCAACCCCTTCTATTCGTGGAAGTTCTGTTTTGGAAGTCCAAGGCAGAATGCCATTACATAAATGCTGAATATCTAATGCATGAGCTTGGCAACATGAGGAAAGGCAATGCTGGTTTGGGCAGCATTTCAGCAAATGAAGAATTTGGATGGTCACGAGCACAGGACTGGGTACCTAGAAGCATAGCAGACGCGCTGGGTGAAGATGAAGCAGATGTTGTGATCTCTCATGAGCTAGGGTATTAGAAACTTCTTTTTCTCCTTACATTATTTTTATTTCACGAGCCAGGGTCTTAGAAGCCGTTTTAGTCCTAGGAAGTAAGATTTGCTTAACAACTTGATATCTGATATCTTTTGGCTTGCCTCTTCTGTTCCTTAATTGGAAGGCTGGAAAACCGCTTTTGGTGCTTCAGCATGATGATTTAACTAGAAAACACCATCAAGCTTTGATCATTTTTAGGAACCCATGGAACGTCGTGACTGTACAGTGTAAAATTGTTTCCTCATGGTGACGTGGTCCTCGTACAAAATAAAGGGCCCAACAGAAGTTAAATGTCTTGGCATTTCACGAGATGTCTAGAGGTCTTTGATGTACTGGAAAGGCGAAGATTGCTCAGTGTCTTGGGAATGAAAAGTAAATCAATATCTTCCATTTCTGCATATATGGCGGATACTTGTTAAATCAATATCTTCCATTTCTGCATATATGGCGGATACTTATTAACATTATGATATGGATGCTATTTTATAGACCCTTTTGAACGTTTATTTTCATCAAGGATTTTTTGATTTTCCTTATTTTTATTTTCCTGGTGCAGTGAAGGAGATGCAACTGAACATGAACCCGAAAGAGTTATAAAAGGAAAGAGAAGACTTGTTCTCACAGATGAGTTGGAGACAAGAATAAAAGATCTCTATGATAAGTAAGTATCACATCTGTGATAGGTTCCAACAAACAGGTAAGGGAAAATAGGTATTTTGCTATTGATTTCTATAAACCGAATACAGATAGTCTGGTTTCGAGGACCAGCAACCTCCCGCCTAGGGCTCAAATCACTCACAATATACTCAATCGATACCGTCTCCTCATGCCTATGGGTTATTTATACTATGAATCTGTTATTTCTAACAGATTCGGTTAGCTGACGATTGTCAGCTACCCTCCCGTACTAACATCATATAAGTATATTTATATATATATATTTTTCTATATATGTAAATTCATTGCAAATTCATTGCTGAGTTGCTGGTTCTACCAAAAAAATGATTAGATATTTTATCAACAAAAACTCAAAAACTAGCACATGAAGTGATAATATCACATGAAAAAATGTAAAGGTAAACATAAGCTTCATTGTCAGAAAAGAGTCCCTCCAGATCCAACAGCACTTTACAAATAAATTAGCTCAAAAAATACAGCTAAAGTACCTCTTTACAGCTGCCACTGCAAAACCAACAATTAGAGAGAACTTCAATAACATGTCCTTGCTGGCATGTGCCATGATCTGTGATTATTATTAAAAAGAAAGGAAAAAAAAGACTGAAAAGAATTAGACGATCATGGATACAGTAAATGAAATGAAGAGACAATCAGTTGCATCAGTATTAAAAAAAAGATGAAGAAGCACAGTAATTATGAGTTATAAAGAAGTTTCCATAAATATAAATATTATAAGGACTTCAACTATGGCAAGACATAACTTCCAAAAACCCATACAGAAGTTGGATATCCATAATAAAGAGGACTTTAAAGCTGTCAGACTATTGAAGAAATTTGTTCAAGCAAAAGAACAAGTAATAGAATATAGGTCTGCAGGCAAATTACATTTCTGCTCGCACTGCATACATTTGAATGCATTAGATGAACCCAAAATTTCTTTATCAATAACCAAATCTCCGCATGTCTGACAGGTGCAGCTTGGGCAATACCAACTGCCTTCAGGGAGCTCCTGAAGTTTAAAATAAAAACCAAGAAAGAGAAAAGGTTAATCTGAATGTGGACATCTGAGAATGTTAGATAATACCACATTTCAAGACTTGATCATACATTCAGGCAAAACAGCAGATTTAAGATGGAAAAATATGTAGGTAAACTTTGTCAATAATAGAGAATATGGAGTAACAAGGAACAAGCCTTCCATGAAACAAAGGACAGACATGAGAACTAAAGAAGTATTCATGAATGATACTTTACCTTCTGTAAAAGACACAAGAAAACTAGTTTCCACAGTGTTGAAACACAAAACATTAACTAGCATTAACTCTGAATTACCGGAGGTAACAAAAAGCCATGCACAAATAACAAAGCAATTCTCCACATAATAAGCCTTTTTATAAATATAAACTACCCAAATCTTAAAGGAGGTACAATCAAGAATAAGGAAAATCATGAAACATCTGATTACAATTGAGGTTTTAGATCACTTGAGGACAGACACTCCAAAATCATGCGTGATTCTAGAATTCAGTGGTTTAATATTATCAAATGTACATTCCACAAAGACTAGTCATTTTTTTTACAAGATAGTTAAGACGCAGTAGGAAAAAATGCAATGTACCAAGATATGATTTCCAACTATTCCCATTTTCAAAATTTTCATCCTCCATGTGCAAGTGCAAGTATAGTGACAATAAACTATACTGTCTGACGCTCATGGTGATGAATCCAAATAGGAAAGAACATAAGCATTTTTTATTAACAAATTATTTTTTTGCCGGAATACTTAGAAATAAAATTGGTAAATATACCTTAAAAACTCAAGAATTGGATATTGGATATATTTTCCTACAATGTCAGATCCGAATTTTTAAATTCATTGCACGAAACATGTATAGACGTGGGATAATTCTACCTTAGGATGGAATTAGAGAACATTTAACATTCTGATATAGGCACTCCTGAGTTCAACTCTAAATCCAAATATCTGACCTCGTGAATGTATGATCTCGTTATTAATTACCTTCGCAACCACCAAGGGGAAAAGATTGAAGCTAAAGAACCATCCAAATAACTATTGATCCACTTCCTCTTTCTCACTCTTTCCCTTTAATAACATCCTCATTTTGTTTCTAAATTAAGAAATCTAAAAGAAGAAGTATTTGCAATCTACATAGAAAATGTACGCACTTGAAAAGTAAAATAGATGGAAATTGACTATCAGTGACAGAGGAAGGACATAGATTGGTAAAATAGAAAAACCTTTAATCTAGTCACTGTCCATTTCGAAATTAAAAGTATCTGGTGGTTATTTAAGCACTCAATATATAGAATAATTTTTAGAAATCTTTTCTTATCTATATGTAGGGCATGCTGGGCATATTTCCCCTATTATTCCACTTCATTTTCAAACAAGCCCATGCTTATAGTACCTAATATGAAAATGGTAGCAATACCCAATATTTAAGAGAATAGATGCTCCATAGAGAAACAGATCAGTCTTCTTAAAGCTGCTACAAAATTTGAAAATGAATATAACTAACATCTACTTCGAGAGAAACTCAAATAAAGAAATAGAAGACACTGACAAACAAAAAGGTAAGAAAATGATGGTCAGAAAAAAATTCTGATTATACAGGAAAGACAAGTATGAGATATGAAAAGGACTGTACAAGAAGTAAATGACGAACCTTTGTAGATAAGCAAGATTGGTGGAATGTTGAGGGACAGTTATCACAGCATATTAACTCGCCTCCATCACCGCAGCGTCCACATGAATCATCATTTCGATCATCTTCATCTATTCTCACAACTTGATTCACAGTTTTCCTTATCTTATATTCAGCTGACCAAGCTTGTAGTTGACATAGGGTAAAGGGCTTTCCAGATTCCATAAATAGATTTAAACATGGGCGATCTAGGTTGAACCCAGCATGAGTCTTAAATTTTGATAGTGAAAGCAGCGTACTGCAGCACTTACAAATAATGCCATCACTGGTAATCAGACCATCTTTGCTCACAACATCATCCTTGGGGTTCCTGTATTGGATAACATCATTCAGAGATACAACGCCTGTATGAATCAGCCACAACAACACTGTTCGACCTGCCACTGACCACTTATCATCCCAGTAATATTTCCCTCCTTTTGCCAGATTTTTTGGTAGCAACCTGCAGGTACCCTTATGGTTCTTGTGCTTTCTTTTTGCTCTAAATTTGCTGGACTTCTTCGTCATTCTGATGGAACCTGGGATGAAATCTTTGTTTTTAATGAAAGCAGACACCAATAACTCATCATCTTCAATCAGGCAGCTACCAGGTTTTATCTGTTCAATATTAGGTCGATCACTACTATGAATCTTATTCTTAAAACTTGAACTTTTTTCATGCAGGTAGTCATCAGGTGAGGACAAGTTTTTGCAGCTACGTCCAATTCTTCCATTGGCAACAAGGCTCTCCATAAACTCTCCAGATTCCAGTCCATTATTATGGGCATCAGTATTGTTGCTTTTGCAAAACATGGTTGATTTTATTTCAGAAATTTTTTTGGACTTCCTGCGCATCTTCTTCAAAGCAGTATCAGCACTTGCCTTCATTTCAAATGATGAAGTTTGAATGCACTGTCCTAGATCTTCTTCAGCCAGCTCAGATTGCACTGGGATTCCTGGAGTTAAAAAGTGACTTGAAGTAGGCTCATCTTGTTTACCATCATTTAGATTGACTAACTCACTTTCCTCGTGTGGAGAAACAGATTCAGACCTCCCAAAAATACCAACATTTTGATCAGTTCTGATATCATTAAGGTGCTGATTACCACATAAGTGAGTATAAATATTATTTGAACCACATGCTTCCGAGGAAGCCATATCCAGACTTCTTTTGTTCTTGGTCATTGTGGATGAGTTTTTTGTCAACCCATTGGTGGTATCAATCAAATTCCGACCTTCTTCACTGGTTAATTTATTTAGGCTACTTGTCACCATCCCATTTATTTGCTCAACATCACCTGAGAAAATCTTTTCTCCAGATATTTCATTCCCAGCATGGTAGTCTGTCGTAGAAGCTGTGCATGCGCTTTTAGGAGTTGCAGCATGCCAAGTCAATGATATTTCTTGAGTAGATTGGTTTATCAGATCATCCTCAGTTTTCAGAGTCACACCAGTATCATTTTCCACATTCTCAACAGTCACTAGGATAGGTGAAGTTTTCACTGCATCTCCTTTTCTCAGCAGACCAACCTTTTTCTCAATGAACACGACATTCACAAAGGGATCTAAGAGACTCCACTGATGAGCCAATGCATTGGCAAGATTTGAATGATCCAATTCTTTCTCAATGTTCCTCAATGCATCCAAGAGGTCAGTCCGAAGCTGGTTAAGGCTAGTCCATTTTTTGCCATTGTCTTCCTGCTTCAAATTGTATGTATTAGCATGCAACATATGACCACACATCCTCCAAACTCTAGGAAATTCACGATAAAACCTTCCCCAAGGTGATTTGTAAACAGACTCCATATATTTTCTACAAGTTCTATGCTGTTTTTCAACTTTCCAGCCTGCAGCCTCAAGTAATCGTTTGACATGCCTCTGGAGGAAAGTACGTATATCTTTCTTGGAATCTGTCTCTGCAGTGTTTTCAAGGAAAAGCCAGTTCGCAAAGCTTTCTTCAGAAATAGGCGAAGTAACAGCTTTGCCAACTATCACTTCCTTGCTAGTGTTAACATCTGACTTTCGAATTATGTAGTTCAAAAGAGTGGTGTCATGTCCATGTGAATTTCTGTCTGTCTCAGCATGTTGCCTTAAGAGATAGCAACTAGATGTAATACCCCTACAGGATGATTCAACCACATGTAACATTTTCTTCTGGCCTGTATTATCTGCATCAGCAACAATTACAGAAGGTACAATCTCTTCAGGTGAAATGGAAGCCCATTCCAAAGCATCAAATTCGGAGCTAAATAGCACATCAATGGAAAGCCTCCTTCGCTTGACTTTCTTATTCTGGTCATCTCCCTCCAGCAAGCTAAACCTTTCCAGAGAGAAAAAAGAATAAGCCCCAGCATAATTCCCGGTAACATCAGAGTCCTCTACCAATAAACTTTTTGAGGATGATTGGCTTGTTATGACTGAATTTTCACCATTAGAATAGAGTGACGCATCTGCAATCCTATTACACTCATACTTGACGTCAGACAATCCAGTGGCAAGACAATTGCCACTTGTACCACCAATATCTTTCCCGAAAAAGATCTCAGAAAAAATACGATGCTCATGATTTGACCCCTCAAATCCGTCGGCAGACATATGCTCAACCATTGAGCTGAGCATCACTCCTAACCAGCTGGATTCCCAAAGCTTTTACCCCTTGCCATATAACTGAAGCAAACACAAAAGGTGCACATCAGAATGATGTCAGATATCTGCATATCGATTCATCAATGAATGGGCTATATTTTTCAAGTAAATGCATGCTTAAGCATGACCAAGAGAACAAAGATTTGCTGCTAGTTCCTAGAGAGGCAAATTTACTGCATGCATATAAACTGATTGGTTTTGGGAAAAAGTATGACAAATATCTAGGCAAGACCTAAAATTTTGCTAATGCATGGGAAGAAAGGTGAGAAAATGAATTAGCAAGCGAAAAAAGTTCCCCGATGAAAAGTTAAATTTAACAAAATAACGTCTTCACAAGTGTCATTATGTCTTCTTTACAAGTAGAAAGTTTATTCATAGTTGAAGAGGTACACTTCTCAGCAAGTTGCGACTTTGTCTATCTGCTATAAACCTCATTTGCACCACTAATATAATGCAAGCATTCACCATTATCTCAAAGCTATAAAAAAGTTATTTGTCAGACTATGAAAGTTTTTCAACTTTTTCATAGCAAAAGATTTTTAACGTATTTTCAATCACTGGTCTTATACCTGCACCTTCAACTATTTTCAGGGAAGTAAAAACATAACATCTTGGGATGAACTCTCAATCAATAATTTGACTACTCATTTCACGTAGCATCTTGAGATGACACTCAATCAACAATTTGACTACTCATTTCTTGTCAAACAAAAGATAAGAAGAAAGTAACTTGAGACATTTCTACCATAAATATTAAGGAAAGGACAGAGAAGGACAGAAAAAATGAAGGGATTCTTCATTATAATCTTCAAAATAAGAAGAGAAAAAAGAGTAGGAACAACCACTATGACATTTATAACTTTTGTTTCCTTCGTTTGGAATGCTATATTAGGAAACTTTGAAACAAGTCCATGCACGTGTTACGCAATTTCACAACTTTTGAACATTGCATGCAAAAGATAAGTAAACTATTGCATGCTACCAAAGCCAGGTAATCGCCTTTTTGAGCTTACTACGTGGCAGCAATGCTGCATTAATCAGCTACTACACACTAATCCTTGTCATAAAGTAACACTAGTTGACAATGTTCCAAAATGTCAGCCAAGTAATAAGGAACATTCCGGATTCCAACCACTGAATACAGTATCCAGGGCAATTTCCCCAGAAGTAGTATCTTTACATAAAATCTAGTGTTAATGCCACTGATGGACTCCATTAAATCTTCACACTCTAAAACCTTACGAGATCTCCAACCTCAAGAATTGTTAGCTAGTCATTTACCTAATCAATCTCCAGTTTATTAATTGGTTTTGCTCTTTTAGCATTTGTACTTAACACTCACTTGAGTCACCTCACAATTTGATTCAAAAGTCTGTGTGAAGGGGAAAACGAAGGGAAAAGCACTTCCATCAATAAATTTTCATAATATTATGGAATGAATCTTTTGCCATGTCATTCCAATATACCTTCTCTTTTATATGTTAGCAGAACTATCATTATTCAACAAAAAAGATCCGTAAATATTCAACAAAAGAGTTTCAAGAAAAGCAAATTTTTTAACAATTTGAAAACTGGTCCTTGAGATCATACTCTTCAATGACTCGATATGCAAAAGCATGGCTAGAACGAGAAAAGCAAAGTCTGAACGGATAGTTAAAGGATACAGTTCTCTTCTAGGCTATAATACACAGAAAGGAAGGCAAGGATAGGTATAAAATTTTAAAAAAATACAATCCTTTCACTTTCATCCTTAAAATCCCCACTGCATTCAATACCTCGTAACTGTTATACATAATCTAACCATTGAAGACTCTAATACTTGCCAAAAAAGCTGACAAGCATTGTTCTGGAAGACATCAAGATCAGACCAAAGCAATTAGCGACCATGGCAAAGAGAGGGCCAAATCTTACCACAGAAATGGAAAATCGTTCATGCATTAGCACAAATGAAAGCCACGAAAAAACACAAAGAAAACAAAAGCAAGAAACCCATAAACAAAAACCCCAAATTTACAGACAATCTGCATACAAAAGCGAGAAAGGAAGAGAAAATCCACCTAAATATGAACACGGCAAAAAGCACCGAAAGTTTAGATCAAGTAAACCCCCCACATCAATAAACTCTCGACCCACATTTCGATTTTCACATTCTAATCAAATAGTGATGAAACAGAAGAGGGCCTTGAAATGCATGTTTTCAGCAACATGCAAAGAGGATCAAAACACGGAACTTCACTAGAATTAAGGACACAACAGAAGTAGTGGGTTAAGCTCAAAATTGAGTACAGACAGATAAGAAGAGAGAACCGTAGAGCGAGTACACTAAACAGGAGGTATTTGGTTAGCTCATAAAAGTTCAAAACAGACTATTATTAAGAGAGGGAGTTTAGAGAGAGAGTCCAAACCCAAAACACATCTCTCTCCTACAAAACATATGGCAATGGCATAGCATGTACGCCGTTATCTCTCTAAAACAACCATGTGAGAGTGAGTGAGCGAGTTAATGTCGTGCTCTTCCTCTCTTTTTCCCTTCCTTTCTCCCTCTACAGCCGACCCTTTTGTCCTTTTGTATGTTTTTCCCTCCTCCTTTTCCACTCTTTCAATTTGCTTGTCTTTTGTCTTTTAGTATTCCAATTTTCACAATTTTCTTTAGATCAGACACCCTACGGCTACACTTACACTGTCCGATGATTAGACGATGCTGGGTTTTCTTTTCCGCGACTGGGATGGATACTTCTTACTACAACGTATTTTCGAATTCATTCAAGTTGCAAAAAAAAAAAACCATTTTTCCTAAAAGATAGAAAACTTAATTGACGGTAAAAACCACCTAATCCCGTTCAGCAGATGTCATTGGTATATGTACAGTTACAATAGCTAAGCATGTTAGGGATGCTAATTATCTTTTCTAACTAAGTTGATTTTACAAAGACTTTTGTTACAACTTACAACTGAACCAGATTTATTGGTGGCTGGTTGGACTTCGATCTTATCTCTCATATTTCCTCTAGCATATTTATTGTCTACTCTGCTTTGGACTACGTTACTTTCCGTATTTCCATTAAAGAAAAAGGAGTTCATAAAGTGCCTTTGTCAACAAATCATGCGTGTACCCAAGAAGAAAATCTGGGCCAAGAATGGATTCTTTCTTCTTGGGATGTTGTTTCTCTCAAGTTCATTAGGTAAACTGTAAAAGAAGAATCGGTTTTTCCTTACTGGGACGGAGAAGAACAGAAAATATATACGTAAGGGTAAACCAATATGCGGCAAGACGATGATGAGAATAACAAATTTGAAAATAACTTCGACGAAGACGTATGAAAAATGAAAATAACTACGTGCCATATTTCCCTCACTCCTCATTTATTCCTGTCTTTCTCATATTTTTAATTCAGGGTTTGTTTAATGATAAATTTAAAAATAAAATAAGAATTTAGAATGGAACTTAAAAATCAATATCAAAACCAAAACTTGAGGAATTCACGAATCATGTCACTAACGACTTGAAACGGGCCATAATAATGAGCCTGGGCCCATTACAAGGAATAGAAGATGAGTCCAGCGTCCGCTGCATGTCTAATCGGATCAGATTTCCGGTCCAACTTAACTTTGTTCAACACAAAATCATCGTCGTTTACTTACAAAAATTCAACTAATTAAAAGTTTTCTTGGGGCTAAAAATTCACAGCTGCTCCTATGTATAGATGCCGGACCATATACTTTCAGTTATAGTGAGTTAAATTGTATGGATGGTGCATTGAGGGAGAACCGTAAGTATATATGTATATAGATATACAGATATGTCTTTCGACTTTGAAACCGAACACTTACCTTTTTTGTTCATTTATAAAAAACGATAATGAATTAGTTTGAATTAATGCAGGAACTTGTTTTTTGCGGAGTTTCAATTTTCGGGACCAGGGGCCTCTGCTCCTAATACAAGAGCTCCATTCACCGAGCAGCTTACTGAAGAACAAGTGAAACCATTCATTACTCTTGGCTTTATTGAGGGTTCCAAGTGACTGCTTCCTCCTCCAAAGGTGTAGAACTGGCTAATCATTTTCATGGAAGGAATAGCAATGCTAAATCGGCAAGAGCAATAACGTGCTTTTTGATATACACAGTCAATGCTAAGACTCAGAATTTCCTACTTTCAACAATAAATATCTGAGAATGTTGAGAATCAAAAAGATACAATAGAGAGATTGCATCGTTTTATAAGCTTCGAGCATTTCCAAAACGACATTCTATCTCCACTCTCCAACATAAAATCGAAAACTAACCAAAATAATTTTTTAAGATAAAAACCTTCAAAATATAACAACATAAAATGTCAGCAAACTCAAACTTTCGATAACTACAATAGACTTCATCATTTGATGAATCATAAGTGACCATAAGAGAGTGATTCTTTCCTACAGGAATAATCTCATATTTTGTAATTGTACTATTTTCACCCCAACGGCGAAAACTTAAATCATTAGAATTACTCCATTGACCTTAAAAACATTTAAGAGTACTTACATTAGTTCTAAAATTAGCTTTCAACTCATCAAATCAACGATCATCAATAAATCTTTGAAAGTGATTAAAAAATTGTAAAAAATTATGTTGATAACTCACGTACCTTTTTATAATGCTATTCATGCTCTCACTTCTTTGCATGGTGGTCATGTTTACACAAAACATTTGACGTCCATAAACCAAAGGTCATTTTTCCTTTATATAAAACATATCATGTTTCCTTTATATGAAACATACTTTTCAACCAATCATTATCTTGATGTTCATATTTTTGCAGCATCTCATTCTATGCATTGAAAAATTCTTTTTCTTCTTCAAAGTCATATATGCATGAGCTAAAATTCCACTAAAAATCTTTAAACTAAGAAAAACACCACTTAAATAGATTATGATGTTTTAATAAATGTACCGAATAAAAAGTTGATGATGAGTTTCAGGCCATCTTGAAGCTAATGCTTTTGCCATCGCCGTATCTTGATCAATAAGAATAGTTATAGGCTTTTTTTCAGACATGACTCTAGCAAATATATCGAACAACTACTCAAATGTAAGAGCAATCTCATCATACAGTAGTGCAACACTAAAAACTACAGTTTGCTTATGATGGTTTACACCTACAAACAAAGCAAGTGACGACCCTCACCATTTTTATTGTAAATAATATCAAAGTAAAGATTATCACCAAAATCTAATTAATCATTCATAATCTTTGTGCCTGACCAAAATATATTAGTTATTAAATCATGATCATCAACCTGAATTGCATAAAAGAAATTAGGATTTTCAAATTGCATTTTACGCAAATATTCTAACACACCACCTGTATCCCCCTTTTTCATATCTCTTGTTCTTTTGGATCTTAAATAGTTCTTGTAATTTTTTGAAATAAAGCCAAGATTATCTCTCCCACTTGCTTGTCTCACCATAAGATCATGAGATACTTTTGGTGGAATTCTCATATCTTTATGTGACTTCTATATAAATGCGTTTTATTAAGACTTAAAAGATAGTGATTGTGATCCTCAACAAATTGAATCACTTGAAACTTTCCATGTTTCACCATAACTTTCATTATTGCCTCACAACCAATTCTTATTTCTGCACGTGGAGCTCTTACATACACATCTTTTTTGTCAGGCATCCTTTTACCTTCAACATTACAACAGAAAAGCCTGTTAATCAACTTACTAGATTTATCTTTGTGACTTTTGTTCCTTCTTATTCCAAAGCTGACATGTTTGACATGCATTAAATAATATTGATAAGTTTGTTCTTTCGCCTCAAACTTCATGTCAAATTTCGATATTAATTCTCTTGGAACAAATGAGTGGTCTTTGTTCAAATTCTTCTCAGAATTTGGATGCATCAAATCAGTTGACTCGATATTACTGCTTGGCTCTCATTGCCATTGTCAATTTCATCACTCTTATGTTGCCCCTTCTCAAGTTCATATTCTAATCGATGATATGGAGTACATCTACCTTCTACCATTTTGTTTAATACTAAATTCGATATATGTCAAATTCACAAACGAAGCACCATTATAACTTTGTTTTCTGATAAAATTATTAACAAAAACTCACGAAAAAGGGGGAAAATATTCCGGTTGATTTGTATGCATAAGAGACAAATATTACTTAGTAAAAGAATACAATGCAAAATGTTAGCTTCCCAACAGTTCAATAAATATAAAATACAAAACCACATTTTTTCCTTTATGCATTCCATGAACTGAACTCTACATCAACAAAAAACCCCATAAATGAAAGTGTTGAGAAATATAAAAGAGAGATTTCATTGGGAGTAGCTTCTCAAGATTGGCAAGATGTTGCTTGTTCAATTCATACGAAATAGGGTTTACAAATTGTGAAGTTAGTAAAGATGACGAAGAACATCTGATATGAGGGTTCAATTGTTTACATTTGAAATTGTTATGTCCCGCCTGAAAAGGGTTTAGGTTTTGTGTCAGAAGGGCTGAGCTGATCATGATCGTGTTGAAGTTTGAACCTTTTCGATTAAAACTTAGGGCTAGGTAAGTGGGCAATAGCGAGAATGAATATGAAGATGATGAGAAAGAGATGGGGGATTGAGAGAGAGAAGATAGAAAGCTGAGATTGAGAGAGAAAAGAGACCTTGGTGGAGTACAAGAACTACAAGACAACAACTACTTTAAGTGGCTTGGCTTGGCTTAACTTGAAACTTGGCTAGTTAATTTTAAACAGCAAACATCAGCTGTGAATTTTTAGCCCAAGAAAACCTTTGTCAATTGTGAATTAACCACGACATTTTTAAGCTGAGACAAAGGTAGACAGACTAATATTAGACAGAAGATCCAACTCCCTAATCATCATAACTTAAAATTGGGTACTTAATTTTAGTCGGATTTATAATGAATATAATTAGAAAGGAAATAAATACGACTTCTATTTTATGAGAATATAAAAATACTCATTTAAATATAACATATTGTATAACTTTATTTGTTGTTGTTGATTATAAAATGTTAAATCACAAAGCAATGGCTGGTTGCAATTTTTATTGTTTTGATATTAATATTAGTATTCAACACGTAAGTTTCTCTGTGTTGCTCTCCCTCTTTCTTGGTGTTCTCACTCTCTCATCCTTCTCCGCAGTCACCTCGTTTCGGATATGGTTCTTAATTAATCAGTCTTTTATGCTTTGGTGTTTTATGGGTTATGTGGGTTTTTTGAAATTTTTGTTCTTTATAATTTTTTGCTTTTGATATTAGCTTCTTTGTTTGATTTAATGTTTAATTCTTTCTGGGTTTTAGTATGTTGATCTATTTGCATATGATATTGTTAGATTTATGTCAAGATTGAAATTTTTATGCTTAATGATCTTATGGTTTCAGACGTTTGTGATTCTACATTTTTTTTAGGTTTTCTTGTTTTTGTATGATTCAAAGTCGAGTTCTTTGATGCGTTATTACTCTCTTACAATCTAGATATTGGTATTTTTCTAAAGATAAAGAGATGATATATTTCGTTATATTTTAATTTTAAAATATTTTTTAAAAGTCAAGTTATATTTTATTTTTATTTATTTATGTATTTATTGTAATTTTATTTATATAATGATTTAGCGTGTTAGTTTTACTTATTTACTATTTTAACCTGCATCACTTTTTTATTGTCACGTCTGCATATGAGTCTACCGGAAACAGCCTCTCTATTATGTAAGGGTAAGGTTGTGTACTATTAGACCTCCTCAGACTCCGCTTTATTGCAGGACTTCAGACTGAGTGTGATGATGATGATAATAATAATGATATTGTACAATAACTACACGCGCTATCCTCCATTTCACTCCCTTGAATCGAAACTCACTCCTCCACTTAATGCTTACCACAACTCACCAATCCTTCGTCAAACCAACGACGACGACGGCTACCTGTTCCAAGAAGGTAAAAGAAGAAAAAACCTCAATGCACTACAGATGGAGCATGTTATCACTGTCGACTTGAGGAAACCTTGTTGCATGCAGTGCGAGACTATGTCAAAGCCCGCCAAGTGTGGATTGTCTTCCCTCCTCATATGGTTTCAGCTGACTTTTTCAGTCAGCTGAATCGGGACTGGCTCTTCCAAAATCTCAACCAGCACCATCAAGTCCTTGGGCACGATTGGTCGACCCGATCTGACATTACCTGTTGGTTCCTTTGGCAATTGAGGAACAAATCCCTATTTGATGATCACTTTACTTGGCTTTCCTCACCTAGTTCCCTTATTTTGTCTTATGTAGGTCTCCTTCACAATTCAGCCGGATGGCATAGTCGAGCTGTTATTACCGGTTATCGCCCTTGACAGGAGCATCTCATCGGCTGGTATAAACCGCCTACTGGATGGATCAAGCTTAATACTGACGGAGCTTGTCAACGGTCCTCATTCACAGCCACCGCAGGAGGCCTTCTACGAGACAATGCAGGACACTGGCTTGGAGGGTTCTTCCAAAATATTGGCTGGTGCTTTTCGGTGAATGCGGAACTCTGGGGTGTATTCACAGGGCTTACATTTGTGTGAAATTTGGGCCATCGACGGATTGAACTTGAGGTAGATTCCAAAGCAGTGTTCGATATTCTATCCTCCTCAGACTGCAGATCACAGACTCTCAATCCCATCGTCCAGAGTATCAACGAGTTGTTCACAAAGAACTGAACTGTTACTCATTGCCATATTTATCGAGAGACCAACAGATGTGCCGATTGGCTAGCCAAATATGCCAACAATTTTGCAATCGGCGTCACTTACTTTACTACAAGACCCATTGGGTGCCACATAATCCGGTTAAAGGATTTGTCGGGAAGATGTTTCCCAGACTTCACGTGTAATTGTTTCGTTTGCCCAATTAAAACAAAAAAACCTCAAACTTGCACTTGTTCTGTTCTCTTTGTTTTACGGAGGTAATTAATTTGACGCAGCAACCGAAGAACATATGATAAGAAGTAAACATTTGACAGAAGTTTAATCCTAACAGTGACATAGGATTTTCCTTAAGCATTAAGCAAATAGATCCTACTCAGAAAGTCTTCCACATAATCTGTACAATAACCGCACAAGAAATACCTTCCCCGTTAGATTCCAAGAGAGCTCAAATGAGATAAACAAAACATTAAATAAAAAAATTGGCACACCCCATGCCGCACTCAGACAGAGACAGGTTCTTTGTATAATTTCTTTTTGGAGAATTACCCTTCTCACACCTCATGTTTAACACCTCAACCAGTCTGGGAAGAACAAAACAATGAGCAAAATGGTAAAAAATAGGCCACAACTGGGGTTTATTATATAGTGATTTTTTTAAGAGCTTAATTAATTTCACACAGCAACCGGAAAACAATTCCTGCTGGGTCTCTATATAAGTAGTATGGTAAGAAGTAAACGTTTGACAGAAGAAGGTTGATCTTAACAGTGACATCCTTGATTAGATCGTCCCTGAGAGAAATGTCTATACGGCAAGGCAGATGGGTCAAGGTTTGGTCTTCCTCTTCTTTCTTTCTAATGTTCTTCCTTCTAGGTATATGCGTTTCTCTATTTTCAAAACAGAAATCTGTGTTCTTTCTTATGATTCCTGTTGAGTTTCATGTAACCTGAAAATCTTCTTACAATTTAATAACAAGAACCCCATCTGTTTTTGGATTTATCAGCTTGATCAGAGAGGACAAGGGCCTGGAGCGAGAAGCTCGCACGCCATAACCATAGTAGGAAACAAAGCCTATGCCTTCGGTGGCGAGTTCAGCCCCCGAGTCCCGGTTGACAACAAGCTGCATGTCTTTGATCTCGAGACCCAAACTTGGTACGTTGCAGAAGCCACCGGAGACATCCCTCCGCCGCGCGTAGGAGTAACGATGGCCGCGGTTGGCCAAACCATCTACGTCTTTGGTGGGAGGGACGCGACGCATAAGGAGCTCAATGAGCTCTATTCTTTTGACACTTCTACTAACAACTGGACTTTACTGACCAGTGGCGACGCCAGTCCTCCTCACCGGAGCTACCATTCAACAACGTCCGATGATAGACACGTGTACATATTTGGAGGGTGCGGTGTCGCCGGGCGGTTGAACGATCTATGGGCCTTTGATGTGGTGAAGGGAGAGTGGATCAAGTACTGCTCACCGGGAGATAACTTGAAGGGGAGAGGTGGAGCTGGACTAGCTGTAGCGCGTGGGAAGATATGGATAGTGTATGGCTTCTCGGGTATTGAGATGGATGATGTGCATTGTTTTGACTTGGCCCACGAGAAGTGGGCTGAGCTAGAGACTACTGGTGAGAAACCGACTGCGAGAAGTGTGTTTTCGACGGTGATGATTGGCAAGCATATAATAATATATGGTGGGGAGGTGGACCCTAGTGATTTGGGACACCTGGGTGCGGGAAAATTCACCAGTGATGCTTATGCGCTGGACACTGAGACTCGGGAGTGGAAGCGGTTGGATGATGTGTCAGAGAGGGGCCACCATCCTGGGCCTCGTGGGTGGTGTGCTTTCGCCGCCGGTTGCGTGAACGGAGAGGAGGGGCTTCTGGTGTTCGGTGGCAACTCTCCCAGTAACGATAGGCTTGATGACATCTTCTTTTTCACACCTTGTTTGGATGCAACTGAGGATTAGCGCCTTTCGTGGTGATTACTGTGAATTGTGGTGCGTGCGCGCTTCTATTACGGTTGTGAATTGTGGTGTGTTTGTGTGTGCGCTTCTGTTACGGCAAATGTGAAATCGATAATAATGTAACGGATTTTGTTTTTATTTCGTACTTTTTTTCAATTTTTGTTTTCTACTTTTATAATTAAAATTTATATATTTTGAAGATATTTTAAATTTTAATTAAATTTATTTATCTTAATTATAAAAACTAAATAAAATTATCAAGTAAATTAAAAAAAGTGTAAAAATGGAAAAGAAACAAAGATGAGTAAGAATGAATCTTGTGGAGTTTAACATTTGAAATTTCTGGAACATTTCATCTCTTCCTCGTATTTAAAATTTAAGGTTTTTTAATGATAAATTGAAAAAATAAAACAAGAAAAATACAAAAATCGAAGAATAAGGGCATATTTAAATAAAATGCTTTTTGTTAATATTAATTAATTAATTATATAAAGTGTTACTTATATTGAAGATGGTCTTGTAACCTTAGGTAATTAATGAGTTAATTCATGAATCATGACACTGATGGCTTGAGTTCCATGCATGATTCAAATACCGAAGAACAAGATCGAAATAAGATAAGTTGGATTTAAATGTTAAATAAAGTCCGGACAAACGGGCCATAATCATGAGCCCAGACCAATTACAGGGAAGAGAAGTTGAGTCCAGCGTCCGCCGCACCTCTATGCTAGCTGCGGCCGAGGGCTATGGGAACCCCCCTCTCTATTCGGTAACACTCCAGAATCATCATAACTTGGAATAAATAAATAAGGCAAAACAAAAAGATGATGCTATTACATTTACACCACGTCACTCCACGCCCTCTCCTCCAGTTCTCTCCCTCCAAACTCACTCCTCTGCTTACCACTACTCGCCGATCCTTTTCTGTCAGACCAACGGCGACGATGGCTTCATCTTCTAAGAAGGTAAAAAAAAAAAGAAAAGGCTTCTAACTTTCACCTGTTCTCTTTGTTTCACTGAGTTCGTTTTTGTTACTACTGCTATTATTGTTGTTAGGTTCTGGTGCCCATTGCCAACGGGACCGAGCCCATGGAGGCGGTCATTATTATTGATGTTCTCCGGAGAGCCGGCGCTGATGTCACTGTTACATCTGTCGAGAAGGAGCTTCGTGTTGATGCCTGCCACGGCATTAAGATCGTCGCCGATGCTCTCATTTCCGATTTCGCCAACAATGCCGTTTTTGATCTCATCGCTCTTCCTGTATCTCTTCTCTCTCCTCTCTTAACATTTGCGTAGTAGGCACCAGACTAAACCGGGAGTTGATCCCTTTATATGACTTGATTGAAGGTTGTGCTGTTCTTTTTTTAAATAGGGAGGCATGCCAGGTGCTACCAATCTGAAAAATTGTGGAGCTTTGGAGAGGTTAGTTAAGAATCAGGCTGCAGAAGGTCGGCTTTACGCTGCAGTCTGTGCTTCTCCAGCAGTTGCTCTCGGTTCATGGAATCTGCTAAAGGGATTGAAAGTAGATAACTGTTTCTTACTCTCTCTCTCTCTCTCTCTCACACACACACACACACAAACGCACGCGGGATTTGTCATAACATACAGTCAAACTGGGTGAAATAATTGCTTGTTTTGTTTTTATATTGGCAGGCAACTTGCTATCCATCATTTATGGAGCAGTTGCAATCTTGCGCAACTCCTGTTGAGTCGAGAGTGCAGCAGGATGGAATAGTTGTTACAAGTCGTGGACCTGGTACTACCATGGAGTTTGCTGTTGCATTAGTTGAGCAGTTGTACGGAAAAGATGTTGCACATGGAGTTTCAGGGCCTTTGGTACTTGCTTCCTCTAAATTATTCTATTTTCTTGATTATATAAAATTAAAAATTGCGTATGCATTGAATTTTTTTGTGGCATGTCATGTCATGTCTAGAATTTAATGGAGAAGCTTGTGGAAAGTTATCTGTACGGCATAAATGGGTTATAAAGAAATTCATTTAGTATCATTTCCAACATTATTTGGTTGAAATTGTATGTACTGTTCTGTTTGAGAGAAATTTAGAATGGACTGAAGCCTGTGGATAGATTATGGACTTTGTTTTAGTAGAGTTGCTAAGATGGAGATGGTAAAGTGCTTATTCAAAGACTGATTTGGTGGTGATGGTTAAGGATACGATTGGCATGGTTAGCTAATTATAATTTGAATTGATTTTTAATAGGTAGTTAATCTTCACAGTTGGTAGAATATTAGTTGAGCATCATATACTT
This sequence comes from Erythroxylum squamatum, assembly GCA_025629845.1. Classification (NCBI taxonomy): domain Eukaryota; kingdom Viridiplantae; phylum Streptophyta; class Magnoliopsida; order Malpighiales; family Erythroxylaceae; genus Erythroxylum; species Erythroxylum squamatum. Next base: position 40,022,648 of record JAOTBA010000205.1, read on the forward strand.
CAATTATTTATCCAGTCCATCAATATTTTTTGGCATCTCTTGACAATTTCGGGCCTCAAAATTGAAGTTAAATGCCTAGTATAAGAGATTTATAGAAGTTTCGTACTGGTCTCAGATTGCAATACAAACTCAATAGTGTGATTGTGATCCTATCCATAATGTGTTATATAGAACTAAGAGTTTATGTTTTTCTGGTCTATGATTAATTAATTGGTAGATTTCATCCATAAAATTTATTAAGGGGCGGATATGTATTACATTCTGCTGGATTTAAAGCTGAATGAATGTGAAAGGCAGCATAGAGAGGTGAAAGTCGGGTTGGTGATGTAAAAAGTATGATTTTTTTAAAAAATAAAAAGAACAGAAGGGGTTTTAAAGACTGAAAGGTGAGTAAGTAAGATAAACCAGAAGATGGTTGAAGAAATCAAAACAAACGCAGAGAGAGAGAGGATGTGCCAATACATTACTAGTTAAATCATATGTAAAAGATGATAGATATGCAACGGTATTGTTCGTAGCATTGACACTGAGGATGCATTTCTCATGCGATGAAAGCATATTGACTCCATTGAATTATACCATTTGATTACATAGTTTTTTCAAGTTTATGATTTTCAACATGCATTTTCCTATCTACTCTTACCTGGACTATAATAGTCCCCTTTTTTAATTCCTCTATGAACCTTTAAGGGCCTTTATTATAACTTTCTTTCCCAATCTTAGGATTACTTACTTCCTTCCATGATGTATGCTGTATATGTTCTGATGCTTTCTAGTGCATGTAGGTATTGTTAAGAAAAAGGAAAACCACCTAAAAAACAGGGAGAAGGGAAGAAAATGAAAAAAAGAGCTAGTCTGTTTCTTTCAAGTTTCATCTGTATTTTCTATACTTGTTCTATTGACCTGAACATGATCTAATATGGGATCAAATTGTTTGATTGTTCTGAATTGATATATTGGAAAAATGCTATGAAGACTCAGCATGGAAAACTGAATGAAATTAAAACAAGCTAAGATAGTTCAGATGGAATTGAACAATATTAAATCTGTGCTTCTTGTGTTTATTACTTCTACTGCTTCAAATCTTAATACTATATGTTTTCCCTAATTTCCCTCTCCTTATGTATTGCTTTGTATTATATTCAGGTGATGCGCCCCAACCATGGAGATGAGTATACCATAAAGGAGCTGAATTCAATGAAGTGGACGGTTGACAATGTGCCACAGGTGAGGCTTTTGTAATTAATTAATATCTTTTTATTTGATTTATTAGGCACTATTGGAACTAGCAAGGCGAGTGCTGTAAAAGATAAAATGGAATGGTCATGTATGCTACAAGAATGAAATCTCTTTCCTATATATATATATATATATATATTGAGCTACCATGATACACATGGTAGTCAGTAATTTCTGTATGTAACCATTTGATGTTTGCTTGCACAATGGGAGAACTTTTAATGTTGACCAGTGGCTGTTCTTTCTTTAATTTTTTGATAGGTGATGAAGTTAGTACTAACAGGTAAGTGTGATGCTCCATTATAGTTATAGCTACATCTTATTTTCACATTTCAGGTTGCTTCTCATAATTTGATATCCACAATTATGTGTCTTGGCATCTCTTCTCATTCATTTGTTGTAGTTATGCATGCTTATTTGCTTTCCTTCAGGTTCTTGTACCCATTGCTGATGGGACTGAGGAGATGGAAGCAATTATCATAATTGATGTGCTGCGACGAGCTAAAGCAAAAGTAGTGGTTGCCTCTGTTGGTGAGAAACTAGAAATTCTGGCTTCTCGAAAAGTCAAATTAGAGGCGGATGTGCTCCTTGATGAGGCTGCTAAACTTTCATACGACCTTATTGTCCTGCCTGTAATTTCTCATTTTCTATTTGGAAATCTTTCTTCGGTTTATGTGAACAGGCTTGCTTAATATTTTTTGTACCTTTATGCAGGGTGGGCTTGGTGGTGCACAAGCATTTGCCAAATCAGAAAAGCTGTTGAATATGCTGAAGAATCAGAGGGAATCAAATAAGCCATATGCAGCAATATGCGCATCTCCAGCTCTAGTTTTGGAGCCCCATGGCTTACTCAAGGTATCACTTCTCCTGGAATTATTTATGAAGCCTCAATCCCTTTTGCTTGTGAATATTTTAATCATAGTTACTGTTCATTTTTCTTTTTGAAGGTTTCATATGTGATTCATTCCCCAGTCTGGCCTGCCTTGGTTTAGTTCTGTATCTGTCTAAGAATCTATACTCAAAAGCAATTAATGACTGCAAAAATTGGTCAGAAAATCATATCCTTTAGTTTTATAGCCATAAATACTTGATGTTAGTTCCCATTTGTTGTAGGAAACGGAAAAAATGAATAATAGAATGTCTGTTCTGTGAATTATGGCATTGGAGGTCTATTGAAATCAATAATAACTGAGGACCTTTTTTAGATTAGTATCTCAATAAAGGTTTTGAAAAAGAAGAACTTTTCACGAGCATAGCAGTACTTTGCTCCTCACTGATTAATACAAGCTAGTCTATGATGCTGATTATGAATATCGTGGATAACAAGTTCTCTTTACCTATTCTGGGGATGTGATGCCATTTTAGTCAATATGAATAAAATGAAGTTGGCCATCACCGACTTTTCGATTACATTCTGTTTGAAATAGCCTTCTGCATGCAGCATGCATATATATATATATAGATGCCTATAATAATGTTGCTATTGAACTCTGTTTTCTGAAAGCATTAGAGATCCGAGTCCAATTGGACTACAAGGATCTGGGCATTTTCTAAGTTGGGATTTAAATGCAACACTTTTAGAACTGAGGAGCTTAATTAACATAGTGAAGATAAAAATAAAAAAGTACCAATCTGACTCTTTTGCTCATTTTTATGTTTCTTTTTTTGGTTTCTTGAACTCACATGTTCAACTTATTGTAGGGTAAAAAAGCTACAGCTTTTCCAGCGATGTGCGAGAAGCTGTCTGATAAGAGTGAAAGTGAGAACAGGGTTGTAGTTGATGGCAATCTCATCACTAGCAGGGGCCCTGGAACCTCGATGGAGTTTGCCCTAGCAATTGTGGAGAAGTTTTTTGGACGAAATAAAGCACTAGAGCTTGCAAGGGTAGTACTTTTCACTAACCCATAAGGCTTGTATATTTTTGCTGTGCTTATATCAGGTCCACGTAACAATAAAGCATGTGCTACTAGTCAGGTGAAAATGCAAAGATCTGAGTTCGTATTAGAGTATGAATTCAGCTTGCAGTTGTGTAATGTATGAAGGTGTTGTTCATGTGTAAATGAGTTATAAAGAACCAGCTGGCCATGTGGTTTTCTATATTAAGTTTTCTCGCCCTTTATGTTGTGCTAAAGATGGCATTTTGAGTGCTTCAGAATGCCCATAAGCTGTTGTAGCAACCAATTAATCTGCAAAAAGGATCCTATTCACAGATTGCAGTCTGAATTAGATTATGAATAAGATAGGTTTTTCTATTTTACCTCTCCTAAAATCTGATGCGGTATGATGGAATTCAAATAGTAGTGTGCAATATTATGTGATTACTAAAAGCAAAACACAACAGTTTTTATATATGAAGTAAGTAAATAAATAAGTGGTGTAGTGCAGTTTGATTGGTGTACGCCTTTTAAAGTTTTACTACGAAGTACCAAACATCATGATGGTAGATTTTGACAAAAGCATAAGTATGGCCATAAACAATAGCTTTTCTTTCGTCGTTTATTACGAAATGGTGAATAACAAGTTATTGTATGAAGTACATATATTGGATTGATTGGAAGAAGGAAAGGAACCAAAACAAATGTTTCTCTCTAGAATTTCATCTTCTATGACATCTGTACCACAAAATCAGAAAGCATAGCAATCTATACCCAACAATAAACCCCAACATCACAGCTAAGTTGCTCCATTTCTGAGAATCTTTCAGGCCTTGCTGTCTTAAGAACCCACTTCCAAGCAGAATGCATTCCCCGTTATAAACTAATAGACACCTTCTGTTCCCTTGTTGTCCTCCATACTCATTTATTAGCAAACACTCAAACGGATACTTGAACAGGCTTAAGTAGTGCATGAAAATCCAGTAACCAGGTATGTTATTCTTTGATATGAAATATCCAGAAAAGAGAAAGAAAGATCCCATCAGCCCTGCAATGATTGAAGTCCCCATGATGAAGTTTGGCACTAGAGCACTGAAGCATGCTACAAAGGAATTGGACATCAAAACCACCATCCAGACCACTAGACAAAAGTATAGAAATCCATCAATGTCCCTCCTCAAACCTACTAGCCAGTAAACTGGTGTAGCATAGAGCAAACTAACCATCAAAAGAAAAGGAAGGAAAACGAGGGTGTTGGATAGGACATAAGAAGACACTCTATAAGCTCCTCTTGAAGTCTCTGTCGTCAGTATTCTTCTCTCTTGCAGGAAAATTGGCAGTACTTCTGTTGTGGAAGTTAACAAGAATGTGAGACTGAAAGCGAAGAACCCAATTCGAGTTTGCATAACACTTTGTCCTGTTTCTTTTCCTACGTTCAAGAATATGGTCCCAAGTACAAATCCTGCCACCAGCGCTTGTACTATTCTTGTCACAAACAATTGCTTGGTTCTAAAAATGTTCCTGGAAAATCGTTGTCCGAGTATCCGAACTTCCTCAACTACAGAATTTGGATAGCGAGGACACTTCTGTTGATAATTAGTGTATGAAATGTTCATTACTTGATTTTCTTTCCTTTGCCCTTCTTGAGAACGTCGGTCGGTGTTCTTAAGAGACACAAAATTCTTAACTGCCAAGCTTCCTATAATATCAATTGCAAATTCAAGCACATTGACATAGCGAGGAAGATGGTGGCCACAAAACTTAAGCCTTTGTTCAAGGGTAAGCAATGAACCATTGTGTACTACCGATCCATTGTAAAGCAAAACAACTCGTTCAAACATCTCTAGCATTCGAAAACCAGGCTGGTGGATGGTTAGAACAATAGTTTTACCTTGATTAATCACCATTGACTTTAGCAGAGTAATGATATGGAGAGCTGAAGCTGAATCCAAACCTGAAGTTGGTTCATCGATCAAAACAACAGCAGGGTCATGAACTAAATCAACTCCAATTGAAACTCTACGCCTTTCTCCGCCTGAAATGCCCCAGTTCGATCCCTCTCCAATCCTGGAATTAGCAACGTGCTCCAGTGCAAGCTCCTCCATTAATCTCCTCACTCTAAGGACAGCCTCTTTTCTCCCTCTTGGAAGCCTCAGGAGTGCACTGTACATGAGTGTTTCTTGGACTGTAAGTAACGGAAACAAGGCATCATCTTGGCTCACATATCCTGACACCCTTCGATATTGCCTTACATCTATAGGCCGGTTATTTACGAGCACCTGACCGGAGATTTTATGTGGAGATGTTTTTCCTGCAAGAATCTCTAGCAATGATGTTTTCCCTGCTCCACTAGGACCAGCAATCACAGTCATTTGTCCAGGCCTAGCTTCACAGTTCACATCCTTGAGGATGAATTTACGAGCTGTCTTTGGAACTTTCATGCAACAAATCCATTCGAACTCAAAAAAATTACTACACAACTGATAGGACACATTTTGAGCTTCTATCTTATAAAATGTTTTGGCGGCACCGGAAATCGATGTTGTTACTGGCAATTCCATGCAGAAAATGGAAGTTTAGACAGATAGATGATCAAAGAAAATATGGTATGTGAGCTACGTGAAAAAGAGGAAGTAAGAGATGAGCTAACACACCAAACTATGTGTTACTAAACAACGCAGCATTAAAACCCAAGAAAGTTTCCACTGTGGGATATAGTTTAGACATGATGAGACTTCGGCAGTTTACGCACGAGACTTCATTCACTAGGTCATAGCTTTTGTGGCTTTCTTGAGAGAGTGTTGGATTTCTGGTAGAAGTTGGAAGAGTTAGAAGGTTACAAGAAAACCCAATGAAAGAAATAACAAAGAAAAAGGAGTTATTCGTCTCTATGAGGTGTTTCAGGTGAGCTAAACGTTTGATGTTTAGAGGATGGTTGGTGGCTGCTTTACTATCTAAACCCACCTCTGCCTGCCAACTCAACAAGTTGGTAGGAGAATGATTCAACAAGACATTGATACCTCATAATCTGAAGCTACTATGTCAAAATTGGATCTTGAATGAGTTAACACAAAGAACTGACTCTCTGTCAACAAAAAGATCTGATCTTGATTAAGCAGATGACTTGTAACAAGGATGTGTATGCTTGGTGTTTCTCTAGATGCTTTAATTTCGTTACAAAGTTGGGAATAGCAAGTTTCTTGTCACAGTAAAATTGCTTGAATCAAGTTCCTGCTTATTTATCTCTACGTACGTACACTAGAATTTATGAATTTGAGATTCTTCCAAGATCGGATCCTAGAATTGAGAGTTAGATATTAATCTTAATTCTTTGGGCAAAGCCTAGCTAATTAAGAACTTTTGTCGAAAAAGATCGACAAAATGATTTATTGTAAAAAAAAAAGATATGTTTTTTATTATTCGGAATTGCTTAAGATATTAAGAATTTTAAAAATAATTTTTACTAAAATTTCGTGTAATTATTTTCCAATAGATCACTAAAGTATCGGTACATGAAAAATTTAATTAGAATCTTTGAAATCATATTGCATTTTAACAATTTTAAATAATAAAAATATTTTCAAAAATGAACATACAGTATAACCAATGTTTTAAACACTGAATCGGAAGTTAAACCTGAAAAACAAGAGAATTAAAGTTTACAAGGTTTAACCTGTATTAAACTGTCATGAAACCTTTTAAAGATTAAATAAAATTAAAGAATTTGAAATATGATTGAAATAGACTGTCCTTATCTATCAAAGAATTTGAAGATTAATTAAAAAAATGTATTATTAAATGAACATTAATTGATTTATTTTAGTTTATAAAAACTTATTAATTTAAAAAAATTGACTGATTATTTAATAAATTTATCAATTTTTCACAAAAATTATTAAAATAAATTAAATCAGAAAGTTGAAAATCAAACCGAAAAGTTGGACGATTTAAAATTTTTATTGTTTAATAAGCGGAAACCGATTAGATTTTTTAATTATTTCTTAGGTAAAATATGTGCTGTAGCAAAGAATAGCTAGCACAAATATGAAGAGGAAAAGAGTTAAAGTTGGGTTAAAATTAGGTGGGTGTAAGCCTGATGATTCTATGTATGTAAAGAAGCATAGTTTAATTTTAAGGATTTTATGCCGTACAACACAAGTTACAGAGGTTTAATGTGAAATAAGGTCAACCAGGAAGGAAGCGTACAAGAATTCTACTTCCCTTACATCATTCTATGCAAAGACCAAAGATACACAGAGAAATCTTATTTTGCTAAAGTAAGATATAATAAAATTTTAAAAAACATATATTAATGATAAAATCTATCTAACTTGAATACTAAAAGATGTACAATTTTTACCACATTGATTTATTAATTTACTTTTATTTATTTTAATTTTCAAAAAATTGTTATAAATATTCTTATTTTAATAAAAATAAAAATAAAATTTAGTGTTCTAAAATTTGAAAGAAATTATGGAATTTTATTTTAATATTTTTGTCAATAATTATGATTTAACAATTTTTAAAGTAATGATCTTTCTAAATTGTTGGTAATGTGTTAATAAATAATAAGTAAATAAAATATTTGTTTCTCTTCCTTAATTTTCATATTCAATTGTAAATATTTTATAATAATATTTTGAATTTTAATGTGACGCTAAAATATTTAAATATTCAAGTTTGATAGCTCATTTTAGTTACTAATGCTTACGGGGAAGTGCCACTGCAGAGGCTAACAGGAGATCTTTGCTTCAGTTCGTCCAAGACCTTCGAGTGAGAGGGAGATTGCTAGAAATGATGTGTCAGAATGGGAATGCATCGATGGCACTACCATCATGAATTGAACAGGAACAATCTTTCAGTTTCAGAGAGGTCTGTGTGCCCAACTGTCTACACATGCAGTGAGGCATGCGTACAGAATATGACATAAATTAAAACCTGCCTAGATGATGAAGACAAAGGGGAAGGAGTCGACGAAAACAAAGGGAAACACAGACTAGCTTGCTCAGAGAAAATTCCAAGACAGAGTATTACTGCATATCTTTCTTATTAGTTAGTTTGTTGCTGTATCTAATTAGGTCTTAAACTAATTTAGTTCCAAACCACGTGTTGCTCACGTACTCGTTGTTTTTAGCTTGTATATAAACGCTTGTAAGTTGTTTCTTAAAATTAATGACAACATTTCCACAGTTCTTACAAATCTTCTGATTATAATATGGTATCAGAGCATTAACACGTGTTACCCGCGTAACTGCCTTTTTTCTCAGTCTTTTCTTGCCCTTTCTCGGATTCCAAACATTTTCTTCTTTCTTCTTCATTTCCGGCTGGATTCCGATGGCCAATGAAGATTTTGATAACGGAAATAATCCGTATTTTCTTCACCAGAGTGATAATCCTGGTCTTTCTCTGGTTTCTCAGCCTTTATCCTCTGATAATTACAACACTTGGAAGCGTTCAATGATGATGGCGTTATCCGCTAAGAACAAGATCGGTTTTATTGATGGCTCGATCCCTCGTCCTGCTTTAACCTCGTCAAATCTCAATGCTTGGAAGCGAGCTAATGATCTTGTTAATTCCTGGATCATTAACTCTGTTTCAAAGGAGATCTCGGCAAGCTTGCTTTATCATGATGCTGCCTTTGAAATTTGGAAAGATCTTGAGGCTCGATTTCAACAAAAGAATGGACCTCGTATCTTTCAATTGAAGAAAAAATTAGCTGAGCTTTCTCAAGGTACACTTTCGGTTACCTCTTATTTCACTGAATTGAAGATTCTTTGGGAAGAATTGTCCTCCACAAAGCCTCTGTGTTCTTGCTTAGCTTGTTCTTGTGGTGGTGTGAGAAACATGCTTGATGATTATCAGCGTGAATATGTTATGGCTTTTTTGATGGGACTTAATGATTCTTATAGCCAGACTAGGAGTAATATTCTCTTGATGGATCCTTTACCTAGTATTGCCAAAGTTTTCTCTCTTGTTGTTCAAGATGAGAATCAAAGGAATATTTGTAGTCCTGTTGTGGCCTCTGATGCAGTTGCTTTTGCCACTCAACATAGCACTGCTTCTTCTTCAAAGAAAAGTAAACCTAGATGCACTCATTGCGATGCCATTGGTCATACACGTGACAAGTGTTATAAGCTCATTGGCTACCCTCCTGGTTATTTTGATAAGCCAAAACCTGGTAAATCAAAGCATGTTTCTGCTCCTGCATCTGCTTTTGCCAACAGTGTGCAAACTGTTATGGAACCTGATTCTCTCTCTGCTAGTCAATGTCAACAGTTGATTCACATGCTTACTGCTCAGCTTCAGGTTGCTTCCTCTGATGACTGTCCTGTGAACATGGCTATGTTCGGTACGATTCTGTCTCATACTACTTCTTTGCCTTTGGATGCTAGTTCGTGTTGGATTCTTGATACTGGGGCATCTAGGCATGTTTGTTGTGATAAGAATCAGTTCATGACTTTTAGGGCAATAGAAAACACTTGTGTCACTCTGCCTAACAAGTCTATTGTACCTGTGAATTTTTCGGGGGATTTTCAAGTCACTGCAGATATCATTCTTCATGATGTTCTATTTGTTCCTCAGTTCAAGTTTAATCTGTTGTCTGTTGGAAGTTTGACATCATGTTCTAATTTGGTTTTGTTGTTCTCTAAAACACAATGCTTGATTCAGGACCAATGCAAGGTGATTGGCAAGGG